>JACYXH010000175.1:6752500-6822500 GCA_026745465.1 Lota lota | reverse complement strand
GGAACATATTTTGATTAGTGCATGTATGTAGTGTATTACTTAGGAAGAGGTTGATTGTGCATCGGTCTCCATGTTGGGCTACCGTGCCTCAGGATGTAGAGCTGGTGCTCTGGCAACCGAATGTTTGCTGGTTCGATCCCCGGCTCCTCCTAGCTGAGTGTCGAGGTGTCCCTGAGCAAGACACCTAACGCTAACTGCTCCCGACGAGCTGGCTGTTGCCCTGTGTATCGTGAGGCAATAATTATAAAGCGCTTTGAGTGTACACAGGACTGAAAGGCGCTTTATAAATGCAGCCCATTTAACATTTGTAACTCCTCTCCCACTCTATAGACTCTTTGGTAATGGTCAAAAAGAAATTGAGTACACAAATATTATAGAAGTTCAATCTGTCAAGGTTGAATTGCAGTCACAATGTTGGAACGTAGAAGTACCGCATAGCCTGGAGGATAGACTTAATGATACCGCCGTGGCAGACGTCTTCTCACTTTGTTTAATTTGAACTGCATTAGGGCTTACAATAGACTTTTTATTACCGCTAATCAAATTGGAATCATGGAATTTTAATGTGTGTTATTACATGCAATACTCATCGCACTGCTCCACCTCCCGAATACATTTGCACATTTTTAGCAACGCTTGACTGCCAATTTAAATTAAGTAACAATAGTATTAAATAGTATCAAAGTTAGACCTGCATGTTTGCATACTAGGGTTTTATTTTCCATACTGTAAGATTCATTTGAATTTCAGGGGTTGTCTCTTTCCAAGGTGCAGCGTGAGAAGTTCTATAAATGGAGAAACTTGATCACTTGCTCAATTACTTTAGCAATAACTATCAAGAAGAGTGCCAAAGGTCGACATAAAGCCCCATTCTGGCCATGTCCAAATCGAGATTCTAGCTGTATATATAGCTGTCTTTTTTCTTTTTCTTTCCATAATCCTCCATTTCACAAACACCCTTGTTTGACCTCATAATGTTTTTTCCTGTTCTGACATTCAACGTTTTTTTTCTTTCCCTTGTTATTTTTCTCATAAAATATTTCACCGCATCACTGCTTGGTCTACACGGAGTGTTGTTTGAAATCCGCCCGGTCAGCGGAGTGAGGTTACAAACATCAATACCAATAAATTCCTACCATTTGAATATGGATCTGAGTACAAAAACACTGACCACGGTAATAACACCGGCGGGTCCAAACTGTAAGCCACAGCAGAAAGCTCCCTGCACTGCAGACTGCCTTTTATCTTATCTTTTATAACAAGATGGGGCTAAGATATAATGTGTTTTCAAGAACATGTGCTTTTGTTAGCCAACGCATAGAAGCCAGTGGTAATGGAATAGGGAGGAGCTTTCCTGTTAGTCTTAAATTCATGGCGCAGACGAGTTCTCCCTATAGGAAAGTAATATGTTGGGGAAAAAAGAGTCGGCTTGATAAAGATGGCAACGCTACATAGAGGATGAACGACCGGAAGACAGGGGGGGGGGGGGGGGGGAAGTACTGTTTTACATAATCTCTTTTCCTCTGTGTTTATTACTCTCACCTTCTTTTTGTTTTCTTTGTGACCACTTCACACTCGCAACAGGGAACTATTTGTTTACGCTGAGTGGCTTTCCCACTCTCAGTGGGCATCGTAGAGCAAGGGGAACCAAGATGACAGAATGAGTACACATCTCGCTCACACATGCACACACACACACACACACATACAAACAATCTCTCTATCTCTCTCTCTCACTCCCTCTCACACACACACACACACAAACATACACATACATCAACACACACTGAACACGGCGTGTGTTCTGAATATGTGCAAGTCATAAGAACACACTAGCACAGAGGACACTTGAAGAGGGTTATGTGGCCGACCGCGGACCCATGGCTGAGTACCACTAGAAGACAGACCTGTGCAACTAATCCAAACGCTGAACTAAGGTCATTCTTTTTGATGTCTTGTGGAAATATGGACTAAATATTCAGGCCGTTTTTTTCTCGCCCTTCTGTCTTCTCCCCCCTTATCAAATGTCAGATTGTCCGTCCTCTCTTTAACATCTCTGTTTTTTCCATAGGACTTCATGGTTTTAATGACATCATTCTCAAGCAAATATTGTCATTACTTAGAAGTTTGTCGTGTTGGGCGATTGCTTCATACTAACTTTGTTCATTTCTGGACTCTCTGGGCTGATGTGAAATATTAAGTGTAAAGGTCTTCTATCCCGAAGCAACCAAGGACTTCTTAGAACCCTAATAATATTATGATCTCTGTTCCACCTCTCTCTCTCTCTCTCTCTCTCTCTCGCTCTCTCGTTCTCTCGCTCTCTCGCTCTCTCTCCCTCTCCCCACCCTCTCTAGGGCCCTCTCTTCCTTCCCAATCTTTCACATAAGCACACAATCACACTCATGCACATAATGGGCGCTATCAGAGTTCGTATAAGCTTGTCCTGGGGCTGTGCTTTGATTGGGAGTTGACCTGGCCTTACCGGGACAAATTGTTCACTTTTGCCTGGACTATGTGATATAACAACCATAGCACAGGTTTATCTGGTAGGAGTCTTTAGCTTTTTCCTAAATAAAATGGCAAAGGCCCAAATGCATTGTACATTTAATAAATAAAAGAACACATAAACAGACAAGCAGGCAGACGGATAGATAAATAAATGAATACATAAATAAGTAGATAGATTGAACTGTATGGATCGATACTGTAGATAGAAAATAGTTTGTCGATAACTAATAACTGAATACATACACTAATACATATACATGAATGAATGAATTAACACCCACAAGGACAAGAGTCCCAACACTTGAGACACACACACACACACACACATACTGTACACATTCACGCACATCCACAAATCCTACACACACACACACACACACACACACACACACACACACACACACACACACACACACACACATACCTAACACACACACACAAATCCTACACACTCACACACACACACATACCTAACACACACACACACACAAACCCTAAACACACACACACACACACATACCCTACACACACACACACACACACACACACACACACACACACACACACACACACACAGCAATAAGCGTGCGGTGCATGTCTTTCTCCTAATCAACCCGCGCAGGGGTCCTTTAGACTTCTCGTTACTCAGCAAAGCTCAGTCTTAACCCACTGGAAATGAAAGGGCAGCAAAACAAATATGAAAATAAATATCTATATATTTCAAGTTCATTGGCATCAATCCACTACATTGAGGGTGGAGATCGTCGTAGAACTACACTTTTACATGTCTTGCTGGAGATGTTCCCTCGTTGGGTTTGTTACCAATCTTTTTCTTTTTTTGTTGCTTCATTTAAAAGATATCAGCGGGATGACACGGAGCCATACGGGCACAAAATGGCACACTAGAGGAGCACAAAGAAGAGGGGGGGAGCCACTGAGGTGTTACTCATACGCTATAATTGTATTTTCCCAGTAAATTGCCCAGAGGAGGAGAGCAGTAGCTGGTGGGGGATTAATTCAGTCTAAACTGATTTAAGCTCAGTGCATTTCAGCAGTTGATTAATTATCGCCTCTGAGCCCTTGATTTTATATATCCATTAGCTCTTAATATGATTGCCCTGTTTTTAGAGATGTAACCTTTCCTCCAACATTACTTATCAGAAGCAACACTTAAAGGAAGCCCGAGACAAAGAGGCGGGAAAAAGAGAAAGAAGTAAAGTGAGATAGAGAGAGGGACCGAGGGAAACAACAGAGATCTCAGAGCCTCTTTCTGCCTAACAGTGTAATCCAATAAAGCTTGGGATATAGACTATGACATTACAATAACCTTTTACATTTAATGGTAGTGGTCTGGTGGCTAGTTTATGCTTCACAGTTACACCTTTGTACAGCTTTTCTCCAATGTTGGGGCAAGGATGCTAAACACAGATGCTAGGCCCTTTGCGCTCATCATGGTCAGACATGAATATTCTTAATGATACTGTAAAGGAAGGGAAGGTCTTGTGTGTGCATGTGTGTAAATTCTGTGTTTGTGATTCTGAGTGTATACATGCGAATGTGTGTGTATTTTGGTGTGAGTGTTTACGTGTGTGTGTGAGAGAGAGAGTGTATGTTTGTGTTTAATAGACTGCATACTTGTGTGTGTGTGTGTGTGTGTGTGTGTGTGTCTGTGAGAGAGAGAGTATATATGTGTGTGTGTGTGTGTGTGTGTGTCTGTGAGAGAGAGTGTATATGTGTGTGTGTGTGTGTGTGTGTCTGTGAGAGAGAGAGTGTATATGTGTGTGTGTGTGTGTGTGTGTGTGTGTGTGTGTGTGTGTGTGTGTGTGTGTGTGTGTGTGTGTGTGTGTGTGTGTGTGTGTGTGTGTGTGTGTGTGTGCATCTTATGCCCATGGTGCCCTTTCTGTTGAGTGGGACACCACTCAGGTTTTAAAATATATTTAGGAATAATTTAAAACCAGAATGGACAGAATGATGCTGGCCTGTGCCACCCTCAATTACTGAACTCCTCAGCCCATTAATGTAGCCTTCATTTAGGTAACCTTAGATGACTTAAACTCTAACCTGAGCTTTGACCAGACCTCCTCCTGCATGCCTCTCATTTCATATTCATTAAATCTGTCTATTTCCTTCTTCTAATGACATTTATATTACAGTTATATCGCTGATTATCGTACCTGGTCTCTTTACTTTCTGTGTTTTTTAATTTTCTAAAGTCAATATTAGATTCTGTATTCAATAAACTAGAGCCAGTTTACATTCAATTAGTGGCTGCTTGATCTTCAATCAGTTATGTTCAATTATTAAAGTCATTGTTATTAGTTTGAGGGAGAGAAGGAATTCTAATGAAGAAATCCATTATTCAGACACTGAGACATACAGTGCTAAAGCATGTTTTTATTTTTATTATTTCTCTGACAGATATTCCAAGTCTTTCCCTGCAGCTCACTGATATCTTCAAAATAAGGGTTTAACGCAATATAAAGTTGAGTATAAAGGTAATGGTTTATTTACCAAGAGAAAAATGTTGTTGTGTTTTGCATATTTGTTATCATTATATTTCAAAGGACAGCGATTTGTCTTTCTTTTGGTTGTATTTCTGTGAGGTGAATGAAAGGGAATTGGGCCTTGACCTATAGCTGGTGAAAACTGAGATTCTTTATGTTTCTTGATGTAATAAATCTTTATTCTCTCTGAAAGGAAATTGCATTTGCCATGACCTGCTGCCTTGTGACAGTTGATGACAAAGTTTCTCGTGCCGCCTCTTTAAATTAGGTTTGGTTACAGTCGCTTTTCTGGTATTGATTGCGTCCTTAATGTGCCGCTGACCACTGTCCACCACCTGCCTTTGATGGATGCTCGCTGTAGATCACATGTGTCAAACACAAACCCGGGTCCAAATCAGGCCCTCTGCAAACTTATATCCGACCCGCGCAATCACTTGAAATTTCACTAAATGTTGGCCTGCATCACTGCAACTAATAACAAATGACTGAGGAAATGCTCCTCAGTCTGCTTGATGGCAATTTCTTTTTCTTTTTTAAGTTTCCAGCTGCTCTTTAGAAGAAAGAAAGTTGTATGCAGATTGAACCCAGTCAAAATACACACACAAATACACACATATATATATGGCCCTCAGATTTGCTATGAGTTTTGGATACAGCCCCTGCATGGATTGAGTTGAACACCCCTGCTCTAGTTGACTTCCCATCATGTCACCTGAGTTTAGATCATGTACAATGACACAAGCATCATTTTACCAGGGATACTTGGTGTTGTGGACATGTATCTAAATAGATCCTGATCCTGTATGTGACTGGGTCGCGAATAGTTCTCTATTTCCTTCTGTGATTCAGAAGACACCTGTTAAACAGTTTACTTCTAGTTAGTACTAAGTATTGTAATCATTAAATGTATAAATAATATTTATTTATTTTATTATGTTCTGGCGCCATCATTTTGTTCTTGATTCTAATCGTACATTCAAATATCTCATCCGCTCAACGACTGTACATAATGACACTGGGACTATACATAGAACACAAAAACACAGGCCTTTCCTCGCATGGCAGCCTTCATAAAACTCTTCTCTCCCGGAGAAATTGACACTTCGATAACACATTAAGACATGGCTCAACGCTCTGCTACTGTGTCTCCTGACAGACATCTGCACATGTTTGTCCTAAGACTAACTCCAGCTTTAGCACCGCCTGCTTACGGCTATCAACAGTGTGTCCAGTACCTCCCACTGTGCTGGGCGTCAAGTGCATGACCCGACTATCTGGGTCAATAAGTGGCTGATCTCAGCTTGCATGAATGTACATTCTGATAGGAATTTGTATTGCACTCCATTCGCTGCATTTCCATTCCCGCTACTCACTCGGATTCCCCGCATAATAAAATAATGAAACACAGCAGCCAGGAACTCCCTGCTGTATCCCTGAATCAGATCTTAAAGCTCCATTATGGAGAGAGAGAGCGAGGGTAGAACGTGTAGGCATGGCTCGCAGGGCTTCACAGCAAACAGAATAATTAATCTGCTATCATAGGGGCCACGCCGTCAAGGGTTAAGAGAGGCTAACTCTGGAGGGAGCACATGTTGAAGTCATTTATGACTTCAGAAATTATGCATTACAGGCAAGGGCAGATTGGAGACTCCAAACATAATTACATTGATTTCTTACTGATGGTTATAAATAATGACATTTCCCCTCAGCAAAGAGAAACATAATGAATTTTTTAAGTAAAGGACACACACACCCGCACACACACACACACACACACACACACACACACACACGAAACCTGCATGCACACATACACACACACACAAACACACGCACATACACAAACACACACACATATACACACACACATACACACAAGCCTCTCGTACATTGCTTCTCGTATTACATTTCATAGAACCACTTCATCACGCATGCATGTTTACTGTTACAATATCGCCTGCATACACACTCAGGTCATTCAATTGGATCTCTATCTGATACCACAAAAAGGACTTGATTGCGTGTGGTCACCCACATGCTCTCACAGACATACACACACACACACACACACACACATACACACACAGGCAGGCACATACAAACACACACACAAAAACACACACACACACACATACACATACACACACATGCACAAAACATACACACATGCACACACACACACATACACACACTATTGGGTCCACGTCCACATAAGCACAGGAAAACCCAGGCGCAGACAATGATGACGTTTCTGTGTAGAAATTATCCTGATATTCTATAGAGATGGACACACACACACACACATAAACAAACACACACACACACACACCTACACAAAAACACACACACACATAAACAAACACACACACAACTACACAATCACACAGTCATACCGGCATGCAGGAAGGTTGACTGACACGCCGACACACAAACACACACACACACACACACACACAGACACACTTTCCCTTATTGCATTGGTCCATTGCCTCATCCAACGTGGTCTCTTAGTTTCCCCCCGGAGCCTTGGCTTCAGATGAAATGTCACTTTTAATGGAACCGGGAATGAAACGGCAGAGAAAATGTGTCCTTGTATCGCCACCGTTCAGATGAGGAACGGGAGAAGGGGTTTCTTTTAGATGGCACTATTAGGGCGTTCACTTATAACTCGTATGTAAGGTGGCGTTACATTCCACCCCGGGCACCGGCAGGACATTGGCTGCGTTATAGGCACTCTGCTTCCGAGCGGCGAGTGAACTTCCATCTTGTGTTTTTTTGTTGTTTCCTGAATTACGTAGAGACGAAGAGAAAGGTCAGGCTCCGCCGTGCCTTCAGTGGCACCACAAAATCTCTAGATACATTTACATGTGCTCATTTTAATTTTTGCCTCTACAAAATATGTTTTTTATCTGTCGGGGTATATCACTCTAATCTGGCCCGGGATGCACCGTAAGAAGAGAACTAGATAACATTTTAGGCCGCCACCCCCCCCACACCCCCCGTCATTACGCTCAAACAATGCAGATGGTGAAGTACAAGACAGAGATACTTGGGAAAGAGTGTCAAACGGATTCTGTTTCTCCTTACGTACACACACACACACACACACACACACACACACACACACACACACAAACCTACACATCATTTTCATCTCTCACCCTTTAGAAATATGACAAGGAGCTGATCGGCGCTGTATCGGTGCACACGGCTCTGTCGCGCCGGCTCTCAGAGGATTGCTATTATATCTGTCCATCGTTAGGAGCACTTTTCTCTCTGAGATGAGCATCAATGGGAACCAGTTTTATCGCCTCCATCTGACAGCATCATAGATCCACGGAAGAGGAGATGAAGGGGTTTGGACGGCCCTGCATTGATGATTCATTCATGCTACAGGGACACGATATCGATACCTAAAGCTTCTATGTGTGTATGTGTGTTTCTGTATGTATGTGTGTGCGTGTGTGTGCATGTGTGTATACAGTACCCTGTCTCAGCTTTCATGCCCTGATCCATATCTCAGCATGGAATATCAGCAGCATTTTGACTACAAGTGGCAGCATGTACGTATATCTTTCTGTGTAAGAGGGGAGTGTGAGGGTAGTGAGTGTATGTGTGTGTGTGCGTGCGTGCGTATGTGCATTCTTATGTATGTGAGAGCCCTGTCCGCTCCATCTGTCTGTGGTCCATTAGGTCCTCTCGTGGTCTTTCGTTTTGGTGCCATGCCCCTGATCACAAAGCAACCCGGTAATGGACTCGCTCTGCTTCTTTTTCTCTCCCTCTCTCTTCCCAATGCTGCTCTGCTCTGGTTTGATTTCCATGGTCCTCTCAGACCTCCAAAATCCTGTCCACATTCCTCGCTCCTCTCCTCCATCTACTCTGTCCAGAGTCCTCGGCTCCCCTCCCCCCCCCCGCCTCCCAGACCCCCGTCCCTCCCTCACCACCCTCCCCCCCAGACCCCCAGACCCCCGTCCCTCCCTCACCACCCTCCCCCCTGTCCGGCTCCGTTCGTCGCCCTGCTCCACTAATCTCCCCCGTCACGGCGCCGCACTCTGCTCTTATCTGACAGGATCTGCTGAGGAGGGTGAAAGTTGGAGACAGCGACCGAGACCCGTCACTCCGCACTCCAACCTCTGCCTCCCCCCCCCCCCCCCCCCCCACTGCCACCGCCACCGCCCCCAGCCCCAACATCCCTAACGCACACAGACAGACGCTGACATGCATCCGAGTACTGGAGAATCTGTCGACACATTTTGTCCTCTCTGTCCTGTCAGCGGACGGAGACGGAAACATGTCACGGGACGCCGTGCAGAGCGGTTAAGACCCGCCGTGGCCCCGGTACACCGCGGAGTCCTGCACACGGAGCGTTCCCCCCCCCCCCCCCCCCCCCCGAAACACTCGCCAGGGCCTCTACGGCTCTCAATTAACAGCCATACAATTTGTTTCACTCATGTCACCACAATGTCAAGGAGATGTTCTTTCTTCTTTCATTTGCTTTTTCACCCCCAAAAAAACACATTTAATTGGATAAGAGACAATCGCACCTTAGTTGAGAGCTGGTGGGCCAGAACTAGGTCTTTGGTTCGGCAGCACAAGCCCAGATCAACCTGGCAGAGGAGTGGCCCCAAGTTTCTTTGTGTGCAACCCGCGGTTTTTATGCTCTCCAAAGACCAAATGAATGAATAACTGAATACATGAGTAAGTGAATACATAAAATTGAATGCATAAACCATACATAAATAAACTGATGAATAACTTAACATTATTTAAATATATTAATCGGTACAATAAACCATAACTCACGGCTAGTCTGATACATACCATCAATAGCTGTAGAGTCTCAATAATAAGGGTCACATTTCAGTTGTGTTGAGTCAGGGCCAGATATTTAAAGTGGTAATCCCGGCCACCACATGGCGAGGAAATGCATTTTCGCCAACATTATCTTTCTCTACTTCAAATGAGGATTACAGGATTTTAAATGTTTGATATAATTGATAGGGAATAAAGAATCACACATTGTCTATTTCTTTCCAAGAAAGCTTTGAAAGAAACCTATTACCCAACACCCTACAACATCTCTCTCTCTCTCTCTCTCTCTCTCTCTCTCTCATTGCGCAAAACGGTGTAGCAGAGCTGCTAAATATTGAATATTATGGTCTGGCTCGTTAGGATTCCTGTGACAAACAGGATGTTTTCACTTTGAAGTGGGAAATATATCTCTCCTATGTTTGGATTCATTGTGTGCTATCCTCTCAAGATGATAGGTTTGGAGAAAGGTAAGGCTGGTGTATCTTTCTAGGTTAGAGGCATTTGTCATCGTCTATCATATATGACGAATGTTAATCTAATCGATAGGGAATAAAGAATCACACATTGTCTATTTCTTTCCAAGAAAGCTTTGAAAGAAACCTATTACCCAACACCCTACAACATCTCTCTCTCTCTCTCTCTCTCTCTCTCTCTCTCTCTCTCTCTCTCTCTCTCTCTCTCTCTCTCTCTCTCTCTCTCTCTCTCTCTCTCTCTCTCTCTCTCTCTCTCTCTCTCTCTCTCTCTCTGCGTGTGTAGCCCTTTCCTGTCTGAGCCGACCGGGACACACTCACCTGGCCGTCAGGTGAGTGTGTCCCGGTGCAGCAATCAGTGGCAGGACAGACGCTGCCCAAGGTGACTGTATGTAGAGCGCTCCTCAGGGGAGCCAGAGAAAGGGGGGGGGGGGGGGGGGGGGGGGTGCACTGGATCATATGGAGATGCAAATACATGCATGAAGATACCCACCCTCCCTACATACACACAGCATACCCAAAGAATAAATAAATGTATATACGTAGATGCACAGATACACACAGACACACACACAAACACACTTAGGCAGCATGGCTCCCCCCTCCCCTCCCATCTTGAATCCAGATAGGTTATGTAAAGGTGCTGGCCATTTTTTATAGGAAATCATGTCAGACACAATGTCGCTTTTCTCATCCTGGCTCTGGAT
Organism: Lota lota; assembly: GCA_026745465.1. NCBI lineage: Eukaryota > Metazoa > Chordata > Actinopteri > Gadiformes > Lotidae > Lota > Lota lota. The sequence continues at coordinate 6,811,499 of JACYXH010000175.1, read as the reverse complement.
ATTTAGAAGTCTGTTCTCTATCTCCGCGGCCTAATAAGGGCAATATGGACTATGATAACCGGTTTATGGCCTATTGATCTGCTATCGAGCCTGACTGTTGCCAGACGGCGCCCAGCAGGTGGCCTCAAGGCTTAATCAATTCATCAGACGCTTTAATCAGCAAGGACCTCTGCAGTATAGACAGACTAGATGTCCCCAGGTAATCCGATAGGACGTGAATCCCCCAGACTGTGTGTGTGTGTTTGTCTGTTTGTGTTGATCCTACCAGCAAGCCAAAATTACCCAGTAATACTGATCGCAATTGCTCTCGATCAACCTCCATCTCTTCCTTTGTGTCTAGCTTGTTCTGTCGATCCTGCCTTGTTCTCTTTCTTTCTTTCTCTCTCTTTGTATATCTCTGTGTGTATATATCTCTCTCCCTCTTTCTATCACTCCCTCTTTCTTTCTTTGTCTCTCCCTTTGTCTCTCTCTCTGCCCACCTTCACCTTCACCTTCCATATCTTCTTGTGTACATTGTGGTGTGTGTGAGTGTGTGTGTGGTGGTGGTGGTGGGGGGGGGGGGGGGGGGGGGGGGGGGGGGGGCAGGGGTCTGGATGAGTTATAGTGACCACAGCTTGTGCAGCTGATAAATGAAGGTGAGTGTGTTCCTCCTCCTCGAACCGCGGCCCGCAAAACAAAAAAAGGGGGACACAGCAGAGGACACACACACCCAGTGTCATCCATCCTCCTTGTCTTGCCAATACCCTCAAACTATCCCACCGCACGCTGCCCCCTATCACAGGAGAACAGCGGCCACGCTGCACCGCTCCTACCATCACCCAGCCTAACGGCCCGCAGAAGGCACAATGGCAAGAGAGACTCTGTTTTATTTAGCGACCAAAACACATGTACTCAAGCCAAGTCATTTTAATTAGTTTCTTTGCTTGAAAGTGTTGAGCCCTGTTCACTTGCCCAAGTGAAACTCCCACGCAGCCATGGACATCCGAATATCATTATTCGAAATACAGCATCAACCAGTCGCTTTTAGTTCGTTCTTCTAAGAGCCTTCCCTTCATTTGCACAACATCACCGTGTGACTGGAGCTGAGTGTCTGAGTTGTAAAGCAAGTTAAGCCGCGCAGCGTTGAAGAAACCAACTGGAGACACGATTCTCATTTGCTGTCAGCATTGTCACTCACAGAAATGCAGACGTAGCAGCGGCCCCACACGGGTGAATCAGGTTTATTCTCATATTGGCATCCATTGGTCTATTCAGTTCGCCGGTATATACTTTACTGTATTTAAATCACATTTTAAATCACGTTTGTTCCTGGCGTGCGGCCCGTGATTGGTCTTGCGTGTCAATGAAGAACTTCTGACAAGTAGGTGGTACTTGATATAGTTAAATGCTGTGTCCCATACTTTTTGTGTGGAAAGGCTGGCTCTGTGAGACTAGATAGTAAACGTCGTCAATGTTGGTATTTTAATGTCAAATCGATGTGGCAGTAGTAGGTTTCAGAGATTTCATGCCGGTATGCATGCTAACTGAAATATACCCCAGATCATACTCAAAATACGCTCCAAATGTGTGTATTCTCCAGCTGTACCCAAACCCCTCTTAGCTGATTCCACTACGGCTACTACTGCCACAGTTCAGTCCTCCATGCAGTCCCCAAGCAGCTGCTCCCGAGCGGTTTGCTCTAATCAAACCCAACCACTGTCGAGCTAACACGTTGCAGCGCCAGTGTGCACCACTTTTTTTCTTGTCATAGTTTGAAAGGAGGATGGGGAGGGAAAAAGCTTTTCTGCCAATATTATCGTTATCCCACTACGACCACCACACCTGCTCCTTTTATCAGCTAGGAGATAGCAAGGGGGTGGTGGGGGAGGGGGGCGTCGGTTGTGGAGAGGGTGGGGGTGTGTGCAACGGCTCTAAGGGGAAGCCTCCAGTGCTTCCACTTCCTTATCCTGGGCACTCAGGTGTGCAACCTCTTCCATATCCGCTATCGGCAGGAAATTACACGCACCTTAACCCTATTACCACTTCAAAAGGAACTGGGGGAGAGGAGTGGTGGAGTCTCTCTCTCCCTCCCTCCCTCCCTCTCTCCCGCCGGTGCCCTGCAGCCTGACGCTGAACCATATCTGCTCTCTGTTGGGATGTATGCATGCATTCATTGAGCATTAGGGTTGTTAACTAATGATTAGCAAGCACCTCATTCGCTCAAGTGTCCCTTGTGTATAAGATCAAGTATTTATATTACTTTCATGGCCTCTTTCTGTATGTTTTTGTTATTGTATTAATGTATTCATAAAAAAAAAAAAACATTAGAACCTTTATTCTACCGGTATAAACTTGTCGTCTGATTTCACACCTCTCTTGTATAGAAGCAAGACAGCAGCAGCAGCACATTTAATCACGCCATGCTACAGACTAGTCTATGTCCAGATCAACAGGCGTGGCGTAGGAAAGACTTCCCGACAGGGGCTTACTGATCAATGTTGTGCCATAACATGTTCTCCACTATTTGTGAAAATACACAGCATGGAAATATACATATTCATCGGTGCAGCTAAAACAGGTTGCTGGAAAGGTAATGGAACCCAAAAGGAGCGAGGCTCGGAAGGAAGAAGTTATGTGCTGTCACTGGGCTTGATCTGTGTGTCATCACGGCGGCTACGTTAGTTTAAAATCCATCACACTGGAGGAAATCCTCTGTCACGGTCGCCATGGAAACACAAATCAGGAAGTGGCAACGGGGCCGCATGACTATAGTCATGATATAGCAGTGGCATTACAGAAGACACCGGCGTTTCTGAAAGATTAAAATACCACAAACAGCTGGGAAAGCAACATGATACATTTCCTGAAAATGTATTAATTTTAAGTTTTGTGTGCTACATGTTTCATAAGTAAATCTTTATGAGGGCAGTGGATGTGGATCACAGCAAGGGGGATGCCATCATATATTAAGCACCCATCAATCAACTTATTTCATGACGTTCTGCAAATATTTAATAAAATCCATGTGCTAGACACTTGCCCCCAGCCCAATTTTTTCACAAGCAAAGTGTGGCCTGACTTTGCCATGGTATCCAAGTTACATACTTTGCTTGGCAATTTGATTTAGATTAACATTCGTCATATATGATCGACGATGACAAATGCCTCTAACCTAGAAAGATACACCAGCCTTACCTTTCTCCAAACCTATCATCTTGAGAGGATAGCACACAATGAATCCAAACATAGGAGAGATATATTTCCCACTTCAAAGTGAAAACATCCTGTTTGTCACAGGAATCCTAACGAGCCAAACCATAATATTCGATATTTAGCAGCTCTGCTACACCGTTTTGCGCAATGAGAGAGAGAGAGAGAGAGAGAGAGAGAGAGAGAGAGAGAGAGAGAGAGAGAGAGAGAGAGAGAGAGAGAGAGAGAGAGAGAGAGAGAGAGAGAGAGAGAGAGAGAGAGAGAGAGAGAGAGAGAGAGAGAGAATGAGCTTGTCACTTCCCCGTCTGTGTCCTCTTGAATGCTGCATATGTGCCACTCCACAAGTGTGGAAGGTTATGGGCAAGGTGAAAATATGTAAGTGTGGAGGGAGAAAGAAAGACAGAAATACAAAAATCCCAAATCCTCACACCGGAAAGGCACAGCCAACGCAGAAGTCCAATATTTTCTTATGTAACTTTAGACATGAGTAATTCCTTTGTGAATAATTAAATGGAGGAGTTGGTATTGCATTCATTTATTGTATGAATATAAATGTATTTGTTTGCTTTGATTTCAACCCTTCACATGGTGTACATGGTTTGGCTGTGAGATGTTCTTTAACAAATTACATTAGGGTGGAGATCTGCCGTTGAAAACATGTACAGGGAACTTTCTATGAATCAAAAAAGAAAATAGTTATTAACCATTAACCATGCATACATGTAGCTCTATTTGCACCAATAAATAAGCACTTATAACAACAACTTGCATAGACTCTCCAGTAGCAGGAGCATTTTTTTTGGTAGACATGAGTATGAGTGTGTCACTGCTTTAGATAACACTATCAATATTTTATGTAGGCCGATAATAATAAGAATACTGTATTCAACCTTCATAAGAATTTACTCATCTTCTTGACATGCGTGATATATTTAGAAAATGTGTGATATTACTACCGTCAATTATGTACTGTAGATCCATCATACTAATTAGGTTGACATGGTTAAAGGGGACCCGTCTTGCTCTGCTATTTTCTGAGAGCACTGCGTATTCTAAAAAGATCACGTTCTGCGACAATCGTTCTGGTCACAGTTCTCGCCCAATATTACTTTTGGCAAAAATATAGTTTCTGTAAGAAATATCACGGAACATTTTTGTCCGTGAGTTATGCTATCGGTTTGGGATTTATATTCTCTATTAGTTGAAGTCGGAAAATGTTGTCAATTGTCAAATGTTTGCGGTGTTTGCCGCTGAAACAGAGTAAATGTTGCAGACGTTGATTGTTTCAAAACACCCGTATGAAGCTGTACATTATTATATTAGAAAATAGAGTGTGACGGTTCCCCTTTAAGCAAATAGCTCATAGGGTATCTAAATAGTGAAGTATACTCTAGTCATTAAGTTTGATCTTTAACTATGCTCTTCAGATTGGATCATAGGATTTATATTTAGACTTGATATTTACACTTCCTCTTGTCAAGACACTCTTCTCCACCTTCTGCGGCGCAAGAAGGAACTTTTTAATGCACAGTTTAGTTAAGTCACAATGTTTTTCCATGGTTAACATGTTATGGGTTGAGGCAGTCTTCTGAATCTTCAGAATAGTCCACCAATGGTTACTTATAAAATACACCACGACATGAGTGTGCTACTTGGTATTTATTTGTGGCGGATGCTCAGCAGACACATTGGGTTGCTTTCACTAAGAACTCTAGTTTGTTGTGATTTGATCTGCTAGGCAGAATCAAACAATGAACAAAATGTGTAGATCCCAGAACAAAGGACTATAAAACTAATAAAAACATACAAACTCACGGAGAGCAGCAGAGGGTTCCAGTGGCCAGTTTGTGCTTCCTGGCTAAAGATGAAAGCTAAACCTAGTTCAACAACACTGCCTTTTTTCATCAATGGTGCTCCTATGATCCCAGTACTTGTGAATGAGGAGTACAACGTGGAGTTGTAAATAGTACAAAACATATTGTCGGCTGCTTTGTGTAGAGATACGATTCCAAGGGGTCGGGTGGTCTTGGATTTTCTTTTGGCCAAGGCCATTTGCCAAAATTGCCAAAGAGTTAATTGAAATTCAGCTCAGGGATGCAGGGGGTTGAAAGCTTAGCTCACTAAGTGTCTATGGCAGGGATGCAACCACAATGCCATCACACACACACACACACACACACACGCCTAGTTGGTAGGTTCTTCGTTTGGTCATGTGGTGCATAATGCGTAGTTCAGAGATGCGTTTGAACAGTTGCAATTAAAATGTATTGAGTTGAGTTAAGATGGAAAAGCAGATAAAGAGATATGCTGTAGGATTTGAAATAACTTGCAATGTGTACATAACACATCCTACGACAACGAAGAGGTTGGCATCCACTTTAATTGGCAAACAGTATGTATTTAACACATTATTAACACAGTATTTAAAAATATTATAAACTGTGTATATTGAGCTTTTTGGAAATGCCACTTGTTATTGCAGACTGTTGAGTCAAACCATTACAGAATCAGGTGGATACTAATTTATTTTTCCTTAATGCCAACCACGTGGCAAAATCACCCTTTTCCTTTTTCATTGTTGCTTTTTCCCACTTTGTTTTTGTTGTATTTATTATTCGATATTGGATATAGCTGAGCCATGGCATGGTGACATTTGAATACCGCCTCAACATTGCAGCTCGATAGGACACTATAGGTCTACTTGGCGCTTCAGGACATTTACAGTGGTAATCAAGCCTTCCTTTTTTTTTTTTATCGATGAAGACAACTGATGAAGAAGAAAAAAATACACAGAAGCTTTACGATGCTTGTGCACTTAAGACATGTATTACTATCTTTAGCTTCTTTTTATAAAATGTCTTACTCTGCTGGACTCATCAAAAGTAGCCTCGCACAGCAAGACCGAAGTCGCTTCGCTCATTAGGTCTGGAAAGTCTGCCGTCAGCAGTGTTTGCTGAGGGGCGTCGTCAGTCAAACTTACTTTGCAGCCGATTGGGTGAGCTTCAGCCAGTCATATCCCGATTGCCGTATTTGCTAAATAAACACAGGTTAAAAGATGTTACAACATTTTGCGATCACGTAAAATAATTCCAAAGCAGCATAAGTGTTATTATAGAAATAAACAAAACGGCATGTCCCGATTTCGTCATCATCTACAGCTCCCGCCGGTGCTCGCTGATTGGCCGAATGAATCTTGTTCAGAGCTAAGATCGCTAAGTATCACAATATATACTGCTCAAAAAAATAAAGGGAACACTTGGAGTTACATTGTGCTGTTTAAGTGTTCCCTTTATTTTTTTGAGCAGTAATAATAATAATAATAATAATAATGCTCATTTATAGTTTTAAGAGTCTTCTCCTTAGGACAGAACCCCAAAGAAACCAGAAGGTTTCAACAGAACCAACATGGCTTAACGTTAAACACTGAATAAATAAGAGTCAGTGATTGATGCTGTTAAATGTACATGGAAAATAACGGAAATCGATTCAAAAAACATATCACTATTATCAGGACAGATTGTTTCGCGATATATATATTAATATGGATTTATCCTCCAGCCCTGCTGTGGACTGGACACTAAGGTTGTCTAATCGTATCTGAGCTAATGTTGTGTAATGACCGCAAGCAGGCAGAACATCTGGAATTAGAATCCTTTTGGTCCTGAATGAGTATACAGTGTATGCATATGGAGTGTGTGTAACTGTGTATGGTAGAGCCTCATTTAGGACTCCCTCTTCCCCAGTAATGGAATCTGCCCACGTGTTGCTGTAAGCAACAAGAGGGGGCTAATTATATTGTAAGCAACATTGTTAATGGAGATGCTGTAACAGATTTCACTTCCCATTGAATGGAATTTAAACAATGCCGTTATATTGTACACAGTGGCCATTTGCTTAAAAGCTTTGTCTCTGTGACATTCAGCAAGCTGGCACAGCGTAATGTGTGCATGTAATAACAGTTTTTATGCGGTGACTAAAAACTGGAGACATTTAAGTGTTTTTGGCTAAAGTGGGGTATTTGCTCTTTTTTATGATCGTTTTAATAGAAATATAAAAAGGAGGTTTTAATCATTAAGACTCCATCTTTGCTGTTACCATTTTCCAGTGCACATTTTTTCCTCTAATGTATTTTTTAATGTCTCTGTTACATTTTACGTTAGCGCTGTGACACGGTCACTATCACATTACTGTAAGGTCATGGTGTGTATGTTTGCGTGGGTGTGTTTATATGAGGCTGTGAGGTTCCTCATGGAGTATGTGTGTGTGTGTCTGACTTTGTGTATGTTTGTGTGCATGTCTGACTATGTGTGTGTGTGTGTGTGTGTGTGTGAGGTTGTCAGCTACCTCATGATGTGTGTGCATCTTATGTGTGTGAGTTTGCGTGTGTTTCTGTGTCTGATTATGTGTATGTACGTGTGTGTGTGTGTGTATCTGCATGTGTGTGTGTATCTGAGGTCGTGAGGTTCCTCATGGTGTGAGTGTGTGTGACTGACAGCGTTGCCCGTTGGGTATGACAGTGTGTCAGAGTATGACAGAGTGTTCTGATCCGGAGGCTGGCCCGGCCTCACTGGCCTAGGCACTCCCCCAACACCCTACAACATCCCCCCCCCTCTCTCTCTCTCTCTTGGTTTCTCTCTCTCTCTTTCTTTCCATTTATCTCAAACTCTCTATTCATCTTCCCTGGCTCCCACTAGGCAAATATACCGTCTTTGTTGTCTTTTTGTTTTCCTCAAATGTTTTATCGTCTCTTGTCAGTGTATCTCCCTCTCTGTCTTCCTCTGTGCCGGTCCATCTCGGGCTCTGTATTTCTATGTATCTCCATCTGTCTCCTACGTCTCTCTCTCTCTCTCTCTCTCTCTCTCTCTCTCTCTCTCTCTCTCTCTCTCTCTCTCTCTCTCTCTCTCTCAATCTCTCTCTCTCTCTCTCTCTCTCTCTCTCTCTCTCTCTCTCTCTCTCTCTCTCTCTCTCTCTCTCTCTCTCGTGTGCGCTCTCTATCTTTCTTAATGGAAGATGCAACTCAATTTTACAGCTTGTTCTGTTTCTCACAACAGGCATTTTTTTCTCGCTCTTCCTCTCACTCTTCCTCGCTCTCTCTCTCTCCCATAACTCCCCTCATTCTTTCTGAATTCAAGATGCAAAGCGTTGTGTTAGCTGTCAATCTTTAATCAAATCCTCAATCAAATAGACCTATCCCTGCAGCAATCTCAACCAATGCAGTAGTTAGAGTAATGATATCCATAAAGTTTACACATGCCTTTTTCTTAAATGCTAAGTGTACTATTTTGAAGATCATAAGATTCCTCTTAGTTCTTTGTATTTTTCTTTGTTGTTCACATTGGTATAGTGCTCAAGGTTTGTTTTTTTCCATTATAGCTAACATAAACAAAACTAAATGTAGGATACATGATTTGAGAATGTGAAATGTAAAACAAAGTAAGGGATATAATATGACTATTTAACCTTTTGCTGTTGGAACAACATTGCAGTTTTTCATGCTTGCAGTTGCATTAGCGTGTAACATGCATCCACTTCTATAAATATAGATAACACCTATTTCTTCTTCGCAGTTTAGTAAAAACCTGCTGAAAACGTGGGTGAACATTGAAAAGATATGTGTCCGCTTTGCGAGGGTGTGTTGGTGAGTGTTTGTCTGCCTGTGTTTACTCAACGGCAGCACATTAAAGGTGTATCCATGGTGTGTTGTGATCTTTACGCCTGACATCTCACACTTCACCACGTTGCGCCAGAAATATGTAAAACCAACACCATCAGCGTCAGCCCCTCTCCAACACATCAAGAGAGCATTGAAACAGTAGCCTTCAAAACAGCCAAACCCTGTTCGCCATGATGACGTTATGGATTAGCAAGAGAATTCAGCCGTCAAATCCTTACATGTCGTCATGCTTTTTTGTTTTTATTTTGTTTATGTTTCGCATTGTGCGTATCTTCATAACATTGTTGTTGTGTTTTCAGTTGCTTCATTTTATGACATCAATGGTGTAAAAGTTTCAGCTTTTGTAAAAAATCTCTAAATTATGCTAATATTCTTAAATTTGCACAAACTTCAACAGAATGGTAACAAAGAGCCAAGATGTGGAAAATGTATCCAGCGAGTAAGAGAGCCGGGTTATTCAAAAGATGTAAAAGTCATCCAAATGTTCTTATCAACCCTTCTGAAAAGCTATTTTTTAGCTTACAATTTTTATTTGTATTTGCTGTGTGTGTGTGTGTGTGTGTGTGTGTGTGTGTGTGTGTGTGTGTGCTTGCATGCTTGCGAGTGTGACCCCATGCAGATCATAAATGGCAATGGAGAGATGATTAAATTTATATTTTCAATGGAAAACATTTTAAAACAGGAAAACCACATATGGTCCTTTCTGTTAAGACGTTTAAAGGGCAATGGGTATATTTCACTTCAGTGGATACTCAATGTTTAATACAGCTATAGGGCTTGTACGTCACAATGTTACCACCTACATAATGTTAGTTATTATGTAGGTAGTAATGCTTTTTTGGTCATTGTTTAATCATTAATTGTGAAATGATTTGTCATGAAATGAAACTGTTCTGATTAAAACTAACAGGTTTCTCATGCGAGACATGGCAGCACAAAGTAGCAAAGGTTACAGTATATTTACTTTTATTTAGGATTTTTCAGTACTACATACAACTCTCGAGTCCTCTCAATATGGTGGATTATTGTCCACAAAAAAGTCCCATTATGCATTATGTACAAGCCCTATATTAAGTTGCTGTATGTTATATACACATCTGTGACTACCCATTGTTGCTTATTCACATAGCTCAATTAATAAATAAACCATATCACATACAATATAACACACTGAAAGAGCCAAGAGAAGACTACAAACAAACAGCAGATGAAAAAATGTCCCTTGAAATAAGTGGTATTCATCAAAACTTTATTTAAGCCTCGAAGATCACTGAGGTTTTCCTCATTTGCAATGATGTCGAGATACAGAAAAACACAGAGTTAAACAAATTAAGGACCCTACTCAGTGAAAACAATTACACACTGAAATAATGCCTCATCTGAACCTTTCTTACAATTCAAAGGGATGCTGGATCTGTTTCTGTACAAAAATGTGAATGATTCATCAATCCAAATAACTAGATATGTATATTCCGTGACTCTCTCAATATTGCTTCCATTTAATGTGTGAAGATGTAACTGTTAAAGTCAATATCTCTCGCTCTACAAAAAGCATGAACTTTGTTTTGCTTGCATTGATTACTCATTTAAGGTTGGCAAGTGCATCTTGTAGAGCATTTAAAGAAAGTATACTTTGTTATTAACTATAAGGCAGCACATGTAAGGTACATCTGTACATGAGTCTGACCCCAGTGAATCTAGGCTGTGGTAAAAGGGAGCAATAAAAATAAAATGAATGACACCACCAGAGAGCCAAAAAGGCCAAGATGGATGAAGTATTGTTAAGACAAAAGTGGGAGATATGCATACTGTATCTTAAACAAAGACAGAATCAAAAAGAGGACACATAAGATAAAGCTTTATAGGGGGAGGGCAGCTGTGTGTGTGTGTGTGTGTGTGTGTGTGTGTGTGTGTGTGTGTGTGTGTGTGTGTGTGTGTGTGTGTGTGTGTGTGTGTGTGTGTGTGAAAGAGTGTGATTTATAAAGTGTTTTGTATGCATGTTTGCCTGTCTATTAGTGTTTGCTTGTATATTGAAGGTGTTGTATATTGGATGGTGAGGAGTGAAGTTTGGAGAGGGAGTGGTTGTGTGGCAGCGTGGCTCTTTCTCTCTCCCTCTCCCTACCTCTCCATCTCCTTCTCTCTCTCTGTCTTTCTCCCTTTCCCTCTCTCTCCCTCCCTTCCTCTCTACCTCTCTCCAGACAGTTGATCTGTGTGTGTCAGCGATGACTGATAGGGAAGCCACTCTAACTGAAGGTCACATCCAAAGCTTTGCGCTGCTGTCCTGCTGCTGTCACGCCATGGAGCATATATAGAAAGAATTTAGTATACATAGCATATATAGTATTATTTATTCACTGGGGGTTCTCAATGCGCATGTGCTTCGGAGAAGGGAGAGAGAGAGAGATAGGGAGAGAGAGAGGATAAGCTTGGGTGCACTGGGCATCCATCAGGATTCCAATGCATGCAGATGATACAGAGCAGTATAACAAGGATTTATCTTATTGCACTTTTTTGTATTATCATTGAAGATCGAGCATTTAAATTCTCACACTGCTATTCACACACAAGTCTATGTAATGCTTTCTTCTTTTACAAAGAAAATGCAGTACAATTATTTCAGAGTCAGTGCTTTGTGAAGGGGTAATTATTTAATTGATACAAATCTGACAGCACTACAATAGAAAGACTGAAGGTGAAGAGGACAGCGATAATTCCAAATCAGCTTAGCAGGATTTGACTTATCACTAAGATCACTTTTACAGGAGAAATCTGTCATAATTACATGTGGAATTTGAATATGCAAATGTACGGGGTGAAGAGTGGGGGTGTTTGGGGGGGGGGGAATGGAACACAACAGGCAGGGCTGCGGGTCGTTTTTTATTCTCTGACAGATGATGGACTGTGTGTGTGTGTGTGTGTGTGTGTGTGTGTGTGTGTGTGTGTGTGTGTGTGTGTGTGTGTGTGTGTGTGTGTGTGTGTGTGTGTGTGTGTGTGTGTGCTGCCCCTGCGCCAATGTCCTCACCAGTCCAGTCTGGCTGGACTACAGAGGCATCTGTCTGCTGCTGCTGAAAGCCAAGCTGGCGTTAGGGGCTGGAGTGGGCGTGTCCACACATAGACAGACAGACAGACAGATAGACGGACAGCCAGACAGCCTCACTAGCCAGACTCTAATATCTGATCAAGGACCATCTGCTGAGGCTTCTAGTGACCACAGTAACTCTCTCTCTGTCTCTCTCTCTCTCCCCGTACACTGCAGTTGTAACGTCTGACCTCTCTGACGATCGCCCGCAGGGAAATCAAGCAATCAGTGGCCCATCACAGCAATTCTGCTCTCCTTTTAGGAGAAGAAATCCTGTAGGGAAAAATTAGATCATCGCTGTGATGATGTTTCCCTTGGTTTTTATTTCCATTCGGCGAGGAGGCTTGTGGCTTGTGTAGCCAAGCTAACCTTTCCTCCATCCCTCCCTCTCTGTCTCTCCCTCACTCCCTCTCTTGCTTCCTGTCTCTCTCTATCTCTCACTGTCTTTTTATATTAATCTGTCTGTCTCTCACTCTGTATACTATCTCTCTCTCAATCTCTCCCTCTCTCTTTCTCTCTCCCTGTCTCTATCTCTTGCTCTCTGTCTATCTATCGCGCTCTCTCTCAATTCAGTTAAATTTAAAGGGGCTTTATTGGCATTGGAAACATATGTTTACATTGCCAAAGGGAAATAAACACAGTAAATGTACGTAGAATTTAGGATATACTAGCAAAAATAAATGTGTAAACAGATCTGTCGGTGACTGTAGCGCCCCCTATTGGCTGGCCACATCCCCGGTCCGTCTCAAAAAGCTGGCACTTAATTGTGTTGGAGATATTGGATTTTTTGGATAAATATTGGATTTGTCCGGTTTGCTATTGTTATTTTTTATTACTATCGATCTGACGGATGAGTGATTGCTGGTTGTGTGGACTGAGAGGGCTGCAGGTGATAACACAGACGCTCCACACATTTTCACAAAATAATGCAATTAGTTTTGGAATTGCTCTTTATTGCACCACAAAGAGAGAGAGACCTGAAATTGCAGTCATAGCGCTTAAGCACAACAATTATGGCATTGCAAGGCGCTTGTGTCAAACCGACGCAAAAAGGAAAGTGACACATATGTGGAGAGATTGTGTGGATTCATGGCCGGGTTGGAGAGGATGCAAGTGTGCTGCATTATGATTATCTGTGTGTACTATGCTTCAAGCATAGTTTATGAGGCTCAAGTAGAGTATAGGCGGCCAGACTGCCTGTTGTGTGTCTTTGAACACACACTGTTTGCTGGACTGTGAGGACACTCGGTTAATGGATTTCCTACTACGCTACTGGGAAGCCATGCTCTTCTGTTTTTTTATGTTGCTGTAGTGCAGCAATTAATCCATCTCAACCTCCTTTGTGTTTGCAAAATAAATGCCTTCCATTTTCATTAACGGACACCTCATTAGTGCATAATAGGAAAGCATGCCTGCGCTTCTTCCTCCTGCTCCTCCTCCTCATCTGTACCTGACGGATGCTACCTGCATTACTTAACACTCTGCCGCCTTGTTACTCTGATCTAATTAACAAGTTACCCACACACACATACTCCCCCCTCTATCACAACACCCTACGTTTTAATGCGGGAGCATGGGTTTCTATGGATTTTTTTTGTTGTATGAATAATTTCATGGATTTTATTAACAAGCGTGAACAAAAAGCTACATACCATTAAGGCATATTTGCGTGCGTCAAAAGGGCGCTCTTGTTATATACTTGTATTTAGCTGGCTTTTAAAATGTTTTTGTCCCTTTTTTAATGAAAGGTAGAAGGTAAACAAATTGTTGTTCCGCCTATCTGGAATTATGTTTAACGTTTAAATGGTGTGTACAGTGTGATTCGTGGAATTGCCTGATTTACTACGAAACGACATGAAGATGTTTCATGAGCCTCTCCTGTGACTAGCCCATTTTTTGTTTCTCATTTTGATGGTGTCTAATTCAATTTAATCTGAATGATGATTTATTTTAGCTAATAAATAAAAGTAACCAAAAAGGAAAATAATTAGCGACAAAAAAGTAAAAAAAAGAAATACATAGCAATATCTTCCTGAAGAATAATTATATGTAGTTACTTATTTACTCGCTACATCTATCTACAACATCCCTGGTGTAGAATTATTAAACTGACAAGAATACAAATATTTAAAAAAACTCCTCAGCATAATGCCAGGCGTGCACCATTATGAACAAAAACACAACATCATGAACATAAGCAGTGCAATGTGACATCACCTTCTCTGTGTGAGGGTGGTGGTGGTGGTGGTGGTGGTGCCGGGAGGGAGATGGTCTCTGTCTACCAATGAACTCTTATCAGCACTGCAATTTGGAGATCTCTGGGAAAAGGTGACACTGTCCCATTTGTGCCAATCACCTGCTGTCCGTGGCAGAATAACAGTGCGGCTGACCTTTCCACGAAGAGTGGTGGAAAAAAAAGTTACATCCATTATAAAGGTTGAGGAAGGCACCTGTAACAGGTTCAATGCCGCTTGTTAACTGCTCTAACAGCCTTGCTGAGTTAAGTAAATGACAGAAAACAGGGACGCCGCCTACACCTGTCTGGCAAGCGCTCTCTTACCCCCAAAATATTTAATTATGCATTGCCGTGATACATTTGAGAGAGAGAAAGAGCATCGTAAGGTTATGTTTTCTAACTTATCTAATTTTCTATGGCTGTTGGAAACTTTGAACAGAGTTCCATGTGATACGGTTTATGAGGAACTTCTATCTTTAATGGAGACTTGTCAATAATCAGGCTTAAATAGCAATACCCATTGGGTTAGCTCCACCTCTAAGCCAAACCAAGTAATTATAAATCAATTAAACCCACATACCAAGCTTAACCAGCCCAAACACAAAACAAAGGTGTATTATCATCCCCTAACATAATACAAACACAGCACGACTTCATTCATCTCTTTTACACACATAATAGGTATTTTAAGAACACCTTACAATACCCCTCTCCCTTTAACGCAATGGCTTACCCTGGCACGATCCCTTGACAATAAATACAGGAAGTGAATTCCGAGTGGCTCTATAACGTGGAAGAACTCCGGCAGGTCAATTAATGACTATTGAGAGTATGAGTGACTGTTATGGCTTGAAATGTATAATGGGTATAATGAGAGCAATGTA
This sequence comes from Lota lota, assembly GCA_026745465.1. Lineage (NCBI taxonomy): Eukaryota > Metazoa > Chordata > Actinopteri > Gadiformes > Lotidae > Lota > Lota lota. Next base: position 6,796,437 of record JACYXH010000175.1, on the reverse strand, counting down.
CAGATAAGATCACGGATGTAATGAAAGTCCTAAATTATGCCACTACTGAAACTGTAAATGTGCCAGCAAACAATAAACAGTAAGCAGAGTGATTAAATGACTTGTGTGACTTTGATGAATGGACTTGACAGGGAATACAGAAAACAAAATATAACGTGCAAATGTCCATGTGATGGTTGGTCAGCTTCGTCCATAGGGCTGTACCATCGGTACAACCAGTGACAATCGCTTTGTCACACACCCAAGGAACTAGAAAACATCACCCTCCGTCGAGGCTTCTTTGTTTATGATTTTAGCTCAAGTAAGAGACCTTTGTAGTACTGCATACATTTACCTAGTTTAGTTTAGTTAGATGTTAGTATAGTTCGCAGTATGAGCAGTAAGTGACAGCACATTGATGCCATACAAACATCAGAAATGCTGACAAAGCTACAGTTCACTGTCTGTATATGATATGGCATATTACACCTTCTGACAATAATTTCTCTCAGACTCAATGAGGGAATGAAAATAGCTGGCCAGGATATTCATGATGGGACTAAAATCAATTGCCATATCTGATTGTAATTAAAGCTGTTCCCAGAGCAGACTGCTGAGGGGCTACACGTTTAAGAGGTCAGTGAAAGACAGGATTCCAATAGCCGTCTAGCTCAATAACAATGAAATGGATATAATGGGACTCTGGGGCTCCCTCCATGCTGGAGTGTATGGGTCTACTTTCAACATGCTTATAGCATACAGCTGCAATCTACAATGCACTAGAGTGACTTCACAATGTATTGCAGTGCTTAAGTGCAGGGTGGAACCATTTGGTCCTTTATCTGTATGGGCCCATACAGGAAGCCAGCTGGACCAATCACACATACTCAGGCCCAGCTGCTGGCCAGCTGTGACATCCACTCAGATCAAAGCCTAAAGGTTAGCCAACTAGCCAAATATCACTGTATGGAGAGTTACTATATAAAGGACCCGGAAAAATCCTCATCATTGGGAGGGAGAGAATGTGAGAGAAATAGATATGAGGGTTTAAAGTCTGTGAACGCCTTTGGTGATGATTGTCCTGAAAGTCAGCGTCTCCAGGCGCTAAATAATAAAGAGATTAATTAATACTCATTGTCTGTAGATTCTCACGCTTACATATTCCATGTATAATATATTAATTTACTATTAATTCAAATAAAAATATCCATATTCAGATAAGTTTGGTTGATTTAATGTCATTCTAATTATTTATATATGGAAATAAATGTAGGGCACTACTTAGTAAAAGCACCATTAATGCATTTACACTTCTCTTTTGTTCTTTTAATCTCCGTTCCAAATAATAAAACCCAAATACTGGCTTTTTAGAAGTTAGCTTAACGTATATATAAAAATAACCTCCAATGGTTAATGGCTATTGTAAATGTAAACATAGTTATACGAGCCTATTCTACTGAATAGTAGGTCACCGAGAAATGGTTGCTGTAGGTTTGACTCGTGTCCCTTTGAAACCAATGGAAGTCACATTCAATTGAAGTCTCTTGATAAAAGGATCCTTGTTTACCCAAATGAAAAAGCAATCCTCTCGGTGCCACTAGTGTGGATTTCTGCTCTCCTTGTCTCTTTGCTTTCCCTCCTACTGTTCCTCTGACAGTTTGCAGCAAACAAGAGACATGGAGAAAAGAGATGTTAACGGTCTTTATTTTGCACATACTTTTTTTTGTTTGCTTTCTTCAATGTTTCACGGTCCCAAGGCATACTCTGTGCTTGCGTGTACGCCTCTCTATTTGACCTCCTGTATTGATGTGCAGCTTTACTTACATACTATCCAAACCCACAAGGTAGCTTCAGTTGGCACACAGCCACAACCAAACTCCATACACGTTTCACCCTCAATTAGTCTTCAATCCCATCCTCACTAATGGAGGGATTTAAAGAAATCCTAGTGACAAGTGGAAAAGTGAACTTCTTTGCCGTCTTAATCATTTTTTTTAACCAAACCTGCATCTGGTTGCAGTGGCATTAATCACATTGAGTGTTCAGTTTTCAATGCTCAGTATTGATGGATGAGTGTAATGAACCTAATGTTAGTCTTATGAGAATACGTCTTTGTTTTAATAAAACCCCACTCCCAAATGGTGAGATAATGACTACTTGAAATGATTTGTCATTGCTTCGTTCTTTTTATGTTGTCTGTCTTAGTAATTATCAGATTTTTCTTCCCACATGCTCTGGCTGTCTTTAGATGAAAACAGTGACCTATGCAGGTTCTCTCACGTTCTGGTGCTGTCATCGAGTTAAGCCCTCTAGTGCACTAATGATTATCCAGGGCCCATAATTTACTTCATTTATATTACATGACAAAAAAAAGGGGCCATTGTAAGGCATGTTCATTTGAAGCGAACACGTTGAATAATAATTTAGATGGCCGCTACAGTACCTAAAGGGCTTTAGCAACGTTTTTAGTGTGGGAGTGACTAAGGCGCCGTCTGGAGGGTGAACAAAGGGAATGCACCGAGGACCTCTCAGAGACGATATTCTCTGTAGTGGACGGCCAGACTCTAATTATAAAGAGAAGTGTCTTTTCTAGATTAGAAGAGATGCACAGAACGGCAGTGACAGCCAGACCATGTAATAACCACGGGAGCAATATTTTGCCAAATCCTCCCGGAACACCTCAAGAAACAAAAGCGCTCCGCAGACTTAATGCCGTAGACCAATTCCACGCATTGCTGCTTTGATAAAAATGGACACGACTCCCACAATGCCTGGCATCTTTACTCTGACAATTAGGTAAAGCGGTGGATTATCACTCCGGCAGCCTGACGCACCAAAAAACCTGTCCGATTCAATTATTATTCTCCCATGGCTGCGGCCATTCGGGCTTCTTGGGCAGCCGGCCATGTAAAGCAGTGTGCTGGACCATTTGGACTGCTGAGAAAGCAAGATGGTAGGGATTCTTTTTGGAATTTTTTTTTTTTCCAGTTCTTCATTTGAGCATTTCTTGACAAGTCTATTATATAAAAATGAAACCTCGGGAGCTCACAAACAATGTCCTGGTGAATATTTTATGAGAACAATAAGCTGGATTTACTGTATTCTTCATCACCGTCAGCGCCCGCATCGACCTCGGTCTTCTGATGGGGGCTTACCAAATGATTCAAAATACTAGTATCTCTCTTCATCCACCCTTTAAACTAAGTCAGATCTAATCCACGAGTGCCTCCCAAGAGTCAAGAGTAAGAAGCAAAAATGTCTTGTGAAAGTAAAAAGGGTTTGTTTTGCCCCGTCTGGTACCCATAGATCAATGATTTTTTTAAGAGAGCCCTCTCCAGGTGAATCGTGAAGGAGATTACAGGCTTATGGAGTTATGGAGAATCATCATTTTACACACAGTGCTCCGTTGCTCTCAAGCATTTCTCCTCTCAATGTCTACCTCAGTGAGGAAAGATTGGTTATCTATGGTTGTGTGCGTGCGTGTTGTGTGTTCATGTTTGTGTCTATTTTTCTGAGAGTGTGTAGGTGTTATGGTTGGGTACCGTTCACATTTGAACCGATACTGGTACCGGTACCCAATGGTACAGCGTTACCATCTGTGTCGATGTCTGCGTCCAGTTTGGAAAACTGTAAACAATCAACCTTGCGACCGCGTTCGGCTGACCTTTGGACTGACTATTACAACGTACCACTTGAACGAGTTGCGACATAGTCGCGCGCTGTCTCTCTATCTCTCTAACGTATATTAAAGCATACTCTCTCACCCACCAGTTGCACTCTCAGCCTTTCAGTTACCGAAATTTGGTACCGATTGATTTAACGTGAACAGGTACCGTTCACGTTAAACTGGTACCATTAAAAGTACAGAGTTCGGTACCCAACCCTAGTAGGTGTGGATGTATATGGAGTTGAAGCGGAAGGTGCAGGTTCAGGTGTAGTTGTAGGTGCTGTGTAGGTGTTGGCATAGGTGTATATATGGCTATAGGCATGGGTGTAGTGTACGTACCTGTGCTTTGCTTGTGCAAGTATCCACCAACATAAACATGAATGCATATGTGCACCGGGGGATGAGTGTGGCCGGTAAGGCAGATTGAGTGCTAGGGCTGAGATCAGAGACCCCTCGGAGGCGTTGTAACGCTCCCCCGTGTGTTCACCCTCCTGGCCGCCTTGTTTCCCTTGCAGGACATCACTTCTGCGTCCGTCATCTGCTGAATCCTACTTGTCCGCTAGACAGCTTGTGTGTCAGCTCCTAACTCACTCCTCTGTCTCCCTGTGTTCTCTCATCTGCAGATACCACCGTGTCATCACAAAAAGGTAAGGCAACGCACCATCAGTCAGCTGTGCCCCCCCCCCCCCCCCCCCCCCCCCATTGCTGTTTCACATGGGTGTTGTTGTGTGGGTGCAGGTATGTGGGTATGTGTGGCTGCTCCACGTAGATGTTTGTGTCGCCACAAGCGATCACCCGCATTTTACTCACGAGATTAAACAGATTACGGGTTGATGCTCGCTTTTGTAGTCTGATTGCTCGCGGATGTTGTTTCAGAACAAGCGATTACAAAAGTAATCGTCGTTTGTGGATACAAAAGGTGATTTCTGACACCCGCCGACACGCCAGTGTAAATGTTGTTGCTTCCCAGCGGTGACAGACAGCCTCGGTTTGTTTTGTCCAACTTTTTGTCTGTTTCAGAGTAATCACAATTGTGCTAACACACACAACTGAGCTCACTCTGCAAGTCTGCGTATGCTAATGAGAGATCAGGGAATGTGCTTGTTTTGTGTAGAGGAAATTTAGCGCAGAGGCGCAGAAAGGGCAACCGCTGGTCTGTAGATATGTAACGACGGGGTGTTCTGATTTGTTCCGGTGATGGGAGGGGGGGACGGGGACGGGTGCAGAGGGCTAAACATCTGAACAGCTCCACAGTCATTGTTCAGTATGACACTGTTGCAGGTGTATTCAACACAACACTCGCTACACTAAAGATAATAACAGACGGTGTGAAACTCTGAAAGCTCTGTAATCGTGAAGTAGACAATCAGAATTTGAGAAAGCCCCCCCCAGATTTTTGTTTCATTCGCAGGGGTATTCAAATATTTATTTTTCTTCCGAGACGAGAAGGGAAAATTGGAATCTTTACTTGACGCCTTGATCAAATAGCCTGGCAACTCGAAATGGTTGGTTTTAGAGTATACACAGTCCAAGGCTGCATGCGACAGCTTTCAAATTTAACCAAAATCATTGAGACCACTGTTAGGATACGAGAATGTGCTTTTGAAGGGATTAGATCCACCACCTAAACAGTTTATTTATCATCATGGTTAGTTTATGAGTAGTTTTCTTTTCCCACAAACCTACATCCTAATGACCTAAATCCTTTGCCTACATTACCAAACGCATAACTGTTCCCAGGCGTACACAAACATCACTCCAAAGTACTTCCAGGAAGTAACTAAATGTTTCATCCATCTGCTGTTTTGTATTTCTCTCTCTCTCTCTCTCTCTCTCTCTCTCTCTCTCTCTCTCTCTCTCTCTCTCTCTCTCTCTCTCTCTCTCTCTCTCTCTCTCTCTCTCTCTCTGCTCAGCGCAGAGATACAAGGTGTTCACAGTTTACTGATCAGATCTGCGGTAGATAGAAACGGTACATCTGGGTGACAGGTAACACTCACCGACCCCCAGCCCCACCTACACACACACACACACACACACACACATAGGAGTCGCGTACTGTTTTTGTGGGGCCCGTGCTTGTATGCGTAATGACTATGCAGTGTGCTGTGCTGTCAGGCAGAGCCATAAAGGTAAATGATATGGCAATGGCGGAGCCTCACTGGCTGATGAATGTGGATGGGGAGCAGAGGCTGACATGCTGTACATCATCTCTCCCTCTCTACCGCCATCTCTTGCGCCACGTATGCTTAACAAAGGTAGAGCGGGAGATAAACAAGGCGGCCGTGCCGATGCCACCATACGGCAAGTAGACGCCACGGGACGTAGCTCCTTTTTACTCTAATGTGTACGTGCGTGTGTGTGTGTGTGTGAGAGTGTGTAGCGCTACAGCTCTCATTTGTGCCTTCTGTCTCCGTGGCTGACGCGTTGAGACCACATTCGGAGGTTGTCTGTGCCGCATATGGCCAGAATTGTCAAGCGGTGTGCGCGTGAATGTGTCCTAAGCCACATTGAAGGACCGCCTTCTCAACTGGCGTCCCCTGCGTAAAGCGGAGGTACGGACTCATGAACATTTTTGAAATACCGATAGAGATATAATACGAGTGCGTCAAACATCTTGGTCGATTTGGTTTGCCTGGAACACGCCAAGGAATAATGCCCAGTCTCCATTATTTCGATTCCTTTCTCGTACAACAACGCATTTGGTCATTGCAAACTGAAATGATGTATGTGTTTGTTTGAATGAGCTGGGAAGTGAGATCCCATCACAAGTGGTCGCTCGAGACTCGCGCGGAGACGCTTTTTAATGCCAGCTGTGAACCTATGTACATAGATGTGTGCACATGTGATTGGATCACCCAAGACGCATGTTAATGCCAGGTGTGAAGAGGGCCCAACTGTGCATGTTTTGTTTTGGATTTTTGTTCCTTCTTCCAGCGGTTGTGTTTGTGTCTTGGTGTCTTTAAGGTGTCTGTGGCCGTTTGGGTCTGTCTCTATGTGTCTGTTTCTGTCTGTCGGTTTGTCTCAATTGGTCTCTGCTCTCGCTGTCTATGACTAGAATCTGTCTGTGTGTTCCTCTCTTTGTGTGTGGTCCTTTGTGTGTGTCTGTGTTTGTGTTCCTCTGTGTATGTGTGTGTGTATGTGTCTCTGTCTGTATGCGTTGCTCATTTCTGTTATTTCGTCCATTCTTTGTGTCAAAAAGAGCATTCAATTCATGGCCGTTTGGTCGATGGCAAACCCACAGATCTGTCTCTTAGACAGCAACACAAATATATGTGGACACTGTATTCATTTATACATTGTGTTATTAATGGCTCTGCCAGCCAGGTTCAGAAGATACCTGGGACCTTGAGTTGCTGTTGTAGAAAGAAATATCACCTGGGCACTTCAGCCTCTCAATAAATGTATAGTGTGTGAATTTGTTTTGTATGTTTCATCGATCTGTCTGTATGTGTACGTGTGTGTGTGTGTGTGTGTGTGCATGTGTGTGTGGGTACCATCAATAAAAGTAAATATAGTTTTGTGTGTGTGTGTGTGTGTGAGAGAGACCGAGAGAGAGAGACCTTGGTGGTCACCTAACCTTTACAGTTCTATTCACCAGTACAATGACTAATGTAGGACCTCATTATAATCTATCCCTAAGTCTGTGTTTTCTACTTAAATTGCACAACAACCCCCCCCCCCCCCCCCACACACACACACACACACACAAACACACACTGAGCCCCTCCACCCACTAACCTTTTCCCACCCCCTACTCAACCAGATTATTTGGATGTGTATTTATAGCCCCGCCCTGGACAAGAATTACAACAAAGAGCCCAGCCTGGGGAAGACATTTGTCTAATTTCATTTTTAAAAAGCCAGTGATAAATTTATCAAACAGAGCTGAGTCTAATCGGGCGTCTAGCACAGTCACAATCCGTCACGAGCCCTTCTCCCAACGAGAACCGTGGGTGTATTGACGCCAAGCAAAGCTCTTTGCTGGCAGGAGGGAAAGACAGTGTGTGTATTTGTGATAGAGAGAGAGAGAGAGAGAGAGAGAGAGAGAGAGAGCGAGAGAGAGAGAGAGAGAGGCATTGAATCTGAAACATCCCTTTTATTCAGACACTTGGGCTCAAGATGCATAGGTTGCTTGAATTTCCGTGTGGAAAAGTATTTAAGACATATACAATTATGATATATTCATATGTCTAGGCATATCAATGTCTAGGCCTATCCATAAGATGGAAATATATTTTAAAAAAAAGAAATCTCAAAGCAACTCAATATCTAGCTATGTTAGAAAAGGGATACAAAAACAATCTCATACTCATGTACTGTGACTCAATCTGTACTCTGTTTTCACTACAAGTTTATGAAAGACCCTCCCCTCTCTACACCCACCACAACAGTCATCACCTGCAGCAGGCCCAGCTCCAAGACCCACTGCCAATAATCCCCCTGGCTTTTACCACTCAGCCAAATTGCTAATTTAGCAACCCTATTTATTTTTATTTGGCCCAAAGACACATTTTTATGAGAGAAACCCTCTCCTAGGGTCTCACTTTACTAAGCAACACTAACTTTGTACTAATGCTATCTAGTACATACAATCATCCTAATAAACAACAAGGCTGAATATATACAGTAAGCTGTGTTAATGATTATACCTGTAAAAGGACCACAGCCAGCCACACAAAGCCACAGCGCCATAGACCCCAGACTGTGAAAACATCTCTGAGCTCGCTGTTCACTGACTGGAGGTTGGCAGCAGACTCTCCTGTATGCGTTCCAGGGGCCCCTTATACAATACAGTCCCAGGGAAGTTCCACACATGCACTACCCTGGTAGTCCATCAGTGTCTCCGTTCATTCGACCTAAAGACAACTGACAAACAGTGATGATTAGCTTTTTCCAAATCAGCTCTCTCTCTCGCTCTCTCTCTCTCTCTCTCTCTCTCTCTCTCTCTCTCTCTCTCTCTCTCTCTCTCTCTCTCTCTCTCACTCTCTCTCTCACCCTGTTTGCTGTCTCAGTAGTAGGAAGCTCGTATAGTATAACCCCCCACACCATAACCACCACCACCACCACCACCATATAGAAGACAATTGCAAACGATAGCCCTGGCATTCCCTTGTTTCTTAGTCCCTCTTGCCCTTTCTCTCTCTCTCTCTCTCTCTCTCTCTCTCTCTCTCTCTCTCTCTCTCTCTCTCTCTCTCTCCCTCCCTTTCTCCCTCTCTTGTCTCTATCTATCTCTTGCCGTCCCTTCTCTGTCAAGGGGAGAGAGAGAGAGATAGAGAGAGAGAGAGGAATTCAGCATGCTAATTAGGTCACATTTTCCGCTCTAACGAGGTCAGCGTAAAAGTCCTCAGCATGAATCGTCATTTCGACCCTGCCACCAGGAAGCTAACTACAGTTCTGTTGATGTTTCCATTGTGTTTTAAATAAGAAAGTAAAAATGGAGCATGCATTTCTTTCATATTGAGAAACCTAGATCTAAGGCCCACTTACTGCCTTTGTCAACATGAAGAAGTTATGCTTTTGCCTCATCTCCTGAAGCCCCCATGTTATCAATGCCGATATCTGTGTCTGATTCCTTTTCTGATTCCTCCCTCATTCGTTTCCTCCATCTCTCTACCTTTTAATTATCCCACTTTAATTTGAAGTATCAGACCATCAGCAAACTGTGGTCCATGTTTCATTAGACACTGCTAATGAAAACACAACTCTCAATTAGCTCTGAGATGAAATGCTACTCTTTTAGTGACAACCAAAACAGCTTAACTCATTCGCAGGCTGTTTGATCATTTCCATCATGGCCCACATGTTCTCCGACCACAAATAGTCTGCACAATGCCACATTGGTCAAGCATTATCCTTAGAGAGGGAGATATGTATGCACGGATAGATGGATAGATAGTAGGGATGCTCTTATTTATCGTCCGTACATCGGTATCGGCCAATATACTATCTGTTTTGTTGCATACATTTTGAAAGTTATTTTTCACAAAAAACGAATTGTCATGTGAAAGAAGGTTATATTAAAGGTTGTTTCATACAATTACATTTGTGCTCATTTAAAGATAGTGTGATGAAGGGCTGATTTCTTTGTTTCCCTGGCACAAAAGTGAGAATAAATAACAAGAAAAGCAAAATAAACAAACAAACAAGCATTCACAGGCTTGTCGGACAAATTGTTCTTTTAAACATCGGTATCGGCCCAGAACTTCACAATTGGTGCATCTTTAATAGAACATGCATACATACATAGATACAAAGATGGCTATGGGGATGCAAAATGCTGATGTCAGAAAGGTGTGTGCATATCGTTAACATACATGTGCCTGTGCCGGCATACATAAATGTGTGTATGAGTGTTGCACGCACACGCACAACAGTCAATGCTGATTCCTCGACACGTTGTGGTCTCACGTGGGAAGGCACAGCTAAGCACCGAGGCTGTCGATAGGCCACGGAGATAACTGATGAATTGCAACACAACGCAATTGATTTGCGTACTGAGCTTCATCCTGAACGAAGGTTCACATGCTCTCTGCCCTCTCGTCTTGCTCATGCACTCCGAGCGCTGCCTCACACTTCAGCTTTGCCATTCCTTTAGGTCACTTGGGTGTCTTAGCCTCAGTCTTGTCTCTTCCCCTCCTCATTGATTGTGTGGCCCCTCTTCTTCCTACTCCTCCACCTCCTCCTTATCTCTTTATGTGTTTATTTGCATGTGGACCCCAAGATGACGTCAGGTGTGCTTGCAGGGGGAAAGCAGCTTAGCGCTAACATGGCTAATAAAGTCAGGCCCCATATGGCACTGGGAGGGGATCAATGGCGGCTGCTCTGTGGCGCCTGTCAGGGTTTAATGATTAGATGAAACATTATGACGCAGGCTTTGAAGAGATGCACACGCTGATTTGCGGCGATGCCCTGCTGTGCACACATATCCATGGTCACGTATGCACAAACACACACACACACACACACATACACACACACACACACGCATGCAGGTACAGGCACAAACACAATCACACACACATGCATGCAGGCAAACACAATCACACACACACACATATGCATACACATGCATGCAGACACACACATACACACAAACACACACACACACATACACACAAATAATAACTCACACATGGACACGCACACATGAACACTCATCCGACAAACATACTTCGCCCCTCCCACTGTAGACAGGGCACATCTCGCGGGTGATTGATGTCTGTAACATGCCATCAAGGGTATACAGAGCAGAGAGATTGGAGGCAAAGCTAATGACAGAGATTTAGAGAGGTAGCAATCCGGCTATTGATTCCCGCTGTGCACGGGAAGGTGAAGGGGGACGGGAAAAAAGTGAGGCAGCATGAGGGAGATTTAGCCTGTGCCGTGATGAGCAGAGAGAAAGCACCTCCACTCTTTATTCATGATACATGCTGTGATCCACAATGTTTTCTTCCGCTTGGTCTAATTTCAAAACATGATAGAGCGTTCAATCAATTTGCGAAGCTCATGCAAAACCCCAAAAAGACCACAGACACGTTGGCTCCGATAAAGTCCAACCCTGGCATTCTGGTTAACATACCCCTCACAGTGCCGTGTCTTGTGGCATTTTTTGCGATGCATATTGGGCCATTTGTGTTGTTGTTTCTGACGAAGGTGGGACGTTGTTTGTGCGTTGAAATGCTAATGCGGGAACGTTGAGTGACAGGGGCGACGGTTGGGTCAATGTGCTGCTTGCTTGTCAGAGTGAAAGAGGGCAGGGATGGGCCGAGCCCTCCCTGGGCCCGTTAGCTGCACATACTAATTCACCTGTCAACGTACGCAGAGGACAGAGGTGGCTAGCGTCCCCGTCGCTCTCTTTGTCTCGCTTTCTCCACTTCTGTTTTTCCATTCATTTCTAACTCGCTTGTTGTTTTCTCCTACTTTCTTTCACTTTCTAAACGCCTCCCCCAGTATGTGTGCATCTTTCCTTGTCGGTTTAAAAACACGTTGTCGTCCGTCTCAAACACGCATCCGTGCCATGTCATCATCTCCCTATTTGTCGTATTTTTTAGTTGGCCTTTAAGAAAGACGAAGGTCATAGTCCTGACCATGTCCGTGTCATCTTGCTGCAAATTGCTCATAGGGTCCTGCAAATATAGGTTTTAAACTGCCAACATTTTCATGTCCAATACAGAAGTTTCAAACCTGAAAACGCTCCATTGAGATACCAAGACCCTTGAGACTGAAAATATGTTTTGTCAACGACGGCTTAATTTAGAAATTGAGTGTTAGTGCCAGAGATGAAGAGAAAAACCCCATCACATCAAGAGAATTTGTACCAAAACATATCTCTGCCTCATTAGGGCAGTCTGGCGTCGAGACCTCAGATGAGAAGGATATAACAAGAAGTGAACTCATCAGTGTGCTTCAACTCCTTCATAAGGAACTCCGGCATCTCAGAAGGCAATTAGATGGATGAACTCAGATTGTCTTGATGAATACATGTCATCTGATTGGGTTATGCATGTATTCCGTCCACTAGTATGCAGCACTACTATCCATTAGAAACTGCATCCATGATGTGTACTGTCTGAGACTCGTGAGTAGATCTGCTCAACTGCTTTGTGGTCATCGAACAGCTCCATTCAACTCGACGTCAGGTTAGTATACATGCCGGTGTATTTGCTAGTTGCTGGTAGATCAAAGTGCAGGCCTGAGCTCGGGAAACACTTGGTTATTTGTGTGTGTGTTTGTGTGTGTGTGTCTTTATTTGTGTGCGTGTGCGTGCGTGCATATGTGTCGACTGTACAGAGCAAATCCCATTGAGTCAATGACTCTCTGTCATGTTTGAACAACACGCCATTGTCCTGGCGCCTCCTGGGCCGACTCACTCACAGACATCATTCATCTTCTCCTCTGTTTGCTGACGAGACGGTGGCGGGAGGGCGGGGACCCCCCACAGGGCTGGCATTGCCAGGGAGGCGGGTGGCATATTGCACCCAGCAGGACGGCTCGGCGTGGTGCGCTGCAGCGGCGGGACCGGGCCAGCTTGGATTAGCTCAGTAGGGGGTGCTGCAAAAAACAGGGCGGGACAGGGAGAGGGGACGACCACACGCATCCATCTCTCTCCGTCGCTCCGGAGAGGGTACACGTCGCCGGAGAAACAAAGACAGGGAAGAAGATGGGACGAGATGGATGGAGGGATGCGGAGTCAGAATGAGATTGTGTAGAGAGAGAGGGAGAGAGAGCGAGAGAGAGCTGCTGGAGAATGGCGTTGTGCTGGAGTCCTGTTCGCATGCCAGTGCCCACTCACACTCAATGAGGCAATAAACCTGCGTGACCCCTGCACTATCGTATGCAGCAGACACCAGCATTGGTCTGCGCTACGTGGCAACTGTTTTCGTGACGACAGTCATGGTACAGTCTTTCTGCTGCAACTCTCTGCACCTATTGAGTTTGCGCTGTGGGTATGTAACGGCAGTGATGCTTTGTTTTAGCTCTGAAATTAGCTCATGTGCATATAAAAATGAAGAAACGGTAATGAGCCTACACGCGTTTGTCACGGTCCGCTAACTCCACAGTCACACTAATTAGGCAGGCCTTTTCTGTTTACAGTTTTGGGCTCTCGCATAGTCCCGTCAACCGCTCAGAGACGTGTCACTACGGTAACGGCAGATGGGTAGTCAGACTGCAGGGGGAAAAAAGTAAATTAGATTCAATGTTAAAAAGTAGAAGTAGAAAAAGGCCGGGGTTAAAAAATAAAAGTAAAATAACTCAGAGACAGTTTCCTCAGACAGACCACCGCTGAGAAATTATCTTTATATTTCTTCAGGCTGGATCCTTTCTGGAAGAGTAGTGGACTCCGTCCAAGAGCATGTTACCAAACTTCAGATGCAAATCCTATTCATTCCATGACACCATGGTGGGCCAAGAAATTGAGCTGGTGTTTGAACAAATTGTCTCTGATCTAACTAGTACAAAGGGGAGGAAGAGCGTTCCCTTTCAAATACCTCTTGGAACTTGGAACCAACATCTACTCAAGAATCCCACAGTCCAAACATACTATATTTCCTACAGTGACTTTATATCACTGTGTGTCATGTGTCATAATGTCTCTTGACGAGGTCATATAGAATGTGAAACAGAAAAAAGATAGAAAATTAAGAAAGAAAGACAAAGAGAAAACAACAGCGAAAAAAGACTACAGAAATGTGCCAGGGACTCAAACACAAGAAATTCAATTTTAGTCTCACAACTAAATTTGCCAAGAATAGCCATGATTAATTGTCCACCCCTGCTGTGAAACCATCAAAGAATATTACTTGGACTGGGCTGGTGAGTGGACAGCTCCAAGTTCTCTGCACTTCTCCCAGCGTCTCCGGAGACCTCTGGGGGTTTCAGCTCATTAGCTTCCCTGGGGGTCCTGCTCAGTTGGGGGCTTTGTCATCGCCATGGTAGCCAGAGAACGCCATCCTCCAGAGTGTCACGAGCAGGGGGGCATCAGAGGGAGAGAGAGAATGAGATAAATCCCTGAAACACCCACAGAACTGGTAGAGTTCGTGGTTCTGTGACAAGAGCAATTACTGACTTTTGTTGTTTGTCAAAGTATGGCAGCAAAATACCAATAACATAATTTTTTTTGCAAATGAGTCAAATTATATTTAGCTGCATATTCACTATTACATAAACGTTACTCGGTATATTGATAGCATATAGCGCATGTATGTTCTGAATATATCCAGAATATGACATAATCATCGCTCATAATAGAAAACAAACAACATTGTAAATCTTTGCGGCATAAAACTACTGCCGGCATAAAGTGAATCACCAGTAACCACTTTTCACGCTCAACACAAATCATGAACAGCAAGCAACTGTGCGATGCCACATAGATTTCCAGTCAGCATGTTTCCCCCTGAGACAAACCAACAGGTAGGGGAGGTAGGAACCCAGATGGGATGCTCTAAACTCATTCCAAGCAGCAGAAATCAGCACTTAGTCATCAATGATTCATGCTCCCAAGTATTTCAAAAGTAAACACTGCTTAGCCCATTAAGAATCCACACAAGCCATGCGGGCGGCATGGCTAGTGGTAGCACACATGATGATTCCAAGAAAAGCCAGTGGTAAGTGAGGGAAAAACCTGGTGCCCCTGTATTATGGAAAGTGGGATGGCTCATTAGAGAGGGCTTATGTGTTGTGTGGGTATCCCCATAAGCAACATTACCTGGTGTAGCGTGCGCTTGAAATGGAGGGCTGAAGATGACAGTGGAGGAAGGCAATTAGAGTGGCAGCTGCTGGCAGGATGTTTAGAGCAGTGCTGTGACATCACCCCCCCCACCCCCCCCCCCCCCACCCCGGAGTCCTTTATGTCCGTGCCCTTTGGACCCATTAGAGAGACCTTCCTCTTTCTCACTTTCAACGTTTATGGTTTTTGACGGTTGTGCTCCCAGGGCACCACTTTGGTCTCTTTATGTTTTGCCACTCAGGTTTTCCTTTTTCCCCCTTGACTCTTTAAAACTCCCTCCGTCCCTTCCTGTAGCCCTGCCCATAGATTGAAAGTGTTTTGCTAGGGTGTGTTTGTGATGTTTCTGAGAATTAGGTTGAGTGTACATATGTGCTTAGTATGGTCATGTGTGTACGTGCTGAACTCAATTTCATCCCATCCTCACATTCGCAACTATCCAATGAATATAGGGGAAAATACGATTTTGATGATTCAGATGGCGTACTCATCATGGCATCTACGAATGTAGAGGTAAGGGTTGTTGTTGACCATGATATGAACCAGTCCAACCATCCCATGGTGATTACCGGGGCCTTCACTTTGCTTTGATGTAGTATATGTTTGTGAGGCTTTCCTTAAGCCCTATCAGAGTTGCTATCTTTCTTTTAATCATGCTTTCCTTTCTCCGTCTCTCCCCTTGCGTGTCTTCCTCAGCCAATACTCCAGAGATAGCCATCTGAGTACAAACAGCATCTGTCCTAGAGACTCTGTACGTCTGTAATCGCTCTCCGGAGAGTCTGCCGTTGAACTCAGGAATTAAGTGTGACTTTGTTGCTTAGATTTGACTTTTAAGCGGAAAGGCATGAAGTTTTAGTGTATAATTTAAGGCATTTTGCGGGAAAATGATTTGTCTTTGAAGGTCAGATGAATTACAATAATAACCTTTGGCCTATGTTTGACATTGTCCCTCTGTGAATTTTTGTGTTTTACCGCCTGATGCTTTTAAAGTTTTGCAGCTCAGTGTTGAAACATATACTGTATTTCGCCACCGAAGGGCATATCGTCTGGAACTAGACTGAAGATACACACTGGAACTGCCATCTGGAAGAGACACACTTTCTGATGTGTCTGGAACACCCTGCAGTGTCACAAGTCACATCTCAGCAGTTTACTTACTACATCAAAACAAATAACTGCATCAGTACAATAAGCACCTGCATGTTTCGCTGATAATCTGAAACTTTTGAAAGAAGACTTCTCAGAGTACCATTTGCGCTGACACCCACCCCTTTCCTTCTCCTGCTGAGATCATAACAGTCATTTATTTCCTGGCTAAGGAAAGCATCACTTAGCTAGTGGGAATAAAAGTGTACACACATCGGATTTGTTATTTTCTGGCAGGTTTTCAGGCCTATGGAATTATGTTTAAGTGCAAGAAGAGGCCTGCAAGGAAGCGTTGGAGGAACACCCTGGTGGATTAAAAGCTTATTCACAGGTGTGTGTGTGTGTGTGTGTGTGTGTGTGTGTGTGTGTGCACACGCATTTGTGTGTGCGGGCATACGTGCATGTGTATGTATGTGTGTATGTTTGTTCTGTGTGTGTGTGTGTGTGTGTGTGTGTGTGTGTGTGCACACGTATGCCCGTGTGTGCGGGCATACGTGCATGTGTATGTACAGTATGTGTGTATGTTTGTTCTGTGTGTGTGTGCGTGTGTGTGTGTCTGAATTATCAATCCCCTCGCACGGCTCACTCTTTCAGTGGGTAGTGATTCCTGTGCTCTCCTCGGAGCCTAGAGAGGCCAATTAAAGCCATCAGGCTCCGCGAGGGGAGCTGAGCCTCTCTTAGAGCCCCCGGAGCTGGGAGAGAAAATGGCTTCACCCCGCTCTCCTCCAGCCCCAACTGCACTCAGAAATGTGAGCACATTCAGAGGGCAAGATTAGCAGATGTTGAGACAGTTAATCTGCGAACGTGAGGATCGATTTCATTAAGAGAAATATCCATCCATAATATATTATGTCCGCCGACATTTTGAAACACATGTTCACGCGATCGAAATATCTTATTTTGTACCATGTTGTAATAGTTGAAACAACTCCTTGCACAATCTCTAGACTGAGACCAAACTTGTGATGAAATGTGGGAAGCCGTTTGCATTTTTCACATTTCCGCAGACAGAACTACCAATTGAATAGAATAGCATTGAGCAGATGAGCATTCAAATGTGTCCTTACCTACCGCGCCTCGTTCGGGGGAATCTCAGCCCACGCAAGGCCTCTTCCCACCGGGGGTTATTACTGTACATTTGTCCTGCAACCTTCCACAGTAATGTTCCTCTATCCTGTGATATGCCCCACAATGCTCTGGGGCTCTCTAATGCAGGAGAGGCTACAGCTGTGTCAGGCCTTGTTAAAAAAATAGCGGAAACGAAATACATTGTTTCCTCGCTGTCCCTTCCATCCCCTTTAAGCCCGCCTCCTCCTCCACAACCCCCTTCCCCCTGTGGCCCTTGGGAGGGGGGGGGGGGGGGGGGGGAGTGGCACCACCATAGACATTCAACCCCAGCTGTAGTGTTTACTCAGTAGGTAATAAAGTGGCATTCGCCGGCCCCAGTCTCTCTCCCTCTCTCTGTTCCACGAGAGTGACACCTATCCTCCTGAGTGAAGTCCAGGGCCTGGGGCCCCAGGGGCCCTGGTTAGGAGGAGCAACAATCTAGACACACATACACACACACCTTTTTCCGACATCCTTCCGAGCCCTCTGTGGTCCCTATTTATATCCCTCAATAGGTAATGATACAGTATATATATATATATATAGGTCAAAAAAATAAAGGGAACACTTGGAGTTACATTGTGTTGTTTAAGTGTTCCCTTTATTTTTTGAGCAGTATATATATATATGTATATATATAGTATAGTATATATTATTTAGCCTATTCTATTCATCATCATCGATGGCAATTTAATCATTCCCCTCTCTTCCTCCAGTGCCCCCCCGCCCTGCCCTCAATCTCTATATCCACGCCCTCACTCTCTCCTTTCCTCTCTTCTTCTCTCTCAATGTGTGTCTCTCTACTTCTCTCTCTCTGCCCTCTCTCTCTCTCTCTCTCTCCTAGTTCTGAACCCCCCCCCCCATCTCCCTCGGTGTTTCACCGTGACGTCCCTCTGTCCGCTGGGAGTCAGCGGTGCGTGTAGCGGTCAGCGGTGCTCATGGGTAATGTGTAGATCATTCATCCCGTGGACAGGTGTGTAATAGAGGCAGGAAGGAGTGTGAAGAGAGACGAGGACAGTGGGAGATCTCTGGAGGTACCAGAATCAATTTCACCGGGAATCACCGAAGCGGAGAAGCAGGTCTCTCTCTCTCGCATACTCGCTCTCCCTCTCTCCCTCTCTCCCTCTCTCCCTCTCTCCCTCTCTCCCTCTCTCCCTCTCTCCCTCAAAAACATGCACATACTTCCGGTCCTATTGTAGTCTCATCACTCTGTGAATCACCCTGTGACACAAATTAGTACATGACCGCCATCGTTCGTTTTTTTTTATCGTCAACCTCCCCCCTCCTCCCTATCAAAGCAAGGAAATTAGAGTCCTGCGTTTGGTTCTTCCCAACAAAAATGTCTAACTCTCACTCTCGCCCCTATCGTACCCATGCAGAGAAGCGAAGGGAGGTACTGCTACCGCCACAGCTGGATCTGCTGATGCAGGCATCCAGACTGGGAGTTAGCATGAGAACACATTTTCAGGAGAGCCTGGATCACACACACACACACACACACACACACACACACTTAGAAAGATTGACATCCTTTGGCTTGGGGGGTAATCTCGGATCCTGAAGTTTGACTATGCTACAGACGAACTTCTGCGGAGAGACCGTAGAGTGCCTGGGCCGCAAAACAGAAAGTTGGAGGACAGGAGTTACGCAAGAGAAACTCATTCACGAGGAATGTTTAATTTACCAGTTCTGGCTGAGTTTGTGTTTTCTGTCAAGGAGGGACACCATGATGGGAGGACGGTGTTGTCGTTTTAGTTATCAGGCCTCTTCTGTCAGGTTGTTTCCAGTAGAGACCCATTCAAGGTAACACGAGGCTAGATATCCCCGGCCCCAGCAGCAGGATCGGTCCAAACAAATTTGAAGCGAAAGAAAGTGTAACCCACTGATTTGCCAGATTTGACGTTCTTTGCCATCAGAAGATGTTCATCTTAAATCTGACTTGTGAGACTACTTGGGGGGAAATGTGTGAATTGCAACGACCAATCCTAAACAGGTTCCATTGAGGTTTATATGCATACTGTGTGTCACGTGTACTGTTAGGTATGGCTCATTGATTGAATTTAATTATTTTAGCTTTCTTTATCTTAACATCTCTATGTATATTTCTTTTTTAAAGGGTGATATAACATGTCTCTGAACGGCAAGAAAAGGGCGTGAGCCATATATATATATATATATATATATATATATATATATACTGAAGGAAATGGCCGCTAAGTGAGGTTCTACCATGTGGGTTTTCCACCCTGCCAGTACAGAAGGGATACATACCGCCATAGTTTGCCCTTTAATTGGTGCTATTAATATCAGTTAAAGTTGTAATACCTATTTATTAAAACTTGAACTTTTTTGCCTGCCCTTAATGTGAGTAGAATTATGAATCTTAAGGGCTGTACGCTATAAAAAGGCCTGTGCATGCATTAGTAATGCACTGCCACTTCATTTGCACGATATCACTCCGAACAGACTTGGTGAAACTGGAAAATGGCCCAAAGGTTTAATATTAGGATGTCTTTTTAACATTAAATACTCCAGCTGCATGGAGTCATATTCTTTGAATAATTTTGTTGAAACATCGCCTCCGCGTTGGCTTCATGTGGCACGGAAATGTCTAGGCTTGGCGGGTTATTAGGCTGTGGACCTTTACAGCGCGTCTTCCAACCCCAAATTAGATCTGTATGAAATGTGTAAACCCAAATGAGTAGGCAGAGACCCAATGTACACAGCAGCCTAATTAGTCTGTTTAGATCATTGAAATACTTCCTTCTGTCAGATAAGCGGTGGAGTGCCCAAAATTCTACTGAAAATCTACAGTTAAGTCGTTTGCCCATATGAACTCCTAACACTGTCCAGAGAATCAGGTCCAGACATTGTCCGGAGTTGCCCTTTCACTCATGTACCACACAACAGGAGATTGTCTGTGTCAGACTTGTCTCACATACTGCAAATACTCTGTTTGCTTTAGGCGGGGGGTGGTGTCTGTGAAGAGAGTTCAGCAGGCAGGCTAGAATTGCAATAATTGCAGTGTTTTGTGCACTGTTTTTGCGCCAGTCACATGACAGAAATGTCCTCAACTCTCACTCTGAATTGTTCTTCTTCATCCTTGCATTTACTGGCACTTACCATACTGGAGGATGTAGAACAGGATCTAGTCAGGATCTGTGAATTCTCTGGACAATTGCCTGATCTATTAGCACATGGGTTCAATCAGACATTACGTGGACTCAGTAGCTGGCTGGGAACAATCAGTTTAATGTCCGGTCCAACTAATTCTGACATTTGAGTTCTCACATCTGGGTAATGACTAGATAAATTCAGGGTTGCAGTGCATGTGTGAAAGGGGCTGCAGATTAAAGTTATCACACTCCAGTATGAAGCAATGATCCAAGACTTTCCAAGAAAGTCAATCATTAAACCCTTCAGGACCCATTTTATGCCCGTTTTTGGTGGTCATTTCCAAATTACCTTGTCTTTGCCTTCCTTTTACCTGATATTATTAGCATTTTACCTGCATCTTATGTCCTTTATATGTCTATTACATACGTTGTTTTGATGTCATTTCAACAATGTCTATTAAACGTCAATTGTACGGTCTTTTCAAGGTAGCTGCAGAGTTAAATACACGTGCGTTTCACTTGCAGCTTTCTGCATGTCACCCTAAAAATGATGCTGGTAAGCTGCGTCACAATGCAGATGAAATGCTAATAATCGGAGGTAAAGCAGATACGCGTAATTACCACCAAGTACGTGGCGTTACAGGGCAGGCTACCCAAAATGTTTACCCAGAAACTACAAACTAGCATGTGTTAAACTTGAAGGAGCGAAGCATGCCAGATTGAGATCCCTGTATTTATCATTAGCACCATTAGCATCTTGGAACTTTTATAATTGTCAGGTTATTCTGGGTAATAAGGACTAAGGAACCTGAATATTAAATTAACTAAATTGATAAATTAGCTTATTTTAATCATGAGTCAGCATTTTAAACACACCTCAACTTAGTTTTACCACAACGAGGTTTCAACGTCAGAACCGACTCTTTTTACCAGGAACAAACGTTTGTTCATTTGACATTTCCAGGAAGTTGCAAAACAATAAACCTGAATGGGCTCCTTTGCCTAACTCAGTCTCGACCTTAGCCAACGATAAGGAAAACAAATACACCAGACCATAAACAATAATTCCCCTCAAGATGTGGAACGATAGAGGAGAACATGCAGTTAGGGGAAGGCTGCAGGAAGGCCTTTAAGATGTTATCACTCTGACGAATGGCTCCACATGTAGAGACGGGGCCGGTCAACCTACGCTAGGCAAGATTTAATAAGAGGCACCTGATAACAAACAGGAAATTTGAATTAAATAAGGCTTAGGTCGTCTAGAAAAAAACTGTTTTAACTTGAACTTTTT
Source organism: Lota lota (assembly GCA_026745465.1). Classification (NCBI taxonomy): domain Eukaryota; kingdom Metazoa; phylum Chordata; class Actinopteri; order Gadiformes; family Lotidae; genus Lota; species Lota lota. The sequence continues at coordinate 6,774,904 of JACYXH010000175.1, read as the reverse complement.
TATTCAAAGTTATTCCATGTTTGGGGAGACTTACTTGAGAAACTCAAACTAGACATTCTTTGTCTACGTTGCCTTGTGAGAATCTCTCTGAGACAGGGATGTGCGTTCCAACGTTTTCTTTAAACTTATCCCTTGGCTTTTGTTCATCCCATCCTCTATCCCTAGTTTGCATTTTCTATTCCACTCACTCCCATCGCCCTTACTGTTCTTCTGAACATCTCCGTGTGTACTCTTCTGGGCTTGGGCCGGGGACTGCAGGGGGGCGTATAATCAAATATTAACTCTGTTGGAGGCAGTTGAAGTGGGAGGGGGGCACTCAGCAGAGGACAACGCCACTGTGTCCCCCTTCCCCTGTTCTACTCCCCCCCCCCCCCCCCCCTGCTCGGATCCACCGGGCATTAGTCATGTGTAGTTAATGCAAGTAGGTCTTGGCACCTGAGTGGGCACAGTTCTGGCACAGAACACCAGCAGACAGGGAAATGCTGAAGTCAGGGAGTGTGTGTGTGTGTGTGTGTGTGTGTTTTGAGGGAGGGGGTGGGGGGGGGGGGGGTGCGGGGGTTCGTTATGTATGAGGCTGTCGGACGTTATTCTTGTCTTGTGACTTATCTCGTAATAATTAGTGAGGATGTCGAGGTTGTTGAGTTTGGTTGGACGGGCCATGCTGGAAGGTTTAATGTAGAAGGAGCCCAGGTTACTGCGGGGCATCCGTGTGAAATGTGTGCGATTCCAAAAAGAGAGAATCATTTATCAGACATGCAACACAGCCGGCCACACATGGTGCTCATGCATGCTCATGCATGCGCCATCATTCATCGCATGACATGTGTAGATAGCACAAAGGAACACAAAATGAAAATGTTTGGGAACTGAGGTACGAGTAAAGTATCAATTTACAACAACATGCTAAATTGGATTCTTCAACAAAATCCATTCCTGGAACACTAAATGAAAAAGAAGCGTTGGATCACCCAAAACAATAAGGTTTGATTAATCCAGGTTTCATGCCGTATGTGATGAACGTGATTAGATTCGTGCGGAGTGCATTTATCTCTTCCTTGTCACTGTATATAATCACAATGCATTATATATGAAAGGGATTTCCTGAATGAATCAATCCTGAGCGTCGCTAGCAGAGTGCAGGCTGTGCTGAGTTATGTCGGTGGAGCGGTGTCTGCCAAAGTAAAGCCTGGGCACGGCTTAACTCCCCCCAGCTCCCTGGCCCTGGCCACGTTATTAAAGAGCCCCCTTCACACAACAGCAACACTCTGTATGTGTGTGTGTGTGTGTGTATGTGTTTGTGTTTGTGTATGTTTGTGCGTGCGTGCATGTATGTATGTGTGTGTGTGTGTGTGTGTGTGTGTGTGTGTGTGTCTAAGTATTTGGATGTCATTGTTTGTGTGTGTGTGTGTGTGTGTGTGTTTGCTTGTGTGTATGTGTGTGGATTAGTCAATATGTGTTTGAATGTATGTTTCTTCAGATGTCTTCGTCCATGTGATTTGTGTGTGTATATGTGTGTGTGTGTGTGTGTATGTACCTGCCTGTGTGTATGTGTGTGTGTGTGTGTGTGTGTGTGTATGGGATCCAGCCTGTGTTTGTGGGTATGTAGGCATCTGTGTATGTGTGGTTGGTCGGTTTGTGTCTGTGAGATCCAGCCTGTGTGTGATTGTGTGTGTGTGTGTGTGTGTGTGTGTGTGTTTGTGGTTGTGTCTGTGTCTCCATATGTTCCTTATGTGTTTGCGACTATCGTTGCATGCCACTGCCCTCCATGTCTGGGCCTCTTTGCCGTCTTCAAAAAGTGGACAGGGGCGATGTTGCTCTCTCTCTCTCTCTCTCTCTCTCTCTCTCTCTCTCTCTCTCTCTCTCTCTCTCTCTCTGTCTCTCTGCCTCTCTTTCTCTCTGTCTCAAACCCTCTCTCTCCCACCCTCCATGTTTGGGTGAGAATGTGCGTGGTATGGTCGACAAGGCCGTGAAGCAATTAGGTGCCTGTGCTGCCTCCGGCGTGTCAGCCCCAGTAAATAAGACTCCCTGTAGCTCTTGGCCAGCCACGCTAGGAGGAGGTGGTGGGGGTGGTGGAGGAGGAGGTGATGATGGTGGTGGTTGAGGAGGTGGTAGTGGTGGAGGGGGTGGTGGTGGAGGCAATCGGAGAAGAAAAACACAGAACCCACTCCAACCACTCCACCCGTTGATGGAATCCAAAGGGACAAAACACCCCCCCCTCACTCACCCGCCCACCCCTAGCTCTCTCACCCCCCCCCCCCCCTTCTTCCCCCCGCCTGCTGAGATGAATTAGAGTGGAGATGCTGGGTCGGTGGGTAGAGGACACGTTTCGTATGCCTACGTGAATCAGTGTGTGTGTGTCCGTGTGTGTGTGTGTGTGTGTGTGTGATGGACAAGAGCAGCGGCACTCGTGTGATGTCTTCCATGTAGAACCCACCACCCAGGGAGTGTAATGGTGCTGGCTGAATATCCGGCTGTGTGCGCGAATTAACCATCTCAAACGTGGCGTCAGTGGCATGAAAAGCTGCTCCTGTGGGCACTCCAGGGCCAGTGTTTAGAGAATTTTCTTTTCGCTCAGCTCAGTAAAGCACACACTAAACTTTTAGGTTGCTTTTCAAACTGTGTATAAGTGTTTCCTCTCTGTCGCCACGAGTGACATGTAACAAAACCCAAGTGTCTGGCCTCAATCAGAAATCAATCTGCCCATCGTGGCAGCAGACTACAACCCATTGTGGCAGCAGGCTTCACCTATATATCTGACTGGCTGTCTCCCTGGGGAGGGGAGGGGGGTCTTTATCTGGCCACACAGACACGCCTCACATCCATAAACCTACATGCACACATGTGCGCACGCACACACGCACATACACACAAACACACACACACACACACACACACACACACATAAATACATATACACACACACACCAATACATACTCACACATAAATAGCCATGCACACACGCACATCCACACGCCACACACACACACACGCTTATACACACAATTACTCACACAGTCACACACACACACACACACGTCATGACTCCAGATGCACAAAGGATAATTATCCCATGTTGGGTTTTCATCAGCAGGGCAACACACTGAGCACGACCTTGAGGAACTGAACTGGGCCGCTCCGGCGAACAACTCAGCTCATGACATCAGTCCTCAAACGCGCTAAAGTGAGTGAAGTCAACTTTGGAGTTTTCCCACAAATGACCCACCTCCCCCTGCTGCCGCGCAGAAAGGACAGACTTATTATCTTTAGCGTAAAGAGACAAGCGGAGGGGAGGGGAGGGGAGGGGATGGGGGAGAGGTACAAGAGTGGAGATGGGAGGGAGAGACAACGGGAGTGGATGATTTCCCCCGCCGCTACTGTAAAGAGTAAACATAATAATGGTGTTCACCTATTGGCATCCTCCCTCCCGAGTCAGAGTGGATATTACTATGGGCGGCTCAACGCGTTGTTAACCAGCTCCTCAGCAAGCAGTAGGCTGCCCCCGTGACAGAAGACAGGGCAGGACACTGCACTGTTTGTCCCTGGAACCTCGGTTTATTCATTTAGTAATGTATTTATCTATTTATTATTTCACATTTTTCATCGTGCCTTGTTAATGGTGCCTGTGGTAATTACACCCTGGGTTGGGTTTGGGGGTGAATATGCTGATGCTCGTACTACGCATACTTAGAGGTGCACGAGCAATGTTTTCGGTTGTTGTTTTTTTCTTTGTTGTGGTCGTTGATAATAGGATTTTGCTAATGACACTAGTCGTAATTGCGTTGTTAGTGTGTTTGTGGAAATGTGTATGTGTGGGTGTGTGAGCGTTTGATGCTGAGCATGCACGGAGATCAGCTGAACATGCACCTGCCATCTCCAGAGATCCTCATTAAGAGCACTCCACCAATATACCGAGATGCCAGTGTAGAGGCCACAGAACCGTTTTAACTTATGTAAGATTCATAACAGGCGTGTCTTTACAGAACCACAGCCAGGTGGCACAGAAGCGTACACATTTCCACACTTTTCCACCGCCTGTGGCAGATGCACATAATATATGTCTAGAATTCAATTTAAGGTGTAAAATTACAAAATAACACCTTCTCCTCCCCGATGCTTTAAAACCAGGGCAGTGGCTAATCTGCGGCGGAGCACCGAATCAACTTATTATCCATTAGCTGCTTGTTGATTCAAACTAGAAAATGAATACGCTGAAGATGAAACGGGAACGTGTACATCTGATTTACTGTTGAGTGTATATACGCACTGGGATCAAAGCCTCGGTTAAGTTGATCGTATGTAATAAGTGGAATGAGGTGTGTTCTCACTGTACGTGTGTGCACACACAATCACACGCGCACACATGCTCACACACACACACATTCTCAGACACACACACACACACACACACACACACCCAACGGCACCATCATGCGTTTCGCAGAATTACCTCCACCCACGTCTCTCATCGCACATCAGGAATCAGGTGCATAAAGCAAATAGGACGATGGATTATACAACCATTAACAGACCTTTTTTTGGGGGGGCGATATCTTTGTTTCTCTGCGGCAGTCCACGGCCACTGATTGTTCAGTTGTCATGCCATTGAGGCCCTCTCCTCCCCCTCCACCCTACTACCCCCTGCTGCCACAGTATGGCGGCCCTGGCTTTTTAACCTGCCATGGAGTTAAGTGACACACTGTGTGTCCAAATCCTCCTCCTCAGTCACTCATCTCCCACTCCTCTCTCTCTCTCTCTCTCTCTCTCTCTCTCTCTCTCTCTCTCTCTCTCTCTCTCTCTCTCTCTCTCTCTCTCTCTCACACTCCCTCCCTCTCTCTCTCACACTCCCTCCCTCCCTCTCTCTCTCTCTCTCTCTCTCTCTCCTCTAATGCCTCCCACTTTTTAATGTCCCTCGTCTCTCCTCCATCAATCCCACACACACACACACATACACACACACACACACACGTGAACACACGCACATGCGCACTCAAACACACACACCAGTCACACCGGCCACTGTGTCTGTCCTCCTGAGTTTTTGATTTGCTAAGGGAAGTGAAAGGTTAGAAGCGGTGATTGTTAGTCGGCCTGTTTGAGGCCTGTCAAATGACTTTAAGAAAGGTCATCTCAAGCTGTGAAAGAGAGCAAGAGAGAGCGAGTCAGATCAAGAGACTGCGAGAGAGGGCGTGCGAGAGAGATAGAGAGAGTTATAAGAGTCTCTCAAGATCCCTGTGTTTTTATTGGTTCGGCTCTACGTTTTTTTCTTCCCGCGATGCTTTGATCATTTCTTAATTTTTTTCTTTCGACACGTTGAACACCATACATCTAGGGCAGCCGCAGAATGACTTCTTACGCCGTGCTCTCCAAATGAATTTTTTATCACCGTATATCACACACATTCTTTTTTTTTAGCTTTCAAATGTCTTTACTTTGTGAGATGTTTCTGGGGGGAATAGACTCAGCCAGGGATCCCCACAATGCCTTCTACTGGCTTTCCTTTGTGTGCCTCGTGGAAGCGATAACGATCGTACGCGAGACAAAAGTCGAGAACAAGAGGGGTGTTAGTTGGTGTGTGTGCGCGTGTGTGTGCGCGTGTGTGTGTGCGTGTGTGTGTGTGTGTGTGTGTGTGAGAGAGAGTTCACACGGAACAGTGTGAGCCATGTCAATCTCTGATCAAGTCTGCTTTTTTTCCAAGCCAACTGAAAAAGAACATACAGAAAGATAAGGCACGCAGAAAGACATGTACTGAGTAAAAAGATGGCAATACGTGCAATAGAGCGACTTTAACAGTGGAATTTATTTATCTCCTGTACTGAACTATAGTGCTTCTTATCAGTGGTGGTTATGAAGTACATGTTTAAATGTAATCATTATTTATGATTGTGTGTGTGTTTGTGTGTCCGTGCTTGCATCCAATATAAATATTATGATAATATTTTATAATAAGTATAATGAAAAGTATTTTTCACGTTAATAATTGTTTTTTTATTTTTCAATTATCGGATCCACATCTTAATTATCTTCACGAATTACGCACTGACAACGAGATTTGTCTGTTTTCTCTTATTATCGGCGTGTGGTTATTCCTTTCATGTTTTATTCCATCTTGCTTACTCCATTGATTCTACAACAATTTCAACACTTTTTTGGTTGGAACCATGTTGATTATGATTGTGTGATCACTTTTCCCTGTTGAAGTGGTGTCCGGATTCTCCCCCTTGTGAAAATGATTTGCCCGGACACAGTGTCTCCCTTTTGTCCTCCTTCCCTGTTCCCTTCCAGAACAGAGATGGCCATTTGGCCGCCATGGCAACCAAGACCCTTACCCTATCCCCATATCCGCCCCAGCCTTGTTCACCCCGAAAATGTCATGTCTAATATTGACTCATTTCTTGCATGAAAGTTTAATAAGCTGTCCAAGAATATAACAGCCCCCAAAACAGCCTCTGTCTGTAAAGGGTATATCCGCTTTCAAACGATCCACCTCTTTCCCTTCTATCCTCCCTTCCTTACATTTGTCCTTATCTTTTTTTCTATAATTTCCTTGTTTTTATCCACCAACAGGTTCCATCTGCCGACTTCCGGTTGGAATTTCTTCAAACCATTGTACATTTACCCTATTTATACCTCTGTTTGTCTGTCTCGAGTCTTCTCTCTCTCCTTGATTTTCTTGTCTTTTTCGCCTGACCCCGACCATGTTTTGATTGATGCCTTCAACTGCGCATTGCATCCCCCATTACTCTGATTGGTCCATGTCTCAGGTGGTCCATTCACCGAGGGGACCCAGCCGTGGGTTGTGGTTATGTGTGAAAATCCCCCAGATAAATGTATCACACCCCCTTTTGCCCTTTCGGCTCTGACTACTGAGAGGCTGTTGCTTGGTCCCACAGAGTTCTCACATGTTCCCCCTCCAAGCGGGTCCAGATACAAAAGTTGACGGCAAAGGAACACAATTTGTACTCACGTACTGTACGTTTAAGCTGCAGTTCAACCCTTGGGGATCACACACACACACACACACACACACCATCCCGTTGTAGCCCAAGAGTCCCTTCATATAACAGGAGGATCTATTTGGATTAGCTTCCACTCAGATGTCTGCTTCTCCTCTCCTCCATTTTTGTTTGGCCACGTATGGTTGAAGGATCATTGGGAAGAGAGGACAGCCGTTTCTCTCTCTCTCTCTCTCTCTCTCTCTCTCTCTCTCTCTCCCCCTCACGCGCCTTCGCTTCCTCTTGCGGTCATGTCTCTCTGTGGACGTGCAGAGTAATTGCAAACGGGGAAGTGGAGTTGCTGTCTTATCGTGGTTTTATATTGGTACTTGAGCTTTATCATTGGAACTTGTGTGGCACCTTGTCCCTTTCAGTGAGCTCCCAACACCAACCCGGTGATCCATCAGAAGGCTCCCTTCATTACATCGCTCTTTTTTTCTCGCACCTGCTTTCTCTCTCTCTCCCTCGTTCTGTCTTTCTCTCTCCCCCCACTCTCTCTCTCTCTCTTGCTTTCTCTTTCTCCCTCTCTCGCTTTCTCTCTCTATCTCTTTCTCACCTCTCCTTCTACTTTCTTTACTGTGTGTGTGGTTTCTTTTGTGACCATATATTCAGTAGCACACATCAAGTGACTGTGGGTTATACTTTTACATAAGACTCGTTGCTGCTGTATTTGCCTATTTTTCTTTTTTGTTGTTCTCTTTTTTTGCTGAGGACAGCAGTGGCTGTCAAGACATGGACCGGGCTGACAAGTGGATGTTTGAGTTTTCAGGCCAGCGGCAGTCAGATGACTGAGATGGAGAAGGGGGCTTAGTGGTTCAGTGTGAAGGCCTGTCGGTTTGACATAGGTTTTCCAACCATCTGACTGCATTATCAGTGCTCCCATGCAAAGCCGCTACAATGCTGTCATTCACACCATGCGACATGCATTTAGTGTGTGTGTGTGTGTGTGTGTGTGTGTGTGTGTGTGTGTGTGTGCACGTGCACGTGCAAGGGGGAGCAACGGGAATTGAAGTGAATGGAGATGGAGGAAGGAGATGACCATAAGGAGAAAATGTAACCAAGCTTCCATGAGTCTCATTCTTGGCAGAAGGTGCTTCAGTTTCTCAAGAACACAACACTACTCTCTGGTACTGGAGAACAAAAGATGAAGCAATGGGCATTCGGAACTGTCGCTTGAAATTATAACAATAATAAACAGCCACAGGGCATTTCTTTGACTCAAGGCTTTTCCGAGGCTTATGAGAGAAAATGCCTTCAAAAACAACAATAGGAAAATGTACATTTTAAGAGACATAAAAAAGGGACCATTCCCCTTCTCTAAGGATATTTCACCTTTGCTCCCCGTCCCGATTTTAAAACAAATTGAATGTGTGACCGTCAGGTCAAACGAAACACAGATCCGTGGTTACAGGACTCTGCAGGCAGCTGAGTTACAGTAACTGCATATTAACTTTGATGATGTGCTAGCCAGGCATATCTGCGACTGCACACAGCAGATAACAAAGTGGCCCATGCAGCAGTCCTGCCAGCACAATGTTGCATCTCTAAACAAAGTTTTCTCTTCCGCTGTTATTGCTGAACCAGCTGAATGCGCTATTAGCAAGACATGCATTGTCTTCTGAAAACATCATGATTCAGTGGTTCGTTCAATGCGCGGTGCCCTCCGAAATTGTTGCCCAATGTTAATATTAATTAGTGTTTAAAGATGCATTTATTATTTTATCTGCGGCATCTTCTACATGATTTCTGCACTCTTATATATATTTTTTCATACTGACATACTGTCTGTGCTGCAGTCAATTAATATCTGTGTATTGTTTTTTTGTGGAATCTGCAATAGCATAAGTGGAATAATGATTGGAAGAGTTTATGTGAAGAGTTTACGTGAGTTGCTATTAATTGAGTCAGAGGAAAGGAGGATATATATATATATATATATAAAGAGAGAGAGAGAAAGCATGTATTGCCATTCAGAGCTTCTCCTTGAAGCACCGTCAACAAAGTGTCCGTCTTTCTGTAAATGGCATCACACGAACCAACAGTCCACGTTTCTTCCGATACTCGCTTTCAATGAGGAAATGGAGAAGAAAGAGATGTATTACATTTCACTCCCTCCTCTTCACTTGACAGTTTACATCTACGCCTCACCTTGCAGAAGAAAGGCCTGTGGAGGGGGCTCGCTGTGCAACCTGCCCACTGTCTCACCATTTGTCGAGCTTCACAGGCAATAATAAGAGTTCAATCTGGCTCTGCTCTCGCGTTGCGCACAGAATGTATGATAGGACGCACTGCGAGAAATGTGCTTTTCTCATTCGTTCTCTTTTCTTCCCTCTCGCCCAATGTGTTGAAATGTAAGCGTTGTAGTTCTACCTAGCTTCATCTTCTATCTCTTTCCCTCTATCTCTCTCTTGCCTTCTCTCTCTATCTCTCTCTTTGCATCTATCTCTTTCTCTTCCTCTCTCTCGCAACCCAATAAAAGGATCTTGTTTGAGATACAAAATAATAAATAACAAAATATATATAATTAAACATATTAATGCATTCATGCAAAATCACATGTTCTCAGTGCGTAATTAATTCCCTTCCCATTCAGCAGCCAAGCACTCAATAATGAACATGGCTTTTCACATAGGGCTGATGTTGGATGAATGAATGTGGGATGCCTCCCCGCTGTCTTCGGGCTCCTGAACAGTCCTCTTACAGGTTGAGGAGAAGCACACCTTGTCCTCAGGCAGAACACTTACCCTTTACAAGGAAGATCCGTCGTCTCAAGGACGGGCTGTACCATTCCCCCCCATTAGCCGACGGATCTGATGTTTGTAACCACACATCATTGTGTTTAACAAAGGTAAAGGAACTGTGTGCGCATCAGGGTTGGTCCGGGCTGCGTTGCAAGCATCTTGTCTGAAGACCAAGCTTCTACCGTCTTCAGAAGAACACCGTCGGAGGACAGTTTAGAAAGATGATCCTATGGCTTTTTATGTATAATCCCCATCATCATCCTGCTTTGTCTTATTTGTTCTACAAAATTTGCCGTTTTGCTATTGCATTGGATTGACTGGCACTGTGGATACCTTGGTCAGGGTCTGAAGTTGGGGTGGATGGGGTGGATGGGGTGAGGTTCACAGCAAGCGGCATGACACACAAAAAATAAAATATAGATACAAGGAAAAATATTAACGAGTACAATGTTGGTGGTCATTCACATCTTCCGTCTGAATATTTGTTCTGGGGGAAGATGTGAGAATGTGAGATATGATCAGACTGGGACAGTGATAATTTGAGTTCTTTCATATGCGCTGCTTCTAACGTTTCTAATGTATTCTGATAGGCGGAGACTTTGAACGTCTGCGAGCCAAATGGCTTCACCGCAGGAAGCCATCACTGACAGAGAGAAAGAGAGAGTGAGAGACAAAGAGAGAGAGTTGAGAGATGAAAGAGGGGATGGTATAATAAATGATGAGGAGAATAAAATATAGAAACCTACATTGCGATGCACACACACACACACACACACACACACACACACACACTCACATACCTCACCAGTCTCATGTTTTGTAGTGTCAGCATTTATCTGACCCGGGGCAGTCAGACGGCTGCAGATATGAATGTGCAATAGGCCGTCAGCAAGGCAGCATCAAGTAGTATCGATCTTGATGCTGCAGAGACTAGACTGCTGCTTCCACTGCACGCTCTGCTCCATATACCCCTTAAGGTTCCACTGGGCTGCTACAGTAGACCGAGATATAGGCTGAGTTCACCACTACAGCTGGAGTCTGTTCCGGATCCAGCACTTCATGAGGCTTTTCAGGGCAGTTTTTAGAAAATAGGGGCCAAAGGCACACCAATACGCTGTCTATTTTTCAACAAATGCAGTTGGTTTGACAAAACCTTAGTGTGTGTGTGTGTGGCTTGTGTGTTGTGTTGAGTTTGTGTGTTTCATGATTGATTGTGTGTGTGTGTGTGTATCTGTTTGTCAACAACACTGTGTTTTTATGGATGTTCGCACATATGTATGTAGCTGTATTTTGTGTGTGCACGAGTGAACACTTTTGTGTGTGTGCATGTGTGTGTGTGTTAATGCACTCGTGTGGGTCTGTGTGTGTGTGTTCTGTTCATGTATGCATGTGTGTCTGTCTTTGTGTATGTGTGTGTGTGTGTGTATGTCTGCGTGTGTGTTCATGCATGCGTGTGTGTGTGCGTGTGTCCATGCATGCATGTATATGGGTCTACCGTACATATGGACACCGGGGAAATTCTGCTGAGGCAGCGTTTGTCAGGTAAATTATGAGGATGACGGTGATATAATGGAGATGCTAATAGTGGTGAAGGCCATAAAAGTGTGTGAAGTATCCTTCCCAGCAGACTTTGGGGTTGAGGTGGGACTGCGACTAACTGCTCCGAAACGTTTATTGCGGCCATTACAACTCCTCTACATTCCTAACAAGGATCATCGTACAGAGAAAAACGACCTAGCAAACATCTAAAGCAAGTGTGCCTGGGAGCTTGTGTGTGTGTGTGTGTGTGTGTGTGTGTGTGCGCGCGCGCACGCGGGTTCTGTGTGTGTGTGTGTTTCCAAGTTTCTGCACATATGCGTGTGTGTCCACGTTTAACCACATGCGTTTGTGTGTTTATGTGTGTGTGTGTGTGTGTGCACAAGCTTGTACAGAAAAAGAAAAAAGTGAGAAGCCTACCCTTTTCAGAGCGTGTCACCGCTGATTAAGGGCGGCAGAGTTCGCAGATCTACGAACTGTTTTCTCTTGTTGTCTCTGGAGTAGACAGCGGTGTCACACAGCACACCGTGGGTCCCTCCACTACAGCCTCCCAACGGTTAATACGATGTGGCATTTCTCCATTTATTAAGTTGTAGGCCGATAATTGCTGATAAAAAGGGTGCGCTACACAGTCCAAGAGGATGTACCTTACCTATCGCACCCGGGCAGGCTCTGTTCCCAAAGTAATATCTGTTACTTGAAAACATCTTTCTTATTTATTTTTGGACACGCTGAGATCTCTAAGGTGGGTGATTACACGCTGCCGCTTGGAGATATTCCGGCGAGAAAGAAATACAAACTAGGTGGGCAGATTCAAGCCATTTAAAGAGACACATTTGTAGAAATGCTCAGCCCTGTCGCGTTCTATCGATGGGACTGATGTGTTCTTGGTTCATGGTTTCTAGAGTTGATTCCTAACTGTAAAGGTTAGGGAGAAGCAGGTGAAAAAATGGAAGAGAACATTACACCATTCACACAGCAACAATTCACTTTGACTCTGTGAACGTGTTGAAAGTCATTGCAGCACAGCACAGAGCCTGATCCATGTACGAAACAATTGCAGACTCTTTGACATATGGCTGTCACCTTTCTCTAAGGATTTAGGTTGTACAATGAATGCAATGAACGTAAATAGAAGATTGGATGACTAGAGATGAGCAAAATCATCACAAGCCATGTGATAGGGCGTCGTATTCATACTGATCATGAATAGGATGGTTCATGGTTCAATTCAGTCATGGTTCAATAATCGTCATAAGCCAATAAATAAGGTGGATTTGTTGGAATTAGATTGTACTCAATGCATTATTATTTTAGTGTCGTCACCGGGCGCCCTCTGTGTCAGCCCTAAATTGAAAGTTATTTAAGATACAGGAAGCCACACTAAATGATAAAAAAAGAAGCAGGAATTAGTGGCTGTAATCATTCACTCACTTAAAGCATTATTATGCGTGTAGCTTCTTGACCTCCATCAGCCAGGTATCTTGCCAGCGTTTAAAGCCCTCCCTTCGGCACTTCCACCCAGAATATTTAGACACTCTCTTCGGTTAGTATTCAGCGTGGCTAGCTGGTGGTGCTAGTATTAGCAGTATAATCATCATCGCGCAGGAATCCTTGGGCGTTTGTGCCAGACAAGAGAAACAAGACACTACACCCCCAAATAATGGTTAGTGTGATATTTGTCAGGTTTAGGAGAAAAGGTGTTTCAGACAGTGTGTCTGGTTGGGGCAAAGCAATAAAAAAGGGTGTGTCAGGAAAGAAGATAAGGGAGGAATTGCTCTATCAGCAGTCTACCTGCCTTTCCATCTGTCTGTCTGACTGACTGTCTGTCTCTCTGTTTGTGTCGCTTTTATATGGCCTTCCTATTTCTTGTTAACTTTATTATACAGAAAATAAACACCCTCCCACTGACACTGGCACACAAACAGGTGGCTGTTCTTTTCTGATGTCTATATGTTCCACAAATACACACGGACACAGAGACATATTCACAGAATGGAATACCCTAGCTACCCGTGGTAGCATTGTGCGGCTGTGGAGTTCGGAGAACATGTTGGCACTGGGATGTTTTTATGCACCAAAGCCCTCTGACACAGCCTGTGGCAAAACACTATATATCTGGCCAAACATTTCTGATAACAATCTTGTATGGGAGAGGAGACGGTAATTGGTATTGTCTACGTATCATAACTCTTTCCCCCCTTAGATTTTAGCGCAAGGACAGGTTAAGAATGATGATTATCTTCAATTCTCTTCGATTCAAATCTCCATTCCCGTCGCAACAGAGGGAGGATGCAGGCTGTGTCACTTGAAGCCCATCTGCTTCAGAACATTGGCTGTTGAAATGGAGGAATCTTGTGTGATCTGGTTCCGTCTGTTGTCTCTTCCAGGTTCCTATCTCCTTTGCATGTTTATTCTTTATGTCTCAGTGTCGTACAAATGGTAGATTTGGCTTCTGGAACAATAGGATGTACACGGAAATATAGCACGTGCACGTATGTGTCTAGAATACATAACGCATCCATCCCTTGATGGATGGATGGATAGAAAGATAGATAGATGGCACACCTCTTCTCAGACATTATAAATACACTCCCACCTACACACACACGCTCACATACACAAACACACACACGCATGCACACACACATACACACACACCCAAACAAACAAGCTAAATTGTGCACCCCCCCCGCCGTGCTCGGATTTAATAGTAAATGCAGCGCTATGCTCCCCATGGCGATAGTGATGGGCAGTGCTGCACCTGCTGCTGCGCCTCCTCCTCCTCCTCTCCTCCTCTTCCTACTCATCTTCCTCCTGCACCTCCTCCTCCTGCTCCTCCTCCTCCTCCTCCTCCACCTCTTCCCCCCCAGCTCCACATACAGGGCTTTAACAAGGGCGGGGCCCGGGTCAGTCTGAGGCTGAGAGGAGGAAGGTGAATGCTATGCTCCTTCATCATCTGGTTGAGCTCCTAGTGCTGCTACTGCTACTGCCTCTTGCCCTGAATAATGAAGCAGCATCCCTGTTGCACACTGCTCCCTGCTTTTCCAGTGGGGGGCATAATGGAATATTTGAGGAGTCGGAAATAGGATAATATTTAAATGTCTTTATTTGAACAGGGACAATGTACAAAGAAAGTTAACCCTATATAAAACAAGGAGAGATGTGATGTACCAGGTAAGAGCAAATTGCTATTTTCCGCCTGTAGGTAAGTAAAATTCAAAATATGAATAAAATGACATTAAAAGAGAAAAAACGACTATGGTAGTCAATAAGAGTATAATAACTACCTCCTAACGGCTGATAACTTATGTGCTATAGTTTCCTCCATATGGCCACTCTCTCTCTCTCTCTCTCTCTCTCTCTCTCTCTCTCTCTCTCTCTCTCTCTCTCTCTCTCTCTCTCTCTCTCTCTCTCTCTCTCTCTCTCTCTCTCTCTCTCTCTCTCTCTCTCTCTCTCTCTCTCTCTGTCCAGAGGGAGCATGATGGAATACTTTAGAAGGGCTGGAAATAGGATAATGATCAATGGGTTATAACGTATGCACAGTAGTTTCCGCGATATGGCCCCTGAGACACTCAATGTGCGCAATCTCCAGTGGAATAGCCAAACTTTATCTCTCCCTCTCTCTCTCTTTCCGTCTTTCTTTCTTGCCCTGTCCAGTGGGGTGCGTAATGGAATACTTGAGAAGGGCTGGAAATAGGATTATGATCAATGAACAATAACATAGTTTACTCCATATGGTCACTTAGACACTCAATGGGCCTCGTGCAAGAACATTTGCATATTTGTCTCTAACTTGATCTTACTTATATGTGTACGTATATCTCGTACAAGTGTGCCACATCTCATTCCTCAAACGCTCGTAAGTACAGGACATTTTCCTAAATGATGAGTTCTTATATCAGTGCATGTTTTCAAGTGAGTTGTACATTTTTTATTAAGTATGTCCATTAATTAACATAAGTTAGTGCAGTAATTATATAGCATTAGCATAGGGGTTAGGGTTGGTGGGTTAAGGTTAAACCTAACCCACAAACGCTAACCCCAACCCACAAATAACAAACCCCTTTGCAATAGCTATTATTTAATTTTTAATGCTATAAACTAATATAAACATTACCTTAGTTAACATGAACATCATTACCTTAGTTAACATGAAAACTATTAGTAAACATTAACACTGTTAGTAAATGATTACTAGACCTTAGTTAACGGTTAATTAACTGTTAGTTAATGCTTATTACTACATTCACTAACGTTAATAAGTGGTAATAACTGTAACCTTATGGTAAAGTGTGACCTTATTTAAACATAATAATTTGTGTTGTATTGTTTTTTGTTTTTAACATAATCTTTTGTCAATATTGTTTTGGCAAAGTCCAGACGACTTATAGATTTGGTGCGTTCCTAAAAGAAAATTATAAATAAAAGGATTTTGGTAAATGCGAGAAGAGCACATTAAACGCCCATAAGAGCAATTCCAGCACAAATCTTTGTCTAGTACGAGTGGTTCTTGCATGAGGCCCAATGTCCGCAATCTGCATAGATACAGTGCAATATACTTGATATCTCTCTCTCTCTCTCTCTCTCTCTCTCTCTCTCTCTCTCTCTCTCTCTCTCTCTCTCTCTCTCTCTCTCTCTCTCTCTTTATTGGAATAATTAGTCAGTATTCACCTGTCCAGTGGGGGGCAAAATGGAATTCTTTAGAAGGCCTGGAAATAGTATAATGATCCATGGCAAATAACGTATGCACAATAGTTTCCTTCGCATGTCCAATTAGACACTCAATGTGGACAATCTCCATAGATACAGTGGAACAGCTGCACTCTTACATCACCTCCCACCCACCTGATTTCTGTCACACTTCCGGAAATGCAGGGTTTTTTTTGTCTGGTCTGGTCTCATTGTTAATTCATCAGTTGCTATTCGTGAGGTAGGAGTTAGGTTCTATTCCCGGGGAGCCGTGGCAGTAGTGTCCAACGTCTTTGTCAGCGACACTTCCTTTCTAAATGATCCAGCGACTTCTAGGCCTCTGGAGTCCAAGGGGTACTGGACTAACCTTGGCCAAACAACCAGCACTATCGAGTGTGACAACAACAACCCAACAAGAAACACTTCTGGAGGACGTCCTTTCAAATTGACTTAAATCCATTCACATATAACAACGGCATAAAAAGAATTAATAGTAATGAATAATAACAACAAAAACAGCCATCATTATCATAACAATCATCCCAATGTCAAAATGAAATGCAAATTAATTGTTGTACTTGGTGAGGCCATAGTGCTTGGATAATATTTGTATTTATGGGATGTGCAGAGGAAACAACACACTTGGCCATTTTTCTTATGGGTTGTTTTTATTTTATTGGAGATTTATGTTCCTTTTCTTTTTGTAAAATAAAATAGAAATAGTAGTTCTCACTCAAATGCCCTGTAAATAGTCTGTTATTTAATTTGCGGCTCTTCCAAGCAATGCCAGGAGTGGGCAATTGTATTCATGACGATTATATATCTTTTTTTATATTTCAGTGACACATTTTGGACTCTCTAGCGCTACCACTCGAGGCAATTGATCCCTGATTCAGGCGATTTCAAGACACGTTTGTAATGAGTAGAAGCTTACACCAGTAGACAACCCGCTGCTCTCGGCCGATGAATTCCTCGGTGGATTTGTGTGAATAAGGACAAGAGCTCCTGGGGGAGAATCTTCCAAGTTGTGCCAGTTGTAATTGGTACTTCAAATTGGAGTGTTGCTGAACAAGTCTAATTGGAGACGTGCCTCTGTTGGCTTGGCCATGACGATACCTTCAAATTTTCCCAGCATTGATTCTGTGTATGTGAGCGTTTAAAGATGTCTCTCCTATAGCTTCCCGTCGTTAGTGCTTTTTCTATTCACGTGACTTTTCTTCTTTTATTTAGTTGTTGCACTGTAATTAGTTTGAGTTCAGTTTGGATCTTTTTGCTTTTTGTAAGGTTTTAACCTTGTAGAAAATAAGTCTTCTTTAATTATGTCTGAAAGAAGCACATTAGCGAAACAAAATGTAGACATCTAAAGGTTGCTTCAGGATTTTGAAGCAGTAGGCCAACCCTTAGCTAATTATAAGTCTCTAAAAGGACACATATAACTATATTCAGGACATCTATTACTGGACATAGTTTTGATCACGCAATCCCGTGAGACATACTTCTTAAGTTTGTGCAAGTTGTGTAACAGTCTGTGTTCCTTCATGTTCAATAATATAAATTACAGTTTCCCTAAGGCTGCATGACTAAGTAAGACACTTTTGTGGCCATTCTTTCTTGATTTAAATATTTTAGATTAAGGAAGGTCAAGAAGAATGAGTCTTTGCTGTTTAAACGCTAATTAGTAAAAAGTTTGTTAATGGTTCATTTATTTTAAATTAAGTTGGCCCCCAGGGCTTCATAAAGCCCAAAATCTCAACCAAATAGTGTTGTTGTTTTTTGTTTTGTTATTAGCAATTAATGACTTATATTAATCATGTTTTCAGCTTTATTACTTTACTTCCCTCATGTAGTGGACAAAGGCTACTGTCTCCTCCTTCACAAATAATCACCACCACTATGGATAATAACAAGAAATAGCACGTTGGCTTTTATTGATGTGACCTTCCCTCCTGTAATTCTCCTTTTAAACAATATAGTGATATTTTCTTTATTTGTCCACCAATGCAGTGGCTAATGGTTTGATATTTAGAGTTGTCTGTATTGTGTTTGTATTGACATAAAGTATTTGTGTTGTTATTGTGTGTTTATAGAAAAGAGACCTCGGGCCATGTTTACATGAGAAAAATATCTAGATTCTACAAGCGCTTTTGAATATTGATTGTATCTCAATTAAAAAAACAAATCTGTTTACGCGAAAGGCACAACCATCTCAGTCTGTTTACACGTAGGGAAGATTTACGAGAGATCCCCTCTTGAAAAGCGGACTCACCTACGGGTTTCAGATTTGTACCACAGCCAAGGTTTTCATATTCACAGAATGGGATAGGGTTAAGGTTAGGGTTAAGGTTAGGAGTCGAAGCAAATGTGGTGCACCAGTTTACAATGCTTTGGCTAATGCCGCAAATCACGTTTAAGAAAAGTTGTTTGTGTTGTTTGTTTTCAAAGGCAATTGTGTTGGAAAGGTTTGATGCTGTATTCCATCAGGATACAACCTACAGGCCAAGGCAGAACAATTTTAAAGCATTATGAGATACAATAACTATGAGATTCAATACGTTTGTGATCTGAATGCTGTTGGTAAACTCTTTTATAACTTTAAGAGCAGGCATTTTGTGCTGTTTTTCATACATTGCAAACCACAATGTTTCTATGTGCTGTCGACAGTATGCTTTATAGTGCTGCAAAACAAAATCCACTGAACTGTTAATCCACCATCATGTTGTCTGGTGCAAAGCTACAGGTTTTATTTGCCCATCATTGTGCCAAGCTTCCACTTTTACTGCATATTGAATGTTGGGTGTGTGTTTTTACTCTGGGATGCCCATGCAGTGTCCTTGAGTCTGAGAAATGCACTTTTAAATGAAAGGTATTATAAATCATATTATTAATTGTGATTCAGAATGAAGAGTTCACCATGGAATGTCTATTGGCTTTAGCATCAACTTGCATGAGAGTATGTAAATGAAGAAACCAAAGACCAAATGCAAGATGAAGGAAATAATGCCTCTGTTACAGTCATTCTTTCAGTTTCTGTCAAGATAGATACGTGGCTCATGGGAATGCCTCTTCAGATGTCGGTACATTCAACACCTACGACCCCTCCTCATCTCTGACTGTAGCCATTTTAATCTCCTCCACCCTCTTCTTCTTCGTCCTCCTGAGTGTCTTACTTGGCCGTGTATCAACACCATTTATAAGAGAGGATATGATCTTGGTTGACATTTCTTCAGTGCTTTATGTGCTTCTTCTTCATAGCTGTCACCCCATTCTTTCAATGTATCCTGCCTTACATCACTTTCTAACTCTGCACTGCTTTGCCCGGTTTTCTCTTTCACTTGGCTGATTTATTTTGCATTTGTTTATTTCATTTAGTTTTTCTGTCATTAATATAATCTATGTCACTCTGAGCATATCTGCCAGAAGTTCTGATGGGGAACTGAAAATGAATAAATGAATTAAAGGAGACCTAAGTGCCATCAGAGTACTGTGTTGTCGTACGCTTTTTGCTCATTGTCAGTGTCAAGACCGCATTGGCTGGTACTTATTTTAATTTGTATTCCTTTTTTACATTTATTTTTGAATTTTTCCTTTTACCTCCCCACCAGCACTTCTGCTATTCTTTTAATTTATTATAATATTAAACAAGCATGTACATAGAAACTGAATGAAGAATATTGCTATGGAAATAATGAAAACACACTAAACCTTTCCCTTGGAAGCAAAGACAGGAAGTGTAATTAAATGTGTGTAGCGAAGATCCAATAAAAGACCATGATTTATTTAAAGAATAATAATACTAAGGTATGTACTACGTTGATAAAATATGAATCAGTTGCAGATTCAATTTAATTATATAACATTCAATTATCACATAGCAATTCATTAAGCCCTGTGGGGAATTTGCATTAAGCATGAAGCCAGACTGAAAGCAGTAAACAGAATCGTGTGTGCAGTAAATAACACTCGGCTGCCAGGACGGGAATCTGGTTATAGCACTTGTGGGCTAAGCCAAAGTCTATTGTCCTTTTCTTGGCCTAGTTCTTAATTCTGGAGTTGGTCGCATCTGTGACCCCCTTCTCTGAGCATACACATGCTCAGCAGCAGTACACTCTGATTCATGATAAACATCTGACTTCCTTCTGATGTATTTTACATGGCACTAATGTTTCCTGCAATTTTTATACACATTCATTTTAATGCCAAGCTTAATTACATGAGGGGGTGAAAGTGTTAATGGTTGTATTTGTATTTGATGGATATGTACTTGATTTTTAGCTCAAGGTGATGGTCATGCTAGTGTATGCAAGCCATAAACACAACACAGCAAAGCAAAGTCATAATTGACGGGTCAACATCATAATTGAGGTTCCGATTTGACTGTCAAGAGCCAGCAGCTGTCGATGGACTAGGTAAGATGTCAGTTGATTATAAGAACCACAGTGAACTGGCCCAGGACTAAACAATGATCGCTACATGGGATTAGTCGGTACATTCTGGGTGGACTTAGCTTAGTAAAATGATTAACGACCGCTGACCTTCTCAGCCGTAGTTGATTAATTACTTAGTCTTGAACAACGGCAAACCCAAATTGAGTATGTACAGCTAGCCTCCAGATGAGCAGCCTAATGAGAAAACTCAGCGTGTAAAAGTGAAATTAGTCAAAACAGATAAAAGTAGACCAAAACCAGTGAATCTGATGTTTTTTCTCTCACTCACCCCCCTCCTTTTCCCCTTCCTAGATATTGAAAGCGGTGCATAGTTAATAATGTATATACGCGCCGGTACCTAGATGATATTGACAACTATTGTAATCTGATGCCCGATAGATGGGCTCCGTGCCGCTGTCTTTATGCCATGAAGGCGCTGGCGTCCCTGCTGACACAGTTATTGTGCACCGCTGTCACAGATCTAATTATCAGTTTTCCAAAGCTTTGCACTTTATGATTTTGTCTCCGGGCTTATTGTTTTTTTCCCCCCTGCCCTGTCCTCACTTTATTTTTCTGTCTGTAATTCTGTAATTGTACCATTAAGTGTTTAGTTTTTAGCAGCTCATCCATGACTAAACATCTGTTGGGGTTGTGATGCACAGTGAGGGCACACACAGTCAGAAATCACATTCTGGCCAGGATACACAAATAAATGACTGCTTAATGTTACTGAGGGAGTACGTTTTTAATATTCGCTGCTCGATTATTTATGTGTTTGGTTGTTTGTTTGTTTGTTTGTTCGACCTAAACATCAGGGGTAATTAGAGGCAGCAGTGCTACAACCATTGCATTAATTTCCCATTCCGAAGTGAACATGAACAGAAAATTAACAGCATTTATAAACGAGGTACACATATTTTATGTAATTCCTAGGAAGTTATTATATTTTCTTGTTAATATTTGCAATTGAGGTTAATATCTCTCTCTTCACGCATAGTGCATACATCACATTTTCATTAGTATTTTCTTCCAACATAATGGCCCTACAGAATTTCCTGCATTATTGCACCTGTAAAATTGATTGAGTGATGATCTTGAAGTTTCTGCTAAATAAAATTCAACTGCGTTCACATAGAGAGAGAGAGAGAGAGAGAGAGAGAGAGAGAGAGAGAGAGAGAGAGAGAGAGAGAGAGAGAGAGAGAGAGAGAGAGAGCGTTTCTCAGCGCGGTTAGCGTTGCTGTTTGTCTGGATCAACCGCCACTCGCCAGCAGATGTCTGCGGTCTTCAGAAGCGTTTCGGCACTGTTAGCGTTGAGCCCCCCTCCCCCACTCCATGCACACACACACACACACACACACACACACACACACACACACACACACACACACACACACACACACACACACACACATACACACACGCACAAACATCCCCACCCCCACCAACCTGGTGTCCTGCCTCCCTCCTCTCATCACCTTCCCTTTCATGTGCCCACAGACAGAGCTGGAGGCAACACACGGTCTGACAAAACGCCGCCATTATCTTAGTGTTTGCGGCCGCCCACACTTCGCCTCACATGCTAGTCTACTGCACCCCCCTTCCGCTCTCCACCCCCCCGTCCCCTGTCCACCCCCCATACCCACACCCAGAGGAGACGGATAGAGTATCTGAGCAAGAGAGAGAGAGTTATAAAGAGAGAGAGAGAGAGAGAGAGTTATAGATATAGAGAGGAATACAGAGAGTGGCATATTCTGCTGTTTATAGCCTTTCTCTCACCTTCCCTTGTTTCCACCCCTATGATCTACACGTCTTGTCCAAATACATAATGCCCCCCATCAGGCTTCTACTTGACATGGTGAAGGAGAGGCAGAGAAAGGAAAGGAAAAAGGAAAAGGGAATTGGGCCACAGTTGTGACTTGTTTTTTTTTACAATGTGCATACTTCAGGGAGAATGTGTGATGTTTGGATAATGGAAAAAGCTTCCTCTGGATGTGACTGACGTGTTTCCTCTGTTAGAA
>JACYXH010000175.1:6725000-6747500 GCA_026745465.1 Lota lota | reverse complement strand
TAGCAACCGAGTGCTTAGCAAACAAGCATGCTGGGATTGGTTCACATCCCAACACACAACGCCCCCTCGTCTGCCAATTGACAGAGGGAAGTTCACGATTAATTGAGTCGTAGAGCACAGGTTCTGATTGGTTACATTTCAAATGAGAATGTCCAATCAGAGTTGGGCCTGCAGCAATGTTATATTTTTTAAACAAAGCACGTTCTTCATCACCGCAAAATGTTGACAAGATCAGATTAACTGAAAAATGGATAGGCCAGCAGTCTGTCATTCAGGCTTAAACACATACACACACACGCACAGTAACACACACACACACACACACACACACACGCATCAACACACACACACACACACGCATCAACACACACACACACACACACATAAAACCCTGACTGGCCCTCTTTTGATATTCTAGCACTTTCCGTGAAGCCGTATCTCTTGTACGCAGTGAGAGTCTATCTGATCCTCTGCTTCAGGGCTATAGGCATTCAACCGTTGTGCAAATTGATACAGGATCTGAACTCAGGGGGCAGAGCAGGGGGTTCCAGGGAGACTTAACCTACACTGTAAGTATCAAATCCATTAGTGAATTCTTTAGCCATCAATCGAGTAAAACCTGATCGTTAGAAATCAGTAAAACACAATGAACAACAACACAGGGCTCTTTTGTTTGTAGTTGTTACAGAAAGTCAGGGTCAAAGTCCAAATTGAAGGACCTGGGAGTCTGTGTGATTTCTGTGATGAAATGAGATATGGAGAAAAAAGCGTTATTTGCAAAGTGTTTGAATGTGTGTGTGTTTAAGCATACTTATGTGTGTCTGTGTGCAGCAAACGCAACAGTCCAACTGCCTAACTGAAAGAAAGAGTTCTGAAGAGGTTAATATTTTTAGACTGCAACTTTCTGCACGCAAAGAAAAAAAAAAGAAAGAACAGCCCAGACAGGGCTTGTGAGGGACTTGGGAAAGTTTGTTCTTACTTTCTTCTCCTTTTTTTCTTCTTTCTCCGAACCAAGGATTTTCTCTTTCTGGCATAGACTTTATTCTGCCTGATCCCCCCCCCCTCTCTCTCTCTCTCTCTCTCTCTCTCTCTCTCTCTCTCTCTCTCTCTCTCTCTCTCTCTCTCTCTCTCTCTCTCTCTCTCTCTCTCTCTCTCTCTCTCTCTCTCTCTCTCTCTCTCTCTCTCTCCCTTCCTTCTTGCCTAATCACCGCTAAAGCCGGTCCTAGTTGCCAAAAGATTCATTGACGAAGATGAAGATTCTCTCTCCTACCCTTCCTCTCTCTCTCTCTCTCTCTCTCTCTCTCTCTCTCTCTCTCTCTCTCTCTCTCTCTCTCTCTCTCCTTCTCTCTCCAAGTCGTACTTTTTCCCTTTTTGTTCTTGCTCTGCTTTTCTTGCCTTCTCTCCTCCTCCTCCTCCTCCTCCTCCTCCTCCTCCTCCTCCTTCTCCCTATGTTATTTTTTATTTTTTATTTTTTAATGTGGCTGTTCCTCTTCGACTGAGATAGATGTGGTGTGCTGAAACCGGCTCAATCTCCTCTCTGAGCACCCCCCCTGCTCCACCAGCACCCCCCCACCCCCCCACCCCACCCCCCCACCCCCCCCAGCAGTAGGAGACGGGGGCCGTGGCGGGGAATTGATAGCGGCCAATCAGGCGCTGCTGTACTTGTTTAGCTGAATCCTAATCTGTCATTAGTGGGATGCTGATAAGACGAAAGCAATCTCTGAGCCGCTCCGTGTGCTGATGCATGTCTCTGTGTGTCTGAGTAGAACATACATTTTGTATATGTTTTTTTATTTAGTTGCAATTTTCCCCGCCGGGGATTGATTTCAAATCTAATTCGATCTTATTTATGTTTTTTTCCCCCTTGTACCTATTTGTCGGATCGTTTTCCGAACCACTGATTTTGAATGCGTTTTAATGTCCACAAAATAATTATGAGCTATAGGATTTCCTACATAATGCTGACATTTTGTATTTTCTACCCAGAGAATAATATATAGTGAAAAGAATGTGTGTCTTAGTTCAACCAAAGAAAGTGAGGCAGCTTAGGTTTACATAACATGGCGGCCAACTGTGTCGAAAGAACATTCTAGATGCACTGTATGATACGCTGACCAGCACTGAACTACATTCTTTAAATAATACCAGTTTATACAGACAATGTAGAGGACATATTATAATTAAATTGCTCCACTACTCTTTACTTAGTAATTACGAGACTCGATCAAGCAGACTGACCTGTGTATTGCAAAGGGACACACAGCAGTATTGGAATTTTAACAATGCACACAGACATACACGCGGGCTGGCTAACACACACACACACACACACACACACACACACACACATACACACACACACACACACACACGAATACAAACAGAAATACAACTGAGGCATATCTAATAGTTAATTAGCTTAAGCATCACATACTATCCGCATGAAGCGTTAAGCAATCTTTTTCTCCGTAGTCAGTCGTGGACAGGGAATGTGTTTTCATTTATTTTTTTCTAAGTTAGCTCTGGTTAGACCACGTATTCCCCATGGATGCCCTGATCAACAGCCAAGCAACTCCCTCCTACCTCCCTCCATCTTCCCTCCCTCCCTCCCTCCCTCCCTCCCTCCCTCCCTCCCTCCCTCCCTCCCTCCCTCCCTCCCTCCCTCCCTCCCTCCCTCCCTCCCTCCCTCCCTCCCTCACCATCTAGCTCTTCATCCCTCCTCCTGCTTCCATCCATCTGTCCATCTGTCCCCGCTCCCTGGAGGGCCCAGGCCAATTAACCTGTTTAAACAGCCATCTGAGGGTCCGTCCCATGCCAATGTTGCCGCGTGAGGGAGAGAGCCACTTCGTTCTAGGATAAGCCAATGAAGTCTTGGTCGCCCGAAATCATCGCTCATGTCACCAAGCCGTCCTTGCATCTTTGCCACCGCTCCCTAAGTAAATTAACTGAAGAGATTGCAGCATGATTCGTTGCTTCGTCTTTTTCTTTTTTCCATTATGTTTTTTGACGGTAATGTGAATGTGAACATGCAACCAGCTGAAAAAAAACCAACAACAGTCTTTTGTTTGGACTGTTCAACGACAGCACCTGCACGCTGTTAATGTGTTGAGCGTAGACGGCACCCCCGCCTCCCCACTCTAATTTCACTCTCTTGTTGTTTGTGTTCTCTCCGTCTCTCTGAGAGCCGCGTTTACACACTCTATCCTTTAATCCCGCTCTCTGTCCTTTCCCGGTTCTCTCACCTGTGTTCTCACACTGGCTTTGCTTTTCTTTGTTCTTTGTTGGGCTTTTCTTTTTCACCCACTTGACGCTCTTTCTATCTCTGTTGTCTCCCCCCCCCCCCCCCTCCCCCAATCTCTCATCTCTCCTTTTAACACTTGTCCCCCCCGATGTCCTGTCGGGTTAGCCGGGCGGACGCTGCGAGAGGGTCAAAACTCTTAGTGACAATTGCTTTGTCCTCTCATCCCTCTTCCATTGTCATTTTTCATGAAATCACTATGATTCTCGCTCCCGGTTTGGAGCACAGAGGCAAGCGCGCTAGACATTCATCAAGTGCAAATCGTGTACACTTACGCATGAAAAGCTCAAGTTTTGTGTCCTTTTTTTTGTCTTTGAAAGAGAGGAAGAGAAACATTAAAGGGGGAACCATCATGCTTGGTCATTTTCTAATATAGGAGAGTACTGCTTCATTAACATGTTATGAAAAAATCGCCTTCTGCAACATCATCTACGTTTACGCAGAAAATGTGAGGAGCAGTTGGACCAGCGAAGTCATTGGTCCGGGATTTGGGCTCTCCATTCGGTCCGCTTTGGGAAAAAGGACATCGCTGGTCAAATGTGTCTATGAATTGTCTTTTCTTTAATGAAGCAGTACTCTCTTAGATTAGAAAATAACGAGCGTGATGGATAACATACCTTTGAAAGGTTGAGTGGTTTGATGGGTGCATTGATGAGTGTGTCCAAAAGTCGGATGGATTAGGGAGGGATGCGTAGCGATTCCCTCAGCATTTGAAGGTCTAATCAATATTTTGTGTGGTCTGAATGTTATACACACTCGCATGGACAATTACCAAAAACTGTTTTAGTCGGAGATGAGCTGTCTGTGTTAAAAGGTATTTTTTCTTTACCTTGAGCTTGTTTCCGACACATCAGGATGAACTGCAGATTATTGGCCCACTGCTTAAGCACATTTGGTAATGTGCACCACCAGACTATTGAGCTTCTGTGCTCTGATGTGATGGGCTAATTTTTCACAGCTATTCTTACGACACAGCAGGGGATTGACCCACCCCTGTGTGTTTGTCTGGGTCTAAATGTGTGTCTCTCTGTCCCCTCCCCGGGGCTCTCCTGGGTGGATGCTTTGCCTGTCACTCCAGTTGATCAGAGCCAATGCAGCGGTTTCGTTTCAGGGTTGTCGACAAATCAATACACCCTGTAATCACGCATACGCAAACACAAACCAGTTTTAGCTTGTTCGCTTTTTAGCTAACTCTTTTATCCGACTCACATGGCCGAACAAGTGAGTTTGGCCAGCGGCATCTGGTGCCGTCTCTCTACCACGCACAACGTTCACGTGCGCACACAACCCCCCCCCCCCCCCGACTCTAATATACACGTGCACGCTGATATAAGACGAGACGGCGCCTGGGGCTTACGGTGAACAGCAGAGGGCTTTATGATTATAAATATGCTGCCCCCCATCTCTCTCTTCTGTCAAACACACTACCCCCCCACCCACCCCCTCATGCGTGTGAAGCCACATCCACCCCCAGCCTCCGCCTTCAATGACCGCAACACAACTGCACCATTGGCTCCACGCCCAGCTGAGAGAGGGAGGAATGATGAGACAATGGCTGGAGCACAGAGAGAGAGAGAGAGAGAGAGAGAGAGAGAGAGAGAGAGAGAGAGAGAGAGAGAGAGATAAAGTGATGACAGACCACCTGCACTAGCTTGTACCCCTGTTGACTGTTTCCTCAATCTGAGCACTTACCGTTACAATAAAGCCTGTTTTGAGTTAGCTTCGGAACTTCCTGTTTGCTAATACAATCAGGCAACCCTCCAAATGTCTATTTTGCTGAATCCAAATGTTTGCCAAATGGTTAATTTGTGGTCTCCCCCCATTCCACAACCTCCACCCCACCACCACGACATCAAATCTCTCTTCATCGCTGAGTATATTCTCTCTCACTCAGGGGCTGTGAAGATGGAGATAGACAGAATACATGGTTTATTCTGTCCTTCCTCAACATATGGAGGTCAATAGTACAAAATTATAATGGCTCGGATTCGAGTGTCTGTCTGATGGCTTGAATCTATAGAGGAGTTCACGGTTTGAAATCAGAGACCTATTCAGACTCCTTAGGGCACTATGTAGCGTTACCTACTGTTTCCTGTACAGATTCCTGTACTCTCAGTCCATCCTTAGTCATGGTGCAACATGGTTTGGTTAACCATGGAGGAAGGGGAGGAAGTGGACTAACATCCTGTTTATAACTTCATACATGGCCCCCCTGTTGAATTGCTGTCTAGACTTACAAATTGCCTTAATGCACCCAAGAAGCTCCTCCCGGGCAAACATTGGGAGTTCTGCAGTTGACCAATTGGTCGCCAAGGTGAACATTATGAAAGCTTTCTCCATACACACGATAGTCTCAATAGTTCCACGGAATACGCCTGCTAAAGTTATACAAGGCTCGACTCCACATGCCTCCTTTAGCATTGGTGACGCGGTGCGGTGTTTATGTGTTCATGTACTGTTTATTGTTTCATAATGAATGATATAGTTAGTGTTGAGTGTGTTTCCCAGCTCATTGGTATTTTATTAGTTACGTGGTTGGCGTCAACAGAGTGTGTATGGAGCTCAAGCTCCAAGCAGGCTCCAGTGGCTTGGGTGAGAGGCAGGTCATTCAATCCCAACTCATACAAGCTAATGGTCCTTAACGCTGCATTAGTTCAATGATTGTGCTTAATTAGTGCAGCTGGGTATAGACATATATTTAATACGACAGCAGGGACTTGTTTTTTCCTTCTTAAATTTTCATTGAATGATTGCTTATTGGATTTCCATTATGCTTACCGGGAAGAGGAATCTAGTAAAGGTCTCCGTATGCATGTTTCGTTGTGTGTGTGTGTGTGCATGTGTGTGGGTGTGCGTGTGTGTGGGTATGTGTTCTAGTAAAAGTCCTTCTATGCAGGTTTAATTTTGTGTGTGCGGGTGTGTGTTCTAGTAAAGTACTAGAGGGTGTGGTTCCCGTGAATAGGTTTCACTTGTGTGTATGTGGTTGTCTTTCTGTGTCTATGTTTGTGTGTGTGAGTGTGTGTGTGTGTGTGTGTGTTCTAGTAAAGGTCCCTTAATGTCGGTTTGATGCGTGTGTTCATGCGTGTAACGTCGTATTCATTGTGTATGTGCATGTGTCTCTGTATGTTCGCAGTTCTCTCTGTAATAAACTGTATTGTTTTCTCCCCTCTGTGTCTGCAGTGAAGTTTGACGACTGCATGGGAAACGAAGGGCTGACCTTCGAGAGCAGTGAGCCCGCGTTCGGCGTGAGGACCGATGGCTCTATCTTCACCCGGCAGGACAAGACCAGTTTGGTGGAACCTGTCCAGTTCAAACTCACTGCTAGCGGGCCCAGCACACATGTCTGGGAGACGGTGGTCCAACTGGCCCTGATTGACCCCCCAACGCCCCGAGAGAAAGGCATCGAGGTGAAACACACACGCACAGACACATGCAGACAAAACACGCACACCCGCACACACACGGATACACGCACAAAACCGCAGACTTTTTGACATTAGTCCAGAGAATTTGGGGAAAGACATGGGAAGTAGATGAAGGAAACACATTAGGATTCAGAGCAATATAATGACCCTGCCCACAGGGGGGATGAGTTCCACTCTGCATGAGCTGACATTGGAAAAAGTCTGCTTGTCTGCTTGTGCGGTGGCTAGCCCAAGCTACGGCTAACATTGGTAAATACCATTGGAGACCATAACGGCTACTGCTTCGGCTATGGCCGATGTAGCCTCAGATTCACCGGCCCCTCATTAGTTCAGTACTGTGCAGCCACATCAGATATCAGTCGAGATCAGAAGCACTGTTCATCAGATTAGGTAACAACAATACACATGATTATGGGCCTGGAGTTGCAGACACAACACTGCGACATTCCTAGAGCCCTCACAAAGCTTGCCCCATGAGCATGATAGCGATGCGAGCGCACACCCACCGCACACACACTCACACACACATACACACAAACACACGCAAATGCAAGAACACATACACACGCAATCCCAACTGATTGGATGATGGCCCATTGTGACAAGATCGTATTAAGACTAAACAGATGCATTGCTCAACAGATAAAAACGTGTGACACGGCTCCTACTTACCCTAATAGCGGCCATGATGCAAATTTAGAGTCTGTATTTACCAGCGCTGACATGCACTGTGTAAACTCCTTGGTAATGTAATGCTAATAAAGTTAATTAAAGATGCAGCATTAACAACGTATTCTAGATGGAGTTTTGAGCCTTTGAAGGAGTCGAATGCATTTCAACTGCATCACAACACCAACTCTGGTGTATTAAAACGGTGATTAGTACATTTAAGGTTTAGTAAATCTTTGTGATCATTGTCTCAGGCACTTATAATGGATATTTATTTCAAAACACTGACTGAATTATGCAAGAGTATTTTAATGACTTGGATGTTGTGTGCGGTGTTTTCTTTTTTTTCTTTTGTCTAAATTTAATTGCATTTAATATCAGAATATGGAAACACGCCCTGTGTTCAAAAACCTTGCATTGGCAGCTTAAGCCCGCCTGTCTTAACCAATCAAAGAAAGAGACAGACATGGACATTAGTTAAAAAACAGACAATGTGTGGGGTTAACTCAGGCTATTTAGGATAAACACATCTCTTGGCTACGTTTTTTTCTCTTCTCTCTGTGTAATATGAGCTCAACAGAAATATAGTTTCTGGAAAAAAGAGTACATCGTCAGGGGACCAGTCGTTACTGTAGCTATGGCTGCATAGATGTCTGCTTTTTACACCGTGTCAGCATACACAGCATGACATACAGCTGCTGAATAGACAGCCAGAGACACAGACGGGTCACATGGGAGGCTCAGAGCTGATACTGATACCAGCGCTTTATCCAAACAAGCAGGTACCCCCCCCCCCCCCCCCCCCCCACACACACACACATACACACCCACCTCCACCAACCCCCCACCTGATTTTCAGAGCTGATTTTACATTATGGAAATGGCGCATTGTGTGCGATGTGCTTTGTTCAATAATACCTTCCAGATGTCTGGGTAGCCAGGGGCTGGCTGATATCAAAGTGTGCTGGGTTTGGATTGGGGGTGGGGGGGGGTTGAGGGTGGCAAGGATCTGGGACCCCAGACAGCTGGCTTAGGCTGATGGCACCGGGCCTGGGGTCCGCATCGATTTCACACTCACTGACTCGTGTTCACAAAGCACCAGTGCACTGCGGCACGAATGTGTTCAAGAATGTGTTTGTTTTTCCTTTTTTCGTTGATGGGGGGGGCGGGATGGGGTGGATGGTGTAGAATGAAGTTTGAATTATGTTAATATGAAGCTGATTCGCAGGGCCAAGAATACTGCGTGTGTGGCAGTGTCAAGTGGAGTGCTAGTTCTAAGCACACAGGGGGGATGTATTTTCTGTGCGTTTGTGTATGTGTGTGTGTTTTTTTTTGTGTGTCTGTGTGGGTTGATGGTAAAAAAAACACATGTGAAATTTCTCTGGAAACGTTGAATCTGCTGTTTCAAATTGTGATGTCTGGCTAGAGCCCCTTGTCTTTCCGACGTGACATTTTTTGTGTTCTTTGTATAACAGATGGCGTCTTTTAGGACACAGACGTCTCCCGTTGAATGTTTATTCAGGGACGGCTAAATATCTCCTCTTCCTGTTCACACTGCTTCCCACAGTTTCTCTCACTCACTCTCTCGCTCTCTCTCTCTCGCTCTCTCTCACTCTTTCTATCTTGTTCTCTCCCTCTCTCCCCTCTTTATGTCTCTCTCCCTCTCAACTAAGTTTGCATATATGGGAGTAGAGAGGGCGAAATACAGAGAGATCGGAGACCATGGGGAGAGAGTAGTGTGGTAGATAGATAGAGAGAGAGAACTTGGCTTTGATCAGAATTGCAGTACCACCATGACTGGAGAGAAGCCCAGCTTCAACACCCTGCGGCTCTGTTGGGCACATTTATCTCTCTCTCTCTTTCTGTCCCTTCTCTTTCTCTCTCTCTCTCTCTCTCTCTCTCTCTCTCTCTCTCTCTCTCTCTCTCACACTCTTTTTCTATGAATTTCTCTCTTTCTGACTCTCGTTCTCTCTTTTTCTTTCTATCTATCTTTCTGTCTCTATCATACCATCTCTCTCTATATCTTTATTTCTATCTCTCCCATATTATCTTTCTTTCTCTCTTTCTTTCTATCTTTCTCAGTCATATGCTCTCTCTCTCAATCTCCCTCTCGCTCTGTCTCGTCACCCTCGGGGATCTACCTGTTAGCATGAGCAGATAAAGTATCTGGAGCATGACTTATTTAGGAGTTGGGGGTCACATCTGTTCCTGACAACCCCAATCCCTGATGTCCCTTATTCCCTCCACCCAATTCCGTGATGACTCCACACCTCTAGGTCCACCCCCCCCCCCCCCCCCCCCCCCCGCCCTCCAGCTGACCCCCCCCCCCCCACCAATCGTCCACTTCCACTCCACCTTTGGCCCCACAGCACTGTGGGGACATGGAGCAGACGCCCCTCTTGTCAAGCCCACTGAGCACCTCTCTCTCCCTTCTCGGTTTCTCTCTTTCCATCTCTCTCTCTTTCTCTCTTCCCCTCTCTCTCCATCTCTCTCTCTCTCTCTCTCTCTCTCCATCTCTCTCTCTTTCTCTCTCTCTCTCCATCTCTCTCTCTCTCTCGCTCTCTCTCTCTCTCTCTCTCTCTCTCTCTCTCTCTCTCTCTCTCTCTCTCTCTCTCTCTCTCTCTCTCTCTCTCTCTCTCTCTGTTTCTCTCTGCATGGAAAAGCGATGCATTCATCCATCCAGGCCTGACTTACGTCTGTCCGCTCTCGCTCTGTCCACAACTAAAAACCACACCGTTTTGCATCAGCCACTGCTCCTTAAGGCCATGCACAGGTGTGTGTGTGTGTGTGTGTGTGTGTGTGTGTGTGTGTGTGTGCCCACAACCACCCTGAATGCGGACCATACGGAGCAGCTCGTGTTCATGTCTGAGTGAACCCGTCTCACAAGTGCATGCTACGTGAAGCGTGGCAACATGTGTCTGCAGGCTGGCTAATCCCGTGGCTGGTGCAGTCTGGTGCTGGAGGAGGGCGGGAGGGGGGGGGGGGATCCAGGTGGTCCTCTCTGAACCGTGAGGACATGAGGTCCAGACGTATACTCTGACCCCAAGAACAGAAGATTAAAAAAAGAGAGATGAGCCACTCTAGCGCCCCTTAAGGTGGAGAGACAGTGAAACACGACGTAGAGGTTTTTAAATCTTTTTGGCACCTAATCCATAATACTGGAGGTGCTGCAGACTGATTGATTCCATAGTGCTCGCGGTGAGCTCTGCTTCGCGGATAAGCCAGGGAGAGGAGATTGCAGTTTTCGCCATGCTTTCTCTGCCTCTCCACAATATATTATTCTCACTTTTGATCTTTTTCACAACCCCCCCCCCCCCCCACACTACTTCCCTACTAGTGCACACTACATAACTGACGTCTTAATTGCGGCACACTCCTCGATGAAAACAGCAACGGCCCAACATATGTCAGTCTGCGAATGACACCCTTAGAGAGGAGCTGTTTTGCCTTTTGAGCGGCCTTTTAAAAGTATTTCTCTCGCGGGCATTCATCTAATGAAGTCAGCCTTGAAAACGATTGTTTCCACTCACAGACACAACGCAGCCCCTCCGAGTGAGACACCCAGGCGGCTGTTATGAAACAGGTAGAGACAAAGAAGAGACGCGGCGCTTTTTATAGCGCGCGGAAAACCATGCACAAGGAGTTGCAGGACCCTTCACTTTCATGGTGTGCCAGGAGCCTTTCTGTTGGATGCATACACTCTGTTCTGCTGCTTCGTTTCTCCTCTTACTTCTTGTTTTCTTTTTACTTTTCCTCATACGCTTTCTCGGAAGGAGGAACATAAGGCTGAATGCTACAGGGAAGATGATGCAGGGTGAAGGGAGTGAGGTGGAATGACATATTGGAAGTGGTGTTAAAAACACTAACCTTTTTATATGTAAATGTGGCGGTGATTGAACTTTTCCTTTTCATACGCAGGAAGACACATTTATTTCTCATATTTGACATCCTCAGATACGCATTCACATGCGCATAGTGAACATGTTCACACACAGTCACACAGGTTCACACATGAACACACTCACACACTCACACACACATACACACACTCACACACACACTCCCACACACACACACATACTAGAATAGTTCATCCAAAATAAATGAACTTTTTGTTCTTGATTAAATTGCTGTTATTACCATACAGGAATGTATGTATGTATTTTATTTTGTAATATCAAACGGTTTTTACAAATGTTCAGACACTCATTATCTATAAATATAACCTATAAGATAAAACATATATAGACATAAATAATAGCACTATTGCATGTGATATATTACATTAACTTTAGCATATATACGGTATGATGAATTATATATAACATATTCCCTTTATGTAGAGCTATTTCATACACATATAAACTCTTAACTTCCATAAGTGATTTATAATAGTACACACGTGTGATATGTGTGATGTGTCATATGCAACATGTGACACATCACACACGACATACAGCATAACACGACAAAACCAAATGCATGTTAACTGGGTGGAAAAGCTCACTAAAAGTTCACTTCTAAGCTCTTTTACCTGGATTTCACATGCCGGTGCACACATCGCCTGACAGAAGAGCTGTTATTGAGACCAGCTGTCAGCTTTCATTCAGGAGGAGGTGGGGAAGGAGAGAGAGAGAGAGCGAGAGAGAGAGGGAGAGGGAGAGAGAGAGAGAGAGAGAGAGAGAGAGAGAGAGAGAGAGAGAGAGAGAGAGAGAGAGAGAGAAAAAGAGAGAGAGAGATAGAGAGAGAAAAAGAGATAGGGAAGAGAGAGAAAAAGAGAAAAAGAGAGAGCGAGATAGAGAGAGAAAAAGAGATAGGGAAGAGAGAGAAAGATGGAATGGAATCTCACCTCGTGAGAGTGTGATCGAGATGGAAAGACCAACCTGAACAATGATAATTGTGATTGATTCTTGACAGGTTCTCATGTTTTTATTTATTTTTCCGCTGACCTGAGGTATGTTGATGTCAGTCCCAGCGGGAGTAGCCGCCTGCTAGGCTGTCCACCTCACACCTCAAAGCTAACCTTGGGATCATTAGGATTACAGCAAACATGTGACCAGCAAGTCTCCTCTGGGGTGGCTGAGAATACATTGCAGAAGCGCAAGAGCAGGTGTTTAGGTGATGGACTTATTTTAACCTTGGTGTGAACATGTCAATCTTATGTCTGAAATGAAGTGCAGGGGGAGTCAAGGCGTAGCTGCATTCTCTGGGCTAGCCCAGAGGTACAGATGTGTGGATCAGCTGTAGCTGTGTAATTCCATCACCTATGTGTGATCATAATTACCACTCTGACAGAAATTATCCTGAAGCAGGATTCATTTGAATGTTTTACGAAGCTGGTTCACAGGGAGGATTCATTCATGATATATTTGAGGCTTTGTTTTATACCCACAAGAATCTGAGACAGGCAGATGGATTGTTAAGGGTTGCATGACAGGTTAGTGCTGGATGAAGGGTATTCAGAGAGACAGGTTTGTGGTGGCCATCTCGTGGCCCCTGGCTTGTAAAATATGTTAAAGTGAGGAATGTGTGAGAAGGAGGGGGGTTGTGTGTCTATGACATCCGTGCCGATTGGTGAGCACTAAATCCAATTGTAGTCTACTGTTCACGGGCTTTTGTTAAAGCCATGTGCAAATGACTTGGTATTGTAACTCCTTTCCGACACACATACCTGCACACACACACACACACACACACACACACACACACACACACACACACACACTATTATTATTTTTTTAAGAATATAATTTAGAGCGTGAGCATTAACTATAGATGAGTGATATTACTCAGAGCAGAAGCATAAATACCTCTGTAAGTGGGCTGATTTTTTTCTCCTTTGGCACTAGCCTGAACTTGATCATTTGTCACAAAGGTTCTTCAATATATATATATATATATATATATATATATATATATATATATATATATATATATATATTTATATATGTATATAAACGTGCCATGTCTGCTATTATTAATCTCTTTTGGGAACCATGCCTATTTACAATATGCTCAAATACCAACGATAATTGTACATTGCTTTCAGTTTTCTCCTGGCAATCATTTTCCATCTACATTTTATTATTTTTGTATGCGTTGATTGATAAGTGAAAGTTCCATGAATAGATGATGATCTGTGTTATACAATATATGGCTATATTTAATGCTACATGGATCAGAGCTGATCTCAGACAGCCTCACTTGTAGTGGTGTAAATATGACAACATAACAAGAACATAAGAAAACACCAACGAATGTGCCAAATCAGAATTTGCAACTTGGAATGACATTTCTTTGCTTGTTGGTTCTATCAAAAGAAATTATGTTTTTTGCCCTTAAAAACAACAACCTTGGCACCTGGAAACTAGAGCCACAATAACACATGAATGTTAATGGCGAATAGCTCTCTTCTGTCTTAAATCATCACTGAGACGTTGCTGTTTGTGTTGTTTGTGGCTTGGTGTTAAAGGTCACAGAAGAAGATGGCAAGGTCCCTGAGATGAAAGAGAAGAAGAAGGAGGAGGAGATGGAGGAGGTACGCGCCCTGCCAACGGTTATCATGTTCCCGGGAACAGGAGGGCGCGGATCTGGGGGTCTGCACCGCCAGAAGAGAGACTGGGTCATTCCACCCGTCAATGTTCCAGAAAACTCTCGCGGACCCTTCCCTCAGATGCTCGTCAGCGTAAGTAACCCATGTGATTGGCTGTTGTTGTTGATTTGCGTTTGTTTTTTTTGGAAG
Organism: Lota lota; assembly: GCA_026745465.1. Taxonomy (NCBI): domain Eukaryota; kingdom Metazoa; phylum Chordata; class Actinopteri; order Gadiformes; family Lotidae; genus Lota; species Lota lota. The sequence continues at coordinate 6,733,366 of JACYXH010000175.1, read as the reverse complement.
ACTTCATGACTAAATGTGTGGTAAATGCATTTTAACATGAGGATTGCGTGGTGATTGTAAGTGTGAGGCTGTTGCACATCGAACAGCACTAGCTGAAAACAAAAGGTCTTTAGAGATGTGCGTTTCTACGCTTTGCAACAGGGAAATACCTTTGGCTCTATCAGGCCATTCTTTGCTCCTTCCCACGGACATTCAGAAAAGCTTGAAAGCTTTTGGTTCAATGCGCTTTTTACTTTTAACAATGCAATTTGTCACAGAGTCCTCCTTTCCCCAGAAAGTGAATATATAGAGGAAAGGCCCTACAGTGAGTGGCCTAGCCAAGCAGCGCTATGAAGGCCAGGCCAAGCAGGGCAGGGCTTTCACATCTCACCGCCACAGTGAGGACACAGAAGCTAAACGTTGCCATTAATCACGTATAGCACACCTTGTTTTTATTGTCATTGTGGTGTTGTGTTGCCGACTTTCATACGCGCACACACACACACACACACACACACACACACACACACACACACACACACACACACACACACACACATACACACAGAGGATTCATTGACTTGCAATCAGGGACTAAATATTCAGTCCTGATCACGTGTGTTTTTATGTGTCTGCAGTAAACTGCAAATTTTAAACTAATATACTGTATATTATATATATCTGCAAATACATTGTATGTGCTTTCTCACTATTGCACAAAGCTGTTTTCTATTCAGTGTGCGTGCAACATGTCAGCGCATCAGCAAGGCAAGTGGCTGAAATCACAGTCAGTCGCCTTTCCATTAAACTGCTTGTTTTGGTAATCACAATGGAAAAAACAACGCAGAGGGTCAGAGGTTGACATGGTAAATGTCTGGATGAGATGGGGAACCCACCAACACGTCTAAATGTTTGTGTGAAGTGCGATGCCGTGCTGCAGCCCATACTCCAGTGTCTAACACTCTGAGGTTCTGTCACAACAAACTGCTCTGTTTGTCAGTTTTCATAGAATCCACACGTTCCTCCCTGGATCTGGGTGTGTGCTGTTTTTCTCCAAAGAACATAATTCCAGTCTGACGCTTCCTTTTATTTACATTTTATTTACTTACCTTCCTCCCCTTTTCTGCCCCCACATATGTTTATACTGATCCTACTCTCGCAATATCCAACAGTTTTTGGCCCTACATTGTGAAAAAGGAAACATGTGTGGCTTATTGTATTGTACTTGGAGGCACATCCAATCCACCGAGGAAAAGCCAAGGGAGTGTCTCAAAGCAGGCTTTTTGGATTTTGTTTTATTAACTATCCAGCCACAGATAGGGGAGGTATGGCCTGTACGCCATTGTTGTTCTGCAGAGGATTATGCTGTTATAGCTGACTATCAAAATACAAGCGTTTGGATTCCCATAACGGCCTTGACACTGTCCTGAATCAGCTCCAAAGCATCTCACTGTGTCCTCAGGACGTTTCTTAAACAAGTAAACAGGGACAAGCTTGGTGAAGAGAGAGAGAGAGAGAGAGAGAGAGAGAGAGAGAGAGAGACATTACGTTTTGTCTAAGAGAAAATGAGAGTGTTTGGGATACAGAGATGGAGAGAGAGAAATTGAAGCAGAGGTATCAAAGGATCGTTTGTAAGTGTAGTGCACAGCCAAACACAATCCACTTTGTTCAGTAAATAGGTCCGCTAGGAGCAGGGTGGAAGGCTGGAAGTGGACCACGTAGGGCAAGCAGGGGGGACTGATGCGTGTTGATGCTTCTGTTCTACTCTTTCGCTGCCGTTTCTCTTTCTCTCTCTCTTTCTTTTTCTTTCTTTTTTTCTCTCTCTCCCTCTCTCTCACTCTCGCACATCCCTCATGCTTTCTCTCTCTACATTTCTCTCTCACTCTCGCTGCCGTCTCTCTCACTCTCCCTCTCTCTTTAATAATGACCGGAGGGGCCAGCGCCACGGCAACAACTAGAGAAAATAGAGATGAGAACAAAGTTAGAAATGGACATGGGAATGGAAGATGATAGTGTGGGTGGTGGTGGTGGTGGCGGCGGCATTGTTAATATACTCATTGTTTGTAATGGTTGAATATTTTCTTTAGCAGACTGGGGAGAATTTGGTGGTTTATGAGTTTTGCTCTATTTTGGTTGATCAAGCAGTTGCAGAGTAAACAGCATCTTGACGCTAGGCAAACATCACATTTATCAAATGATGCAAATCTAGCTCAACTCAATGACTCGGTTCATGTTTACTACTTATGTTGTTGTTATTATTAACACATGGTGGCACAGTGTCAGCAATTTCTTCATCAGCATCATTCTCAGCATCGATCAAAGCCAGACAGACTACCATATCTCTCCATTTCTCATTTCTTCTCTCTCTCTCGCTCTCTCACCATAGTGAAAAAGAGAGGGAGGGATGGACTGACAAAGACATTGAGGCATACCTCAATGTCTTTGTCAGTCCATCCCTCCCTCTCTTATGCCTCAATGTCTTTGTCAGTCCATCCCTCCCTCTCTTTTTTACTTTGTCTTTCTCTTACTATGGCCATGTTTATTAAGGATAAATATCTAGATTCTGCAACAGCTTTTTTATTTAGATTGTAGATTCAAAAAGGAGTCTGTTTACACAAAAGGCACAACACGCTCCCAACCGTCTCAGTCTGTTTACATGTAGGGGGGGTTTATGATCCTGCTTGATGTGCGCAAACACCTACAGGTTTCAGATTTGTACCACATCCATGGTTTTCACGATCTCCGAGAATGTGCGGAGATATGGCATAACATTTGCTCTCCCTCTCTCTATCACACACACGCCATGCCAGTCACCCTGCCTCTCACTCTCCTTCTCTGTCTCTGTCTCTGTCTCTGTCTCTGTCTCTGTCTCTGTCTCTGTCTCTGTCTCTGTCTCTCTCTCTCTCTCTCTCTCTCTCTCTCTCTCTCTCTCTCTCTCTCTCTCTCTCTCTCTCTCTCTCTCTCTCTCTCTCTCTCTCACGCTGCCATTACTCTGTGCTCTGTGCAGTGTGGCTGTGTGATGCCTATCCTAATGGCCTGTGAAGTCACTGCCTTTCCTAATGGCTTGTTCTGTCATCCAGCACCGTGCTGAGTGACATGCAGGCGGCCGACTGCTCTGTTATCCTAATCCCTCCACCGCCCACACCACCACCCCCCTCATCCACCGCATTCCATCGAGTCGCTTGCTAGGGGGAGGGCTTCATCAGTGGCTACCGCGAGACCCGAGGGGGCACCGTCACTCCGATCAGGCGGGCTGGCATGGTACGGAGCAGGTGGGGGGACGAGAGGTCCCCCGCCCACGGGCTGCCGTGCCTGGGCTCGGTGCCCGGACACGCGGCTCAGGGGTAAATGTGGACTGTTTGAGGAAAAGACGTTGCTCAAACAAGAGCCTTGGCGCCTGAGTCCACGTGCACACAGCACTCCGAGGTGGGCCAAGTCAAACCAATCTCACACACCGTGAGATAGTATCGAACCGCACAGTAAAAGATCGAATAACACAACGGATGCGCGGCAAGCCATTGCCTGATTGCTGTGCGCTGTGTGGCCGTTACTGTGAAAAGACCTCTGCTTTAGCATGCAGCTCCACTTGGGCACCAGGCTTAACGATGCGCTCAGTCACACGGCTTTTGGGCTGGGTTGTTTCAAAGCTGCCGGCGTCTCACTGACCTCAGAGGTATTTATGCTAGAGCTGATGGCTGCAGAACTTTAACGAGCCGCGTTCGGAGAGACGGGACAAAAAGGATGGACGGAAGGACCGAGAAAGAGAAAAGACTGTGCCAAAGAAAAATGCAAAATGAAGCAATGCAGTTGGAACGATGTGAAAGGGAAGGAAAAGAGTGAAGGGATAATTTTCTCACAATAAACTGACGTTTCCGTGGGTGGGTTCTTTTTCTATGGCCAAAACAGCCATCAATAGTATGTAAGAGACATTGATTTTTCTTTTTCACAGAGGCTTGTTGAAACCTTCCATTGATCCGCACACTTCTCCCCGGGTAAAGATGCATCGATTCCTTTTGCCTAGGGTAAATAAAGACTCAACGTAACCCCCCCCCCCCATCCCCCATCCCCCATCGCCCAGCAGCACCCGCTGACACCACCCCACACCCTCTCCCCCACTCACACAACGCATACACCTCCTGTAGAACAACCGTCAGCAAAAAAGCTTCCGTACAGCAGAGTCGTAATGAAACCAGTGTTTTGTCAAAGAGCAGGCGAGCTTCTGAATAACTTACTCTGGACCGTCCGGTGAAATACTTTATATCTAAAACAAGTTGCTTTTTGTTTTTGTGCTGACACCACCCCTGGGTGTAAACAAACATAGAGTCTGAGGAAACCTGAAGCAGTGCAAGGCAATGTATTCAGTGATAGCTTCAGCTAAGGCTATTGTGCGGCTTGTACCAATAGAGAAAGCGGTAAAGAAGCCAGACCACTGTGAGGGCAGGGTACAGCTAACATTACCATAATGGATGTTAATAACATATTACTCCCCTTGTTGTGGCAGAGAGTCTCTTTGTATAACTACCACCGGTTTTTAACATTACAAATGCATTGTGTTGAATGCAAATGTTGGTAAGTAAAAATAAATAATTAGGAGGATAACACGTGTCAAGACATATAACAGTACACTGCCTATATCTGTCACTAACGGCTGTTTCTACTCTCCGTAGACTATAAAAATGCAATAAATTGCATTGCACATAAAATGGCAACAAGCAAAGAGGTCCCGGGAGTGTTGTGTGCTTCTGGAAATCTACCATAGAACGTGTCATGAAAATGTCACTTATACCTAGCTTAAGCTAAGCGAAGCGTTATCCTATTTGCACCGGTCATGAATTCAAACAACAAACTCGAAGGCTGTGTCAGTGCTTATTCCATTTTGGTATGTAGCTAACCACCTCCTGCTTCATTATATTATTCATTATTTATATATATATATATATATAGTTTGTTTCAAACTGTAGTTACAATAACTTACATGCATGTGTTTCCAGAATGTTGTTGCACATGTCAATTTGAGTATTTATACAAACAATATAGATATGCATATGTATATATATATATATATATATATATATATATATATATATACATATATATATATATAATTATGTATATATACATAACATATATATACACATACATATATATATGTATATATACATAATTATATAGAAACAATTTATTATATGACATTGCGTTAATCTGCCTTCGTGACCTCAGTTGATGCAGGGTAAATGATAAACAGACTAGGTCAAATGTTGACAGAATGGTATAATGCCAGTCAATTTTGTCATTTATGTTTCAATGTGGTAATGGTGCAAGTTCATTTTCACAGTCCACCCGCGTTCAATATTTTACTCACTGTCAATTTGCCTTGCATTTTCTTCTGTTCAGAACAGCGCTTTCTCCTAGAGAGAACAGACAGAATGTTTTATTGCTGAAATAAGTTAGATAAAAAGCCCAGCAATTTCAGCTAAACCATTGTTTTATTGGACACTAAAGTGCTTCTTGGATTAAGATATTTGATTCATCGTGGCTGTCCTTGAAACGGTGTTAACAGGAATTCCCATTCCAAGAGGGACCATACACCTCCATAAACAAGAGTATTATTTTGACAGTTATACTGATGAAGTGAGAGCCCTAAAACAAATGAAACACACTTATAACTGCTACTTATTTATAGCTGTTTAATTATGACGATAGGCAACACATTTAGCTGGCGGCTGGAAAGGTATTTCATTGAGAAATATGTCTTTTTGATAAAAAATTGCTTTTGTATGTTCATCATTCTGATGCCCAGAAAGAAACTTGTTTGAATTTAAAACAATACTGTCAAATTAAATTTCTGTCTGTGTCTTTTGGTTAAATTGTGTGTGTTTACTTATGTAGCACCTGTGCTCCAGTAATCTATCTCTCGCTCTCTCACCCTCTCTCTGTCTCTCTCGCTCTCACTCTGTCTCTCGCTCTTGCTCTCCGTCTCTCTCTGGAGCGTGTTCAGAAAAGCATTTTCTGAAACAGAATGGAGAACTCCCCCCTGAGGTGTCTGCTCGCTGCTCTGCGTACGTTTACCAGTGATTAATGACTTCTCCGCTCCACTGACAGACACGGCAACAACAAAAGATTCACAACGAGAGAGAGGGAGAGAGATAGGATAGAGAGAGAGAAAGAGAGAGACGGAGAGAAGAAGAAAATAAAAAGATTCCAAGAGAAAAAATGGGAACAAAAAGCAAGCATACTGTAACCAGTGAGCCGAGCAGTGAGCCGATGGCTTCGGAGAGTTCTGACTGCGACAAAGTCGAAAGACCTTGTTCTTGATTCAGAGAGAGAGAGAACAAGATATAAGAAATTAAGTTGGTGAGACTAATATAGGGGTGGATATAGGAAGAGAGAGAGAGAGAGAGAGAGAGAGAGAAATGAGTCATATAGGGGCCATGTAGGATTAAAGGGGCTTCTCCGTCCGTGTTTGGGTCGGATCGACTTCCCACAGAACGTATGTTAGTGGCCTCTTCCCCCCCCGACTCTAATAAAGCCTCCTGGCATCTGGTGCTTCCAGCCCCGCCAGCACCAGCACAACAGTGCTCTAGTCCTCCCCTTTATCCCACTCCACTCCCTCCTGCTGGGAGACACACATAACACACACTCAGGGAGTCATGGAGCACACACACTCACCAACAGGACACACACACATGACACACATGCACACACACACTACACATACACATGACACACATGCACACACACATGACACACACACATGAGACACACACACACGACACGCACACAAACATACACACACAGAGAGGCACACAAACACACTAACACACACCCACACACAGACCCACAAACGTACATGACCCACATTAACACATGAACACACACACATGAAACACACACACACGAGACATGCGCACACACACGCACACACATCACATGACACACACCAAAATGCATTTGCCACACAGGCGTGGATGTGAGTTGCGCGTGCGTTGCTGTGTGTACGCGCACAATACACACAGCAACCACATGCTATCACAGGCTAACACGCAAGCAGATAGCTGGTCCATCCCAGGCAGCAAACAAAGGATCAGTATCGTGCGCTAGCCGCGGCGCTGCCTTTGTACAAACTCATTGTTTGGGGGCTTTATGTGTTTGTTTGGTAGCATTTCTGCCTTTATCCCTCAACAAAGCGAGGAATAAAGGCTAAGCTAAGTACAGGACTCCATCTTGGGTTATTTATTGGTTGAAAACCTAGTCCAAGAGGGAAGGGAAGAAAAGCCCGGGCGCCACGTCTCAGCATTACCACCCAGTTCCCGGGCGCTGGGAGACCTCGGCGCATGGAACACGTTATGTGTTGTAAATTGCATGGAACTCGCTTTCAGGGTCAAAATATTTTGGCAGAAGAATCGGACAGAAAACATATGTGTGTGTGTGTGTGTGGGTCCAAAGAGTCTTGAGTTGTGTTTAGTCTTGCATTCTTTGTGTGTTGTCAGTTCTGCAGAGGGCCTCTTCTTGGCAGGCGAGAAACTCTGAAATCCAAACACACACGCACGACACACACACACGCACGTTCACGCACACACACTCACAGATACACACACTCCCACACTCACAATAAACATTGACTAACAGTACATTATACATTCATTAGGCACAGAAAGCTTGCATGTAAAATGGCTACATCCTGTGTGTGTGGCAAGAAGCAGAGAGAACAAGAGGGGTTTAAATATGGAGGAAGAACTCTGGTCTCTCTCTCGGTCAGCCTGCCTGGCTGGCACTGAAACTAAATTAGCTATTTTGCTCTTTTATACTTTGCTCCTGTTATTATTTAAAAAAAATCAAAGAAACATCATGGCTTGTTTGATATCCTCTCCAACACAATCCATCTTCTTGCCAACTTGTGACCCATATATAGGCTGTGGGTCTTGTTTTGGCACATACCTGCTAGGAATACTTGTGTCCGATATCACTCGACTCTTATGAAGGGATATTAAAGGTTTTACTTTTAAAGAACCAATTTCTGGGCTATTTCTGAATGGGTCTCACATGCGATGCTAGTACTAGTGAGAGGAGCAGTGAAAGAGACAGGAGGGCATTACGTTATGCCACACATGCTAATGGAGTCTGTGGGGTTTCGCACTTCTGTCTCCTTTAACCGGTCACGGCCATTAGCGGTCCCGGGGGGCCCTCATCTGACGAGATAGAAGGGGCTCTTTTCTCTAGGGATTCAATACACGTGGCAAGCACATGAAGAAATATTAGTATCTCACATGAGGAGGTCATGACATGGGGAGGGGAGGTTGTAAGTAATGGGACTGCACTGGTGGTCTCCTCCCCGGTGAATCTCTTGATGTATTTCCCCAGTATACGAGATTCATTCTACTTTAGCA
>JACYXH010000175.1:6592500-6720000 GCA_026745465.1 Lota lota | reverse complement strand
TGCGGCCCGTCTTTGTTTGCCATTCAAATGGCTACTGCCTCCTGTTCATTGCTCCCTCCGTACAACGGAGGAGCGAGGGAGCGGTCCGAAATATCCCATTGTTACCTCGGGGGAGAATAACATCCTTAATTTGCCATAAGCCTGCACTATTAAGGATAGGGCTCCTAACAGTCAGCCAGTAATTGGAAAAGTCATCCCCTGCTTAACTTCCATTACACCGTGTTCTTTTGCTAATGTGAAAATGGCCCTTTACAATTCTCACCTCCTCTCCTCCCTCAGTTCAGGCCATCAGTCAAACTATAGAAAAGCACACTTGTGCTCTTTGTGTACCTCTCTCTCTCTCTCTCTCTCTCTCTCTCTCTCTCTCTCTCTCTCTCTCTCTCTCTCTCTCTCTCTCTCTCTCTACGTCATAATTTTTCTTCTTTTTTTAGGGACTCAATTATTTCATGTGTATTGTTGCCTGGGAGTTAACCTCATTGTTTAACGTTGTTCAATGCAGTAGAGTATAAGATGTGGAAACAAAAGCTTCATTCATCACCTGCTGCTGCTATAAAGTACTTAAATACTTAAATACTACTTATTGAAATGCCATATACTGCAGCGGCATTATTTGAAGCCAAAACATGTATGTGTGGAGATTCAGAATGTTTTCAATTAAAATAAAGTGAGTTAAGAAAAAGCGACATGTTTTTCCATTTGCATGTTTTAATATAGACATTATCATGTTGGCCCACGCCTGAATAACACCATCGTGCTGAACAACAACAGAATGTGGCTCCGTTTCCTCCGTGCTCTGCCCACTGCCAGCAGAATGTGATATGCCATCGTTCAAACGTCTCATGTGCTGACGTGTAACCAAACTAGAGAAGGACAGAAACAGGAAGCAGACGCAGACAAACACATTGACCGTCTCCTAATACGTCCAAGTGGCGTTTGAATGCTAACCAAATCCCCAAAAGGTTTCACTAAGGAAACAATATATTCTGCGGTTCCCTCGGTAGTAGTTTCTTCTTTTTGCGGAAATTGCTAGTCTGGTTGTCGAGTGCATGGTATTTGCAACCTGAATTCCCTATTTCTGCCCGGTCTCTGTTTAATATGTGCCGTGTCTTTCCATTGGTTCTTTGAATATTCTCCATTATGGTCAAGTCAAGTCAATTTAATTTGTATAGCTCTTAAACACAGTTACGGTCTCAAATAGCTTCATAGACTATTTTATATGACACTCCCTAGCCCTAGCCCCCAAAGAGCTAGGAAAAACTCCCTTAATATCAAGGAAGAAACCTTGAGAAGGAACCATCCGTCCACGTAGGGATGGCTAGGGGTGAAACAGGTGCAATAATAATGGAAATACAAACATAATGATGTTGATATAAACCTGTGACCAACCCCCTGTCTTACTTTCAACAGATGATGGACAACGCTATATGGTAAAGTGTGGTTCCATGAGCCTGGACTGAAGTAAGATTCTTATTGGACAGCTTGAAACCCAGGCATATTTATTCAGAAGCAGACCCCGTGCGGGCAGGATCAAAGAATACTTAGCAGACTCTAGGCTTAGCCTGGAGTCAAAGAGCTAGCAAGTCTAGAGAAATTGCCTGGCCCAGTGGGAGTTATACTTGACAGTACAATGGGAGCCATTTTGGCAAGGGTTAGGGTGAGATTTATTGAGCAGAATCTGTTTCAAATTGGCCTTTGGCCGCTTGAGTCCTAGGCCCAAAAGCTATTTCCCGTATCTGATATGTTGTAGGTGTGTGTTATTAAGTGTGTAACGTGTTGGGGGGACCATTTGGGATCGATACAGAAGATCCATAGGGGCGTCTCGATGTGTCAGTGCTTTCCTTTGAGTGCACATTGGGTCCACTCTCATAATCCACTGTGTTCACAAATGTGTGAACTGAACTGAGGACTCTTAACGTCAAAGCAACAGCACTAAGTTGTATGTCATATATGGTGGTCGTTGATGCTGTTGTTGGTGTTTTCATTTGTTCATTTTTTTTCAACCCATGCAATCTCACACAAAGCAGAGAGGACTGAAGAATTGTCTGGGTTCGAACTTCAAACACGAACATACCAGGGCCAGTCAATTCTCGCTGCGAAATAATCCATGTAGATCTACCTTAGGCTACCAGTGAGGAAGCCTTCAAAGGATATCTATTGTGGTGTGACTTTCCAAGGTTATGTGATGGACCTATCACAGCCCAACCCTAGAGCTTTGTGTCAGCTATGAACACTTGCAACCAGAGTTTGTGTGTGTGCAATATTGTGTGTGTGTGTGTGTGTGTGTGTGTGTGTATGTGTGTGTGTGTGTGTGTGCATGAATGCATGTGTGAGTATGTGTGTGTTTCTGCCCATGTGTGTGTGATTCAAATATCTGTGTAGCCCTAGTATGAACACTTGCACCATGCAATATTTGTGAACATTTAAATGAGTCTGTATCCTTCTCCAGCGGCGGTAGTGGTTGATTGAAGAGGGGACTGGTGTTGGCGGAGGGTGGGAGGCAGAGGGGAGTGGATGGGGGAGGGTGAAAGAGAGATTCATCCAGCTTCCCCCTCCCTCTCTTCTGCCCTGCCATGTTTCTCTCCCAGAGGAGCCCGTGGCATCACGATCATTTCTCATTTGATTCCGTTTTGCCAGACAGACGGGGAGCTAAGCTCACTGATAAGATCTCCTTAAGACCCAGACGAGTTGTCAGTAATGAAGGGAATTGCTTTGATCCGTCGACAAATAGGTCATTTAGCCAGTGTCTGGTTTCTGATGCAGGGTGATACAGTCTCTCTCGCTCTCTCTCTCTCTCTCTCTCTCTCTCTCTCTCTCTCTCTCTCTCTCTCTCTCTCTCTCTCTCTCTCTCTCTCGCTTTTGGTTGCCTTGCCTTTGTCTTTCCCTCTCTACCAATTTATCTTCTTTTGTATCAGAGCTGTTCTCATCTTACCTCTCCCTTCACTCGCACAACATAAAATTGTAGAGATAATCGAAGGGAGAGAAATATAGACGGAAAAATATAGAAAGGATTATAGAGAAAGAGGTAGTAAGTATTAAATGGCTCTTTAAAATGAAATTATTTCATTATTTAATATCAAATAGACAGATTTGAATGTGTTGAAGGACAAGAGTGTGTGTATTTGTGTGTGTGTGCCTGTGTTTGTGCTTGTGTGTGTCTGTGTGTGTGTTCGTGTGTGTGTGTGGCTGTGTGTGTGTGTGTGTGCCTGTGTGTGTGTGTTTGTGTGTTTGTGCCTGTGCGTGTGCGTGTATGTTTGAATGCATGTGTATGTGTGTGTGTGTGCCTGTGTATGTGCATGCCTGTGTGTGGGGGGGTTTGTGTGTGTGTGCATGCATGCCTGCATGTGTAGGTGTGTGTATGGTTTGGTGACTGCAAACGTGGGAGAGAGCAAGATTGCGAAAAGAACGAGTGGGAGAGTGTTCTCTGTTTATTAACGTCTGTTGTGCTTTACACAATTATCACACTCTCCCTGTGTTTCTCACAATCCTGACTTTCTCATTACATTAACCAGCCTCTCTCTCTCTCTCTCTCTCTCGCTCTCTCTCTCTCTCTCTGACAAAAGAACAGCAAAACAACGTGAAATGCAGAACGCCATTTAAATGACATTCTGCCTGTCACAGTAGTCTGTGACAAAGGAACGAGACTGATTAAAATGCAATGACAGTTCCCTTTATTGGATTTTTGTAATGGATAAAAATGGTGTGTGTGTGTGTTCTTTGTGTGTGTGTGTGTGTGTGTGTTTATGTGTGTGCGGGTGTGATTTATTACATGCATTATTAATCATTAGGGCATGTCGTGACAACTGCAGTTTGTCATCACATCACTCTGTATGAATATTGAATTGTCCAAAAGGCGACAGAGTGTGGGCGGGAAACCTTGTTTAGACGTTTTGGGAAACAGCTCAGCATGATCAGCTGCTTATTGATTTAAAGCATCAATTGATCACTATTCATGCACACACACACACACACACATACGATAAAGAGATGAGAAGTTACCCTGAATGTTCCTCGCTGAGGCTACATTGTGGACATTGTGGGCCGTAGACTTAGTGGATGAAATGACTGTTGAAACATGTAGCAGAAAGGCACCTCCACCACCGCTAGCCATCCACCCACACACCCACCCATCGCACCATTCCCACCGGTCAGGAGGACTTGTGGGGTGGGGTCAGGGTGTGTGGGGGGGGGGGGGGGGGGGTGGAGATTCCCATTTGGAATTGCGCAGGGCTATCACTTCCTGACTGGGGAGGATTTATAGGCCAGCGTCGAGGCAAGAAGATTCAAGTAATTTCATTCTTCATGCATGGCTTCTGTCCCCACGGTAACATAAGCAAAGAGAGACAGAGTGGGAGAGAAAGAGAAAGAGAGAGGACAGATGAAACGGGAAAAAATAAAGAAATTGGTGGGGAGGAGTGTAGTGGCGGAGCAAGAGGAGATTATAGAGAGGGTGATAGGAGGAGAGGGTATTGCAGTTAGGAGGGGGATGAGCAAAGGGGTAGAAAAAGGAGAGAGTGGTATGAGTGTGGCGGAGAGAAAGAACGGAAGTGAAGAGGGGGATAAGTATGTGGGAGAAACATTTTGTCAGGGGAGATTTTCGGGTGTGTTTTAATACTAAATGGAGTCATTGTGCTGCAGTCCCATTTGCTATCTGCGCGCCGGGTGCTAATGGTAGCACGGAGAGAGTTCAAACTCTGCTGCTGCCAGCGTATTTGTTAGCGAGTTGCCATTTAATGGGTGGTGGCTCTGAAGTTTATAGCGGTAGACGCCCGCCACCCGTTAATTACCATAGCTGTCAGCATTAATTCAGCACGATATGAGGCGGCGGGGGGGAAGGGGGGTTCCTACGATTCCCTTAAGAAAACACATGCAAACATACACGCGCGCACACAAATAGCATTAGCGGGAGCATGTTGTGACAGCTTCTCCAGCAATCGCTACAGGGAAGGTGTCTAAATCTGATCGCGGTGTGCGTCTCATTTCCCCTCGCCGATAGATCCCGTGCCTTGACTCCATTGCTCCGGGATACTCTTCCTCTTTCTCTTCTTCCTGCCAGCGTGTGAAAGTGAAAAAAATATATAGAGAAATACTTTTCAAAAGAGAGTGCCCCCAGATAGAGTGGGGGATGATGATGGCGCGACAGCGGACCGGTGGTGGCGATGATCATGATGGGGGTGGCGAGGACGAAGGAGACGTCGACAACCACGACGACGATGATGATGATGATGATGATGATGATGAGGAGGAGGAGGAGGAGGACGGTGATGGCAGTGATGGCGACGACAACGGGTTGTTATTGCGCCGCGAAGGAACAGCTGAGATGACAGCTGTCGAATACTTTTTACGTCCCCTTTTCCCTTGTCCTTGTTAGTTGCTCCAGCTATTTTCTCGGCGGGCCCAAGATCCCCGGCGTGTCAGGAGCGCTGCTAAATTGGTTCCCTGAGTGGTGGGAGATGGAGACGACTTTGGACAGAGTCTTACTCTTTATGTCCACTCATGGCTCTCTCCTGGAATAGGCGCTGATTGCGAGGGAAAAGTTGGACGTTTTTCTCTGTGTGTGAATGTATGTGTGAATGTGTGTGTCTCTGTCTGCCTCTTTATGTGTGTATGCGTGTCTCTCAATGGCTGACTCTTTGTGTGTTTAAATGCGTCTGTGTGTCAATGTCCGTCTGTCTTTATGTGTATGGGTGTGTGCGCGTGTGCACGTGTGCGGGTGGGTGTGCGTGTGTGCACATACTGTGCGTGTGTGTGTGTGTGTGCATGTTTGTGTGTGTAAGTGAGCGCTACTGCAGCAGTGTGTGTCAGCCCGCGCCATGTGCATTAGTGTGGCTTAGTTGAGAGTTGAGTCATGTTCCTAGGTTGTCCTACAGCTAATGGAGGGAGTTAGGAGGCTTTGAGGTGGGGGGGAGCTTACACCCTGTTTGAGCCCTAAATTGATCAATCCTATTTACCAAGCACTTCGGTCCACATTACCAGTTCTGAGGTCGATATGGAAAATTATAATATACGTACTCTAATTCTGAGAATGTTGACTTGGTTGTTTTTCTAACTCCTTCGCAACTTTATCACCATTACTGTCTGGGAGTCTCTGTGCCTCACGGAGATCCTGATCTCATCTGGTCCTGAGAAGGCAGGGGTCAGCTTGCCTTTTTTGCTCTTATCACCTGTGTGTCTCTAAACAACCTTTATAGTGAAGCCCCCGGAGAGTTGCTGGGGGAGAACGATTGAGATTGATTGTACCTGCCTTGCGGATGATCTTGTTCTCCTGTTCTGCAGAATCAAGCTTTTTAAACAACACGATTGTGTTGTTTCCCATAGTGGTACATCTCAATAATTAGCGTGTAGTGGACGTTTGACTCCCACAACAAGATGTACTTAATGTCCTCATACCAGGCCTGGAGGTATACTTCATGCATCTAGTGGCTCTCTATCTGCTGGAGGAAACTTCTGCAGGGGAAACTTTAATTGCAATTGTGAAGTGAAAACAAGTACACCCTTGTTTCCGTTTCACATCATAATTAAATAAGGATCATTGCCGTGTGTGTGAGTGCGTGCGTGCATGTGTGTGTGTGTGTGTGTGTGTGTGTTCGATTTGTGTGCATGCATTGGTTAGTGTATTAGTTTGTGTGTGATTGTTTTTGCAAGTGCCTGTTTGCATGTCTGTGTGTCTGAAAGAATGAGCGAGAGAGACCATTATGTTCACCGACTTGTCTGTGTTTTTTTTGTCGTTGTTTACTTGTATGTTCATGCTGTCAGTTCTCTAATTGCAGCATAATTAAAAAACATACTTTTTCATGTTCCTTTTTTCATTGTCGTCTCTATGCACTTACATATTTACTATGCGTAGCGCCTCTCCAGCAAGTCTTTACGAAACCATGTCTGAATGTCAGCATGGCAGTAAATGTCTGTTGATTTCATTTATTTTCTACCCAAAAAGAATTGAATCCATTTCTTTTCAAGCACACAGAGCATCCTCCTCAGCACTAATGAAATCCTTGAACATGTTGTAGCCCAGAATCCCAATCTGTGATATTTTGTTTGCTCGTTATTGTGTGTGCATGTGTGTGTGTGTGTGTGTGTGTGTGTGTGTGTGTGTGTGTGTGTTTGTGTGTTTGTGTGTGTGTTTGTGCCCACGCATATTTTTTCAAAATGTTCAGTGACTGATATACACCGCAAAATTAGATTGCAGGTATGACATTAAGTTATGAAAAAATATATGAAGGATCTTGGAATAATAAATATTTCATTCTACTCATCAAAGTAAGAGATTAAATGTCACCACCGATTTTGCATTCAAATGCAAGTTTATTTTTTATTTTTTGTCTACCATGGAGAAATAAAGAAAGACTTTTGAATTAAGAAATGGGAAATGCTGTCAACACCAGTCTGCCGGTAACATGAGCAGGTTTGCATTGACCTTCATATGTGACCTGGTACATCTTAACATTACCTATTCAATTGACAACTGATGAAGAATAACTTCTTTTTAGGACACTTCTGACAGCAAAGTATTTGATTTAATTTTAGAGCTTGATCATGGGAAGATACAGGCAGCGATTTACCAAGCATACATTCCATGAGACAATGGGTGTACATGATTCTTAGAGGGAAACTTTCACATCGTGAGCAGTAACAACAAAGGAAACATTGGTGAGGGGGAGTGACCATCGTGGAGAGTTTAGTATTGGCCATGGCTGAAGTCAGCCATGGCGGGAGAGACCAAGTTAATTTGCAATTCATTATGGGAAGTGGACCTGTCTCCAAGGCTGCAAGCAAGGCTGCAAGACAGTTAACGGAATCTTCACAACAAAGAAGTCAGTCGATTGGCATGGCATCGGTATTACGGCTCGGCCCCACCAAATGCGTGGCCTAGAGTGTGGCACTCGCCTCCCATTCACTTTGTATTGGACGCGTGCTCTTGTGGGTGCAAGGGATTGTGGGAAGGCTAGCGTGCGGGCGGGTGACCGCGGCGCGTGTAAAGGGGAGGGACAAAAGTTGAACTTCGGTTAACTTTATGGGACTTCACGACAACAATGTATAGATTGTAGGAACAGGATAGTCTAGCGGTTAGGGTGTCTGACTCCTACTCGAAAGGTTCTTGGTTCAAAATCTAACCCTCTGTTTTGGATAAAAGCGTCTGCTTGATGACTGAAAAGTAAATAATGATTTTGAATATTGACAAGCTGCTGTGTGTGTGCAGATCCGCTCAGACCAGGACAGGGACATCTCCATCCGCTACAGCATCACCGGGGTAGGGGCCGACCAGCCCCCCAACGAGGTGTTCAGCATCGACCCCGTGGCAGGCAAGATGTTTGTCACCAAGCCCCTGGACCGCGAACAGCGCTCCTCCTACCATGTGAGTCAATGCACCTTGCTCAGTCTCTCTTTCTGTCTCTGTCTCTGTCCCTGTCTCTGTCTCTCTCTGTCCCTGTCTCTCTGTCTCAGTCTCTGTTTCAGTCCCACTCCCTGTCTCTGTCTCTGGCCCTGTCTCTCTCTCTCTTCCCCTGTCTCTCTCTGTCTCTCTCTCTGCCTCTGTCCCTGTCTTTCTGTCTCTGTCCATATCTGTCTTTCTGTCTCTGTCCCTGTCTCTGTTACTGTTTCTGTCTCAGTCTCTCTCTCTGTCTCTGTCTCTCAATGTCCATGTCTTCCTCTGTCTCTGTTGTTCTCTCTCTCTCTGTCTCTGTCCCTGTCTCTCTCTGTCCCTGTCCCGGTCTCTCTCTGTATCTGTCTCTGTCCTATCTCTGTATCTGTCTCTCTGTTTTTCTGTCTCAGTCTCTGTTTTAGTCCCTCTCCCTGTCTCTTTCTCTGCCCCTGTCTCTCTCTCTCTCTGCCTCTGTCTCTGTCCCTGTCGCTGTTTCTGCCTCTGTCCCTGTCTTTCTGTCTCAGTCTCTGTCTCTCTCTCTCTGTCCCTGTCTCTCAATGTCCTAGTCCCTGTCTCTCTCTATATCTGTCTCTGTCCTATCTCTGTCTCTCTCTGCCTCTCTGTATCTCTCTCTCTCTCTCTCTCTCTCTCTCTCTCTCTCTCTCTGCCTATCTCTCTTCCTCTGCCCAGCTCTCTCTGCAACACTATCCACCCCATCATCTGTTTAACCTTAAAACCCAATGTAAACAAACTCAAACACAAACATCAGCTAGTAGCGCTGTTATAGAGCAGTAGAGGAACTAGCAGTGCTTATGTCTGTGATTTTATTGTCTTGCATTGTTATACGCTGTCAAAAGACATCCAAACTATAAAAAATGTAGATGTTTGTATATGGGCATGTAAAAGTTTCCTGTCTTTGTGAACTCAAGTCAAAGTTACAGTCAAAGTTACAACCAAAGTTACAACCAAAGTTACAAAGTTACAGTCCCATGGCTGTGGCAGACGCGGCCTATTAGTGGAAGGAGAACAGATTTATACCCACGAGAAAGCACAAATCGATGAAGTGATTTGTTAAGAAAGGCAGTGGCTTGCTGAGGGCTTCATAAGTTAAAGCCTGTGTAGGCTGTCAGGGGAAGGCTTTCTGTTCATATGGGATGCAAGAGAGATCAGAGAGACACTGTACAGGACCCTTACGTGGCTGCGACCAAGGAAGGTCTTTAAACCACTGCCAGGACTTGCAAGCTGGACATTATAGAGATCATAAGTCTACGCCATTTCAATGAGAAAAGTTGAACCATCGACATAAAACCTATGGAATGTCCAGAATCCTATCTGGGACGATTATGACAAGCAACTCAAGCAAGTCAAATCAAATCAAATAAAACTTTATTTATAGAGCATCTTTCAGACAAGCAAATGCAATTCAAAGTGCTTCACAGAACAAACACAGACAGATTACGTTATAATATAATCAAACTCCTAAAATACAATTAAAATTTCAGAAATAAGGAATTACACTCCCAAGCTGTAGTAGAAACCAATTCTGCTCCTGACAGAAGAAGTTCTACGTGCTCTATGTCCTGTGTGAGTTTGGACGTGACTTTGCCATTGTAACATCGTCCTCCTCAATCGGATTAAATGAAACTCAGCTCACGCTCCCCTATTTCAAAACGGAATAAGCGCTATGAGATCTAAATGGAGTCACATGACCAGGTGCGTTCTTTTTCAAGGAGCCGCGCTGCTTTAAGTGCTCTAGTTCCCCACTGTTATCTCCACCACCGAGGGGCCGCCTTGGTCCACCGGGACCCCATCCCCGTCTGGTTTCCTCCTCCTGCCTTTCAAGATAACAAACTTTCACGCGGGACGCAAAATTACATTTCGCTTTCTTTAAACACGCCGAGTAATCTCTCGGGCTCCTCCTGCTGTTATTGAATTAGCCGGTGGGATGGGGGGGGGGGGGGGCTGCAAGCGGAGACGGAGAGAGGGTTAGGTGCGTGAGGGGACAGGGCAGGGGGATGGGGGGTGGGAGTGGGTGAAGGTATGGGTTGGGGTTGGGGTGTTAAGGAGGTAGAGATAAGGACACTTGGGCTCCCAAATCCCAAGTCTGGTTCCATTTACTGACACACATGCAGGACAAGATCAGAAAATGCAGGAGGATAAAAAATAGTGAAGTCCAATTAACCCCAGAGAGACCTGGAGATACAATACCGCTGGAGGTGCAAAGAGGAGCGAGAAGTGGATGGGAAGACGGGCGGACAGATTGGAGAGGAGCTCTTCTTGCTTGGTGCAGGAGAGGCAGATGGAAAAATGCTCCTTGTTACATGTCCTGGCAAAAGACAAAAAAAGTAAGACAGCCTGGCTGGTTGGCTGGCTGGATGGCAGGTGCCTATTCCAGTTATGTGCCATCTTAATGGCCATGTAGTACCCAGTATTCAGCAGACCCAGAGAAAGAGACGGTCCGGTCTCCCATAGTGGAAACCATAGAAAGTCTGGTCGTGTCAAAATACATATTATCTTCCCTTCATGGTTTTTATCTCTTGAAAAATAGAATTCCTCTCTAGTGCTGTTCTTTACTAAATGATTCCTCCTTTCCCCAGCAAACCCAATGTGTTCATTGACAAATAGTCCTGGAAACAGATGGGCTTCAACGTTGCATGTTTGTTACTGTATAGATGGGGTTCCTGATAGAGATCGCTCACGTCTCACTGGCTGACTGGAACCCTGTGCTTTAACTGCAGCATGCGTATCCTGTTTGGATTCCAATGGGTTCTTTCTCCTGATGCAATATACTGTCCTGCTAAACATTTCCATGGCTTGCGCTTGGAATGCCTAGTATTGAATTAGTCATGCACAGGAGATGCAAAGACCTCAAGTTGAGCACAGAGGAGTCTTTTGTGTGTGGCCCTGTTTGATCTGTCGGTCTGACCATCACTCAGCACATTGGCAAAAGGTTGTTGAAATCTAACCTAGAGATGTCATCTAGCCATACCTTCTGCTTTTGCTTAATTTCCTCACGTAAAAACGTGAGGGGAAAGCACACTGGATATCTTTGGCAGTCTGAATTGATTCCAGTTCTAGTTATAGGTCCAACTTGTACATGGAGTACTAGCTGGGGTTCTCCTTGATCTGTTGGCAAGGAAGCAGCATTTCTGAGTGACTCGCTGTGCCAGGAGGCTGTGCAAGGAGGTCAAGAGATTTCCGGACTTTGATTCAAGTCAGACAGTAGACTGGGACATTGGATCCACAACTGGGATTATGAAACAAGCATGCTTTCTCATCAGGGAGATTTATTTCCTTGTAAAATTTTATGTTTTGTTTATTTTGATTAAATTACTTAGGTGTATGTGGACAGAGAGGAGAACCCTACCTGCAAATTCCTTAATTCCGTGTTTAATTTGGCCATACTGAATTAAAACCAAGAATGTAAGATGAGATAAAACGCCTGTTATTCACTGTGTGTAAATAGTTCTGTTTTGCTCCAATGAATCAGTTCTTTGTAGATAAATTAAAACTGCGCTCCCATTTATCTTTTGAAGTTTTTGTAAGTACTTTTTTTCCCACCTGCTTATTTCATTAACTACTTGAAAACAGATGGAACTGTGGATTGAAAGGGGAAGAGCAAGAGATGTTTATTGATGCCGAACTCAAACAAAACCCTACAGCAGCACTATTGTTTGATCTGGCAATCAATTCCCAAATAAGACAGAATCAGTCGCTGTTGAGATTTTCTCTCCAAAATGTAAGCAATAAACTCCCTCTCAGTGTTTACTCAACATTTACCATGGTTTTATCTTCCCTCTGTTATAATGTGTTCAACCTTATTTTCTCTCTACAAATGTTATTTATTTATTTTTATGTACAGTGTATCGATTTAATCAAGTTAAAAGAAAAATACTCCGGTACACTAAACAGACCTTTTTCATTATCCACAATGTCATGGCAGTTATGTGATACTGTATAACTTAGTAAGTATGAAATTAGAAAGACAGATGTGTGTAAGTATGGTTCTTGTGTTACCATCATACCAAACCTGGAGTAGATCAGCCTCCCATCACTCTTCACTCTCTATCACTCTCTTCTCTCTGTATTCCTCTGACCTCTTGACCCCATGTCTCCACGTGTCTTCCAGCTCCGAGCGCATGCAGTGGACATGAACGGCAACCAGGTGGAGAACCCGATAGACCTGTACATCTACGTCATCGACATGAACGACAACCGGCCCGAGTTCAGGAACCAGGTCTACAACGGCTCTGTGGACGAGGGCTCAAAGCCAGGTATCATTGACAGCTTAGCTGCCATTTCCACTTTGGTTGTCTAAGGGAGCCCGGAGGAAGACCCTAACAGTTTGGGCGGGCCAATCGACTGGCGCTTGAGCTGTGATTGGCCGGATTGGTCCCGACATGAGTGGAAGGGTGGAGCAGGCGGCTCGATGGACCAATGTCTGCCTGCAAACACTTCCATTGCAAATGGAAAACTGGTTAAACTGGTAAAAGCAATGCATTAGTTCGGACTATTGACATCTGGAGGAGGAGGAAGATATGATTAATAGCGGAATGGATGAGTGGGCACTGGCAGATGCATTTAAGCTTTATGCTTGATTGATTGATGAAGAATCAGTCAGACAAGAAAAAAAGGTTATTGTAGGTTGAAGTAGAGGAGTATGCTAGCTAATGAGCAGGATGGGAGTTCATCGTTTAGCGCACATATGCAGAGGTTTGGGAGTTCGGCGATGGCAATTAGCTGATGTAACTGAATAACAATAGAGCCATTTGCTGGTAAAAGGTACAGCCTAACAAATGAAACTGTAAAACATTCTGAGCGTTCATTTATTCCCAGATAGACATTAGATGCATCCTCTACGTCAGTTGATCATTTAGTGAAGCTATACAACTAGCTATAAAGCAAAGAGAGTGCTGGACTGTGCTGGGGACTGCAAAGACTGAGGATTAAATGTACCAAGCTGTGGCCACACCGGCTCATCTTATGTCTCACCTCACAGCGGAAGTGTGTGTGTGTGTGTGTGTGTGTGTGTTAGAAGCAGATGAACCAGAGCTTATTTTACTATGGATCATCCTAAATGGTGTCCAGATGCTCATTGGCTTTCTTTCTTGCTTTCTTTAGTTCTTTCTTTCTCATTTTATTTCTTTTCTTTCTTAAACATGGTACACTAATTCCGATGCACCACATGCACACACACACACACACACACACACACACACACACACACACACACACACACACACACAGACACAGGGACACACACACACACACACACACACACACACACACAGACACAGGGACACACACACACACACACACACACACACACACACAGGGACACACACACACACACACAGACACCCACACACACAGTGCACACACACACATGCATGCACTCCTGAACGCAGCAGCAGCGGGTCCCTGCATGCATGACATTCTGCTGAACAATAATCATAAAAAGAGAGTTCTAGAATGCAGAGCTCCAGTGGTTTCAATGGAAAGCCAATTACAGACTTGAATTAGTTTCCAAATTAAAGAGTCATTAAGGGGACCTAATCCTGTCAGGCGCAGCGCAGGACGCCCATACAAAAGGGCCCACATTAAACCCCATAAGAGTGCAGCTTAATGAAATTACCCAGGCGGTGTGTGACACGTTGTGATTCTTCATCTCTCCATCTCCATCTCTCTATCTCTCACTATCTCTCTATCTCTCTCTATCTCTCTATCTCTCTAGCTCTACAAAAAGAGATGGGCAGCAGATTGATAGTCTGTCCTCTTGGAAACAGACCAAAAACTGGTTTCAGCTCTCTTGTTTCATCAGTCTGCTATCTCTCTGACTCTCTTTCTGACTCTAACCCTCTCTGTCTCTGTCACTCTCTCTCTCCCTCCCTCCCTCCCTCCCTCTTTCTCTCTCACTCTCTGTCTCGGTCTCTATCGTTCTCCCTTTCTCCCTCTATCTCTAGCTCTCTCCTGTTCCATCAGCCTGCTGTGCTCTCTCTCTCTCTCTCTCTTTTTCTCTCTCCCCTTTGTCTTTCTCTTTCACTGTGTAAGAGGCCTTTAGCAAACTCCCTCTGGCCAAGTCATTGGCAAACGTTGCTTTGAAATGTAATGGAGTTTGAAATGGAAGCTGCGGTTACAATTATCCTCTGACAGAGGCTGTCACTGGTTTGATATCCCTATCTCTGACAATTAAAATGGACTACGGGCCACTGGGCTGAGCGAGCAGGGAGACAGCGAGGAGGGAGAGAGAGAGAGAGAGAGAGTGAGAGAAAGGAGTAAGAGGTAAAGGGGAAAAGGGAGAACAATGGAAGATTAGGGGAGGGAGTGAGTCAGCAGTTACACAAGGACACGGAGAGAGCGAGTGTCTGAACGTCTGGAGCAAAACAAAACAGCCATTCAAGGCGGATGGAGGTTTCTCTATTTCCACCGAAAAATGAACACTTTCTCCTTGTTTTTCTGCTGTTGTGAATGTGACTTTGTCTCTGCTCCTCCAGGCACTTATGTGATGCACGTGTCGGCCTTCGACGCCGACGACAACACCACGGCCAACGGCATGGTGCGCTACCGCATCCTGTCGCAGACGCCACACAGCCCCATCCCCAACATGTTCACCATCAACAGCGAGACAGGGGACATCGTTACCGTGGCAGCCGGCCTGGACCGTGAGGTCAGCCTCACAACAACCTCCCTCCCCTCTTTTTCCCCCGATTTGCTCACTATCGTTAGGGGATAGTGGCTATCCTTAGGGGATAGTGGCTATCCCTAGGGGATAGTGGCTAGGGTGAGCAAATCCCACTGACAAGTTACTAGGTTTGATCCCCACCTTCCACTGTCTACCTTTATAGGTTTACTTGAGGAAGAAGCCTAACCCCCTGGTGACCCTCCTCATGCTAAGTCACTTTGGTGTGTGCTAAACGATTGTAAATAGGCAAGCGTCGTTGTATCCCTCTGCACAGATCAAATATCTTTCCTAATTTATTCGTTGTTATTCCTCATATGCAAACACAAAACAGTTTGCTTTGCTTTTGTTTGTTTGTTGTGTTGTTGTTGTGTTTGAGTGTTACATTTTTCAGCAGGGACAGTATTGTCTATTCACTAGCGGATAACAGTGTGAAAGTGTAAAATAATAACACAAACATACACACACACACACACACACTCATTATTTATTTATTACAAATTGTCTTCCTTTGCGGTCACCTTGTTTATGAAGCTGTGAAAGTTATGACATGATCCAAATGTGTTTATTCTCACATGACGCCGATGTGCGAGCGACAAGGTGGCAGCGGCACCAGATAGGATGACAGATCCTCCTCCCCGACTGTCATCGCTGACAGACCTATTAACAACACGTCACACCTCAGCACACCATGCTGTGCGTGAGGGTGTGTGTGTGTGTATCTATTCGGAGAAGGAATGCCCTTGACACCTGTCAGATAAACACAAAGTCCTATCTAATCAGAACTACACTCAATGAAACACAAGTACAGAAGCAAGAGAGAGAGACACACAGAGAGAGAGATAGACAGATAGAGAAAGAGTGAGAGAGAGAGAGAGAAAAACAAAACAGGTGTATTGTGGGAGAATAGAAAGGCAAAGAGACCTGGGCATCAGAGAGACAAATGAGAGAGAGAGAGAGAGATAGCGAGAGAGAGGGGTGAACAGGGAGAGTACGGTGAGACAGAAAAAGATATGCGTCAATGGGGAAAATAGGAATGATAGAATTTAAGCATAGTGAGTGCGAGGGGGGAGAGAGATAGAGTTGGTAAGAGAAGGACGAGAGAGAGACAGAGTCAGCGAGAGAAAGACAAGCGCTTTATTGTTAGTGAGAGAAAGCTAGGGAGCGTAAGTGAGGGATATGGAATAAGAGAGAGAAGTAAGATGGGGACATGGAAAATGTCTCAGCTAAACCTCTGCTTGTTTTTCTTACTTCGTCTTTTCTAAACATTGCTAATCCAGCCAGTCAGCCTTAATGTAGGATTAGCTTTGAACCAAACTATAAACACACAAGCACACCCACACATGCACACACACGCATGCATGCATGCATGCACATACATACATACACACACACACACACACACCCACACTCACACTTACACACACACACCCACACACCATCCCATTCAATAACCTAATAAATAACCTCAAACCATAAAACGTTCATGCTTTTGGGTACATAAACAGGGATAGATATTCTAACACGCAGGCACACACACAGACACAGACACACACACACACACACACACACACACACAAATGTCTCTCATCCCCTGCCTCTTAAGCTCACAATGTACCTGAAAGTGTTTGTTTTGAAATGTTTTGCAAACAGATAAACAGGCCATGGCCTTAGTAAAAAATCCCTGTGCATGAATGTGACAACACAAAAGGTTTAACCGGAGGTCATTTAGCG
Organism: Lota lota; assembly: GCA_026745465.1. Taxonomy (NCBI): domain Eukaryota; kingdom Metazoa; phylum Chordata; class Actinopteri; order Gadiformes; family Lotidae; genus Lota; species Lota lota. The sequence continues at coordinate 6,703,228 of JACYXH010000175.1, read as the reverse complement.
CAACACAACACAGGGGAGGCGTGCTGTGACTGATGTATCTGAGCGTGTCGTTTCACCGCAGTCCGAGTCTTCCATCCTGTGTTCCGTTTGGATCCACAGTCCCTTCATCCAGGGGTTTAGGGGGGGGTGGGTGGGGGGGGGGCTTAGGGGCTTAGGGGCCGGAGGAGGGATGGTGAGAGGGGGGTGGTGGTGGTGGTGAGGCGTTGGTGATGTATTGTTTTGGGTCTACTTCCTGTGGACCACTAAGAGCTTGTTGACAATAACAGACCGGAGCCCTTAAGAAGGAAGCCAGATACGTTGTCTTGTTGTTGTGGCAGAGCTGAAATGTTCCAACCATCCCTACATAATTACTCCCTTGTCTAATTAGTGAGAGCGATGTGTACAAGTGGAACCCTGAATGGGACAGTCAGGCCAGCCGCCGTTTCTAAACAAGATGTGGGGAAACAAAGGTGTCGGTGTGTATGTGTGTGTGCCGCTTGATTGGTGTGTAATTGGCTTGAGACCCTGTGTGTGTGTGTGTGTGTGCCCACACTCTTGCAAACTGAGAATTTGTTTATGTTTGTGTGTGTGTGTGTGTGTGTGTGTGTGTGTGTGTGTGTGCATGTGTGTGTGTGTGTATGTGCATGTGTGTGTATACATGCTAGCGTGTGTGTGTGCGTGAATGTGTGCATGCACGCTCGCAAGTTTTGGCATTAGCGTATGTGTTTATGTACTATAGATGCACAGGTGTGTTCATGTGTGCGTGTTTGTGCGCTTGTGCGTGTGTGTGTACTTGGGGGAGTACTTGTCGTAATGAGGCTGCATATGAGGGCATAGGGGTTCAGCGGCTGGTCTAGCATCATGCTGAGAGGACTGGTGAGGGGCTGTCTCGTTCTCCTGATGTGGCTTACCGGCCTAATTGGGATATTTACTCGGTAATTAGCAGGTGGAAGAAAGACCCTGCTAGTGTAATTGGGAATATCTGTGAGACCGACGCAGTCTCCCAACAGACAGCTACCCAGCCACAGCCTTCCCTTCCTGCAGCCCATTAACTACACCCCGGGATAGATAGACAGAGACAGAGACAGAGAGAGAGAGAGATAGACAAAGAGAGATAGAAAGACGAGAAAGCGAGAACATATACAGACAGAGAGGCAGGGAGGGTGAGAGGCAGAGATAGAGAGACCAAGTGAGAATATATCCAGACAGAGAGGGATGAGGTGAAGGAAGAGAGAGAGAGAGAGAGAGAGAGAGAGAGAGAGAGAGAGAGCGAGAGAGAGAGAGGGGTGATTTAGAATCACACAAGTACGCGGTAGTGAAATCTCAGATATTATAAGGGGGCGAGGATGATGTTTCAGCTTCTACTGAAGGGTGTCCGCTTAAGCTCGGAGATGAAATGGCGTTCATCACTCACAGATATTAGTGTTCTGTAGATACTTCATTAATCACTGTCTGTCGCATCATTGTCTTCACATCTGTCACGCCGAAGATGCTGGTGTCTTGTGACACACACTCACTCACACACACACACAGACCCTCACACAAACACAGACAAACCAACACACACAACCAAAGAGACAGAGTGCGGGCCCTCAGACAGTGATGCATCTGGAGACGTGCAGAGCCAGCTTTCTTTCTCTCCCTCGCTCTCTCTCTCTCTCTGTCTCAATCACTCTCTCTCTGTCTCTCTCATTCTCTCTATCTCCCTCTCTCTCTCTCTCTTCCTCTTGCTCACTCTCTCTCCCTCTGTCTCACCCTCTCATTGTCTCTGTGTTTCGTTACCCTTTGCTGAAACAAGAATCCAGCACCATGGACAGCTCCTTTTACAACCAATGGCCTCTCATTCCTCCAGACAACTGTAGTCCATGGCTGCTGCTTCTGTTGTCGAATTCAAGGATGAAATGGAAAGGCCAAGCAGTAAACAAAGAGCAACCAAAAAGCCTGGTGAATAACAATCTAAATCACATGTTTTGTTTCTCTGTCTGTCTGTCTGTCTGTCCGTCTCTCTCTCTCTCTCTCTCTCTCTCTCTCTCTCTCTCTCTCTCTCTCTCTCTCTCTCTCTCTCTCTCTCTCTCTCTCTCTCTCTCTCTCTCTCTCTCTCTCTCTCTCTCTCTCTCTATCCCATACAGAAAGTGTCCCAGTACACGCTCATTGTCCAGGCGACCGACATGGAGGGGAACCTGAACTTCGGCCTCTCCAACACAGCCACCGCCCTCATTACCGTCACCGACATCAACGACAACCCCCCCATGCTCACCTCCAGGACGGTGAGTGGAGGGAGAGTGTGTGTGTGTGTGTGTGTGTGTGTGTGTGTGTGTGTGTGTGTGTGTGTGTGTGTGTGTGTGTGTGTGTGTGTGTGTGTGTGTTTTTGGGTACAGGATTTGGTAAGCGTTAAAGGGCCATCTATGTGTAGGGACATGCTGATGCCCAGGCCAGCCCCCCCCCCCCCCCCGACACGACGTCATGCGATCGCCCCTCGCCCCTCGCCCTCTCTAGCTGCTGCTTGTGGGAGTTCACAACGTTGTCGGAAGAAGCGCTTAAAACCAGGAAATGAAATTCAACACGAGTCCGCCTGTGCTCACTGAATGTCGATTGTCCAATCGCATGGCCGAATGCATCCCGCACTGCACCTCCATTTGCATAAAGTTAGCTGAAGTTCAACTTTTGGCCCGCCCCTTCAGTGTTCTTCGCATGCGCCTTCCCCCGCACTACGCAGTCATCCCATAATCCTTTGCGCCACACGATATCCAATACACGTCCACTACAAAGTGAATGGGAGGTGTATGGGGAGGTTTTCAGTCGTATTATAGCGCTAAAAAAACGATGATTATCGTTGGATATGGATTAGCGAATTGATATAAATCCATAAAATCGATTGGCAGCCCCAGAAGAAACCAAAGCCTTCATTGTGTGAACGATGATCAGCGGGTATGCGGGAGTCTATGATGATGAATTGCAAAGGTCATTCTCGAGACTCGCTGAAAAAGCAAATAAATAGTCAAGAGTAATGTATGTAAGACAGTACAAGGTGCGCCTCTTCATCAAATATGTCACACCGAAGAAGGTAAAGAATGGGATTCCTGCATACATGAGGACAAAGACAACCCTAAATCCCCCTTATTATCTCCGCCTATTCGTTGTCGCCAGGGCTGTCTAGACACAGTAAAGTTTGGCGGAATGCATCCTAATCGTAATAGTCGTGTAAAAGTTATCTACAATTTGGGATAAACCGGTTATGTGCTATTCAGACACGCTACAGCAGCAGTGAAAGGAGATGGCAGTAGGAAGTGCGGTTTAACGGTCTCATTTGAGAGAGGCAGAGGAAAGACACAGAAATGCATAATGAAATAAACATAGCCGAAGGGATGCACTTAGCCTGTGTCATTTATAGCTACACGGCTCGGTCATACCCTGCTTGGTGGGGTGCATTTTGTTTTATTAGTATGATGATACGTTTTTCTACATTTATGTGCCTGCATGGCTCCGGGCGTCAACATTCGTCTGGCTGTGTGTGTGTGTGTGTGTGTACGTGTTTGCACGTGTGTGTGTGTATGGAATGTTTTTTATGTGTGAATATGTTTGCAAATGTGTGGTTTGTGTGTATGTATGTTTGTGAGAGAGTGTGTGAATGTGTGTGTGTGTGTGTGTGGGGGGGGGGTATGCAGTGTACTTGATATGCATATGTTTGTATATGTGTGTGTATGTGTGTGTGTCTATGTGTGTGTGTTCATGGGTGTGTTAATGTTTAGTGTGTGTGTATATGTGTACATGACAGTGTGTGTGTACATGTGCATACAGGTGTGTTTCTGTATGTGTATAGTGTGTACTTGTGTATAGTGTGTCTGTTTGCCTGTGTGAGTGTTTCTGTGACTTTGTGGTCATATGCGTATGTGTGTGTTTCTGTGCGTGTGTGTGTGAGAGAGAATGGGTCGTGTATGTAGATAAGGTGCTAGGCGCTGCAACTGTGCTGATAGCAGCTGTGGTGCTATCAGCCCTGCGCTACTCTCTGCTCTGCAAGCGGGCCAGCGGTGAGCTAGCATTAGCATGATTCTCCCCGGGGACTATTAAGACCCTCATGATGATGAGTTAGCGCCGTCACTAAGCCAGCCACCGTAGACCCGTTACATCACTTATCTGCTTGGGGTGGGGGACGGGGGGGGGGGGGGGGGGGGGGGTACGGGTGTGTGCACACCTTGCACACACCCTCTCGTCTACACACACACACACAGACCACACATTCACGACCTACATCAACGCACACTTCATGAAACTCACATACATTGCCACATGAGCAAATAGGCAGCACATGTGTGTGTGTGTGTGCCCACATACTTCCCACACACACACACTTAAGGCACACACACACACGCCACCGGGAAGAGTAGGTGAACACCCGTGGTGCAAAGGGGAAGATTGCAAAACAGGAGACTATTAAGAAATGGATGAGAGCGATGATGATAGGCTGAAGAGTGAGCGATGGTCTTCTCTTACCAACGATTGGTCACGGAAGCGATGATAGAGCGCATACATGGCCCATTGTAAATCAGTGTATCCCCCACCCCACCACACACCACCACACACCCACCAGCCCTCCTGACTTGGCGCTCTCCTCCGTGCATTAGAATTCTCAGGTGACGCAGGCTTATTGATGACGGAGGCCGGTTATAGATTGATTCTCTCCGACTGTATTTCGGCATGTTTAAATGCATTTCCATCACTGACACAGTGGGGAAGTTAATGCCATCATGGATATTGATGGTGAACTTTAGTGGAGGGCTTTCAGAGCTGAGTCTGAGCACAACAATTTTACCCTCGGCCTTCATAAATCACATGTTTTAGCGATGGGATAACATAAAAGCCGTTTGGTGGGGAGCGCGGGCCATTATGCTAATATTTTGTGTTTGCCCATAAACCCCGTAGATCTATCAGTGTCCCAGAAAACGGAAAGTTTGGGGAATTTGTCTTTAATGTTGATTATTAATATTTATCATCGCCGCTATCAGACGCTGACCTATTTTTCCAAGTCAGCAGTGAGTCTTGTGTATGTGTGTACATGTGTGAGTGTGCCTACATACATGGGTGTGTTCACGTGTCACTATAAGGGCTTTGACTGATTGACAGTGACAAACATAATCATATGTGATAACAGATATTTTTAACAAACGATATTAAAGCCATCCCAGTTTTATTTGTGCATTAGCTACAACCTGCTATGCAAATCTATTTGTTAATATCCTGTTTGTGTGTGTGCATGCGTGCGTGCGTGTGTGTGCGTGTGTTTGCGTGCGTGCGTGCGTGTGTGTGTGTGTGTGTGTGTGTAAAACTCTGCTGTCACACTTCCATTCTGCTGTCTCCCTCCCTGGCCGTCACATATCCTCCCCCTATCGCACCTTTTCCTCTCCTCCCTGTCCTCTCCTCCCCTCTGCCCCTCCACTGCCAACACGGTGGCATTGGAGGTGTCAGTGCTGGCATCCGGTGTTTTGTCAAGAAAAAAGCGGGGCAAAGTGACAGCCTAAGATAATTTATTGTGGGATCTATACGTCTACGTCACTATTGACTTTCACATTGTTATTGAGAAAACACTAAAGCGGCAAGGGCTGCGACTCACACTCAATAAGAGTTAAAGCAAAACGTATCGAGTGGTTTTCATCAAAGGAGGGAGAGCCATTGTACACCTTTAACGGTGTAGCACATCCAGGCCGGTGAAGCCCCACCCAGAGGGGTACTTGGGTACGGGGGGGGGGGGTACACCCTCAGCCTCAGGGCCTCTCAGGAAGTCAAGAGCCGCACTCACTCGTGTCAAGTGAGTTTATGGATTCTATTGTTTTTAATGTAACCTCTCTCTCTCTCTCTCTCCTTTTCTTTCTTTCTCTCTCTCACACACATACACAGACACATACACACACACACACACACATAGATAAATATAAAGATATACAATATATACACATATAAACTATACAACTATATATACACACACGTAAACTGTACATAGACAGGTGCGGTCACACATTGCACATAGGATTACACACACAAACATGAATACACACACACACACACACACACACAGAACAAGACAAGCACATGAACAAGTAAATCTCTCACTGAACACACCATTGAGAATGCAGGCAGTGCACCCGGACTTGTCAACTGTCTTAATAATGTCATGAGCCTCTGAACCTTCCTCCTGAAACCCCCCCCCCACCCCACCTAATCTGTCCAACACTGTTAACTGTGTGCTGGCTTGATGTGAGGCGTTGCCAGGCGGGTGTTATGGCCTGTTGGAGTGTCTGGTCTGGGGCTTTGCTCTTTGATATCCTCACACTCACATAAGCGGCTCAGTGACTCTTTCGCCGTGCCTGTCGATCCGCGATGGGAGCCATGCTAACCGCGTGTCGTTAAAGAACCTCAGCTAGCTAACTAGCTAGCTCGCAATGGGATGGGATGCGGTACACATTTTGCTTCGTAGCGATTGGGTCGGTGGTTATTGGTTGGTCCTGGAGGCGGGGCTTGGTGTATGCTTATATTCCTGGCTGTTAGGGCCGTACTTGTTGTTTGTGTGTGTGTTGTTGTTGTTGTTGTTGTTGTTGGTTGTTGTGGTGTCTTTTCGGGGCCTTATCCCCTGAGCTCCGGATTGCTTTGATCCAGCCCCACCGTAGCAGACACATGACAGACAGCGGCTCCCGCCACATCAGGCTTATCAGGACAAAGCACATGTGTTTGCGCAGCGAGGGAACATCTAAAAAGCCGCTCTTACAGATTCAAACAGCTGTTTCAACCCCTCCCCATAGCCAGGCCTCTCCTCCCTTCATCTATTTCTGCTCCCACTGTCACTCCGCCTTTCAAAGGAATCCAATAGTACCGTACCCCTCATCAAGTATGGGCTAAACGGATAGAGGGAAGTCAATGTCAGAAAAATATCGACATTGCAGCAGATTCTGTGTTTGTGTCTTTCCGTGTGTGTGTGTGTGTGTGTGTGTGTGTGTGTGTGTGTGCGTACGCACGCACATGTATATGTGTGCCTACCCTTCTTGTTTACTGCCTGAGCATGGGGAAAATGGGATCATTAAGCTTGTTGTACCTAGAAAAAAAAACTAAAAAAAGAGCAGAGATGGAGCAACTGTTAAATGAAGAAAAATGGAAGGCAGTAGTTAGCACTTAGTGGGACTTGTAAAAACGGTCGCTCTTAAATAGCCAAAGAGAGATCCTAAAGGACCTCAGCCGGTGCAAAGGAAAAGACAATAAATAGAGTAGGATTGATGCAGTGTAACACAAGGTTACATTATCTCACTCTCTCGCTCTCTCTCTCTCTCTCTCTCTCTCTCTCTCTCTCTCTCTCTCTCTCTCTCTCTCTCTCTCTCTCTCTCTCTCTCTCTCTCTCTCTCTCTCTCTCTGTCCCTCTCTTTCCGTCCGTCTCCTGTAGTTTTCCGGTGAGGTCCCGGAGAACCGGGTGGGCTTGGTGGTGGCCAACCTGACGGTGATAGATGCCGACCAGCCTCACTCGCCCAACTGGAACGCCGTCTACCGGATCATCAGCGGCGATCCCTCCAACCATTTCTCCATGCGCACCGACCCCGTCTCCAACGACGGCATGGTTACCGTGGTGAAGGTAAGGTCACCTGACGCCACGACAACATACAGGTCGATGTTGGTATTTAATGGCAGAAAGGCGTAGCCGGTGCTCTCTTTCTCTCTTTTTCGCCGTTTTTCTGTTAATAACGATAAGAAGAAAAATAAGAGTAGAAGTTAAGCAAGGACAGACTGGTGCCTTTGAAAAGATGCTTGGATCAATGGGAAGGACTCTCTGTGGCTTTTTCCAAGAGCATGTTAGACTTTTGCTACAATGGCTGGTGAGGCCATTGTGGCAAATTAGATATTGATTTCTCAATTACAAAGGCAATGGTTTTTATGCACTGATAATGCTTTAGCTGCTGTGGTAAATGGCAGCGACAACAAAACGCTGTCTTGTCACAACCTGCTATGATAGTGTTAAACTCTGGCCAGACATTGTTTTCCACGCTAGTTTATTTACCTTTGACTAAAAATCTAAAATGGGGAACATTACATTTTTGCCTATGCGAGACTTGTTTCGCATCGGTATTCAATATTTATGTGTGTGTGTATGTACGTAGCTGCTCTTTCCTTGTTTGTTTACTGCCATCATTATGCTTAAACCTATAACGTATTACATTATCTTATATATCTGACCCTCAGGTCCCCCGTGTATCCTCCCTCCATTTGTCTCAATCTTGCCGTTTAGATCTCGTATACCACAATAATAATATTAAAAAAACAGCAATAACACCTCCCTAGCCCCCCCCCCACCCCCCCCCCCCCCCCCCCCCCCCCCCCCCCCCCCCCCCCCACCCCCACCACCCGGGCCCCTGAAGCGTTGGCATTTTGCTTCTCTTCATTATCTCTAGATGACTGCCTTTTATAATCCATTCCTCCGTGCTAGCGTGCTGATGCAAAACTTCCTAAGCGACCCATGCAAGGTTGTGAGGAAGCCATGTAAAATAGAAGAAGAAGGCCCTCTGGGGGCCAAAGTAAACACAATAATAAAAAGCAAAACAACAAACAGAGTAATCTCATCGGAGCAAACAGAGATGCTCCGACGAATTTAGCGGGGAATCGTGGCCGGCATGTCGACTGAATGGAATCAGTTTCACCTGACGGTAAAAAAAACACACCGCTTGGTCTAAAACCGAGAAGCACAGGAGGTGTATGTTGTTGTTGTTGTTGTTTTTGTTTGTTTACCTGGAGCTTCGGCATCTTGCTGGCAGAAGAAACATCAACGCGTCGGGACTGAACCCCCCCCCCCCCCCCCCCCCCCCACCTGGGATGTGCATCTCTTCTGTAAGCAAGGGCGGAGGTCCTCACCATTACATGTTGCTGGCTCTCCACCATCTCCTGGGAGCGCATGATACCGCTCTCCAGCCTTTACAGAGTGAGAGAGAGTGGTTATAGATACAGCACACAAACACGTGTGTGTGTGTATGTGTGTGTGTGTGTGTGTGTGTGTGTGTGTGTGTGTGTGTGTGTGTGTGAGTGTGTGTGCGTGCGTGCGTGTGTGTGTGTGTTTGTCTGTGTACAAACCGCACGCACCCACTCAGTTGGAATGAGTCATTAAGATATGTAAATCACAGCTTATGATAAACTCAGAGGGTGACATGGTGGGGGGGAGAGAGAGAGAGAGAGAAGGGGGAGGAGTAAACTGAAGTGGATTTAAGAGGATTGAAATAAACTGCGGAGAGTGAGCGAGGCGGGCCGCGAGGGAAAGTAAAGGAAAAACTGCAGCATGGGGGCGCTAGAGAGTAGGACGGTGTAAATGTCATTCAAAAGAAAGAAAAGAAGAGGCGAAGAGTATGAAGCATTGCTATGGGAGGTGACCGAATGCAGTACTTGTCATGATTGAGATGGAGGTCATCTTTTGTGAACTTCTCCACACCTGCGGCCCACCTTAGGGCGTCCCCGCGGGTTCGAGGGTATGTGTGTTGTATGTTGCAAGTCAAAGCTGCTATGTTCTTGGGCTCTACCGTGGCTTGGTTTGGATTATGTAGCCTTCAGCATCGTCAGCCTCTTGGTGGACCGAGGGTCTATACAGAGGGCACTCAGACAAGCATACACAGGCATGCATGCCCACACACACACACACGCACACACACATACACACACACATACACACACACATACATGCAAGCATCCATACACACACACACACACACACACACATCTCATCAAATTACCTTCATTCTGAGACTCATAATTAAAAATGCATGCTAACTAATGCATTGGGGGATGGGCTACATCATCAGAATTTGTTAATAGCATTGATGCAGGCCACATGCAGACATGCTGGGAAGTCAATATCATGTGGATGTGCTTGTAAGCCAGCCCATACCAGCCTTAGCAATCGTCATAAGCAGCCAATGTGCACATAATACCTTCAGGCACAAAGAAAATCATTATTTTTGTAATAATAATAATAATATTGTATTGTGAGTTCCTTAACATCAGTCCTCAGAGATGTCACTAGTGCTTAAGCTCAGCCTGGCCAAATCCAACATGGCCCATGATTGGCACACATCATTACACTCACACACACACACACACCACACACACACACACACACACAGGCACGCGTACACAGATGTGTACCTTCAGGAGGTGTTCTTTTATGGAGGTGTTTTAATTGTGTTAATTTCAGGCAGGTTTGTGTAAATATTAATTTGGGACATTACTATTACTTTCTTTTTGTGTCAAATGCTGAAGAACATGATATGGTCCAGCTCAACTGTAGATTAGTCAGAAGCAGAATATTTGGTTCATTAGCTTAATTATGATGCAAAATATTCAACATACAGACCTATATAGCCGCAGGTGGAATTATGGAAAGATGTTGAGGAATTTTAACACTCTGGTCATTATAGTAACCTGTGTCACAAAAATGTTTGGATCTCCATAAAAAGTAGTCGATATCATATCACAACTATACTTTTTCTTGTTGTTATACTCGTTAAAAGATTTTGAAGGGTTTCTGAATTGTTGTCAAAGTGTGAAATTAGAATTGATTCCTGAAAAAATCCTTTCTTCAGATTTGTTCTAATTTAACTGATGTTTGTATTATCCCTATCTGCGAAAAAGATTGCAATGTCGTTTCCATTTTGCAGGTTTTCCATCATGAAGATGTTTTCCACTCCGCAACATGACAGACATTTGTGTGTTTAATGCTGTGATCTCCGCACACACACACACACACACACACACACACACACACACACAAACTCTCTCTTCCCTCGCCCTTTGCAGCCCGTGGACTATGAGATGAACCGAGCCTTCATGCTGACGGTGGTGGTCTCCAACCAGGCCCACCTGGCCAGCGGCATCCAGTCCTCGCTCCAGTCCACTGCCGGGGTCACCATCTCCGTCCAGGACGTCAACGAGCCCCCCTACTTCCCCACCAACCCCAAGAGCATCCGCTTCGAGGAGGGGGTCCCGGCTGGCACAAGCCTCACCACCTTCTCTGCCGCCGACCCGGACCGCCTGCAGATGCAGCAGATCATCAGGTACCGGGGACATCCCAGGTTCTACGTGCGAAGTTACCGGTCTGGAGTCGACACTGAGTCCCTAGTGAGAAGGGGACCTTGATCCCCCGTTCCGCACTTCCTTCTTGTGTATAATATCGCTGAACATTCTGCCACATTAATTCATCAACAAACCCCCGGCGTCTGGAAGTATTGATGTTCTGACGTCACACGCCCGGGGCCCCAGAACTTAATTAACCAGTTGGAACCTTGAGTTCCACTCCTCTCCTCATATTTTAATAACCTCACTCGCAGCAATCCTGCCCATGTATCTGTATGCATGTGCGTCAGCTGGAGACGCCCCCCCCCACCCCCTCTCTTTGGATGTATTCCACGGTTGTAGTGACGAGGGGTCAAAGGTGAGGGGATGTGTCCATATCTTGGCACAGCCCGTCCCGCACAGGGTCTGTAGTGCCAAGTTTATGAGCCAGTGCAGGACTCTTGACTGAGAGGTTAAGAGGGTTAATAGGAGCATTACCCTCTGGGATAATCAGAGGTGTGTCTGTGTGTGTGTATTCTATAGGTAGCCTGGGATGTGCGCATACCTACACACATACACACACACAAACACACACACACACACACACAAACACACACTTATATGGAGTGAAGGAAAGAATGAGGTAGAAAGAAAATAACAGCTGGCCACCGACCCCAAAGTGCTGAGGCAGCGTTCTTTTCACCTGCAGGGTTTTCTCTCTCTCTCTCTCTCTCTCTCGCTCTCTCTCTCTCTCTCTCTCTCTCTCTCTCTCTCTCTCTCTCTCTCTCTCTCTCTCTCTTTCTCACTCGCTCATTCTGTGCACTAAAGCCTCTGTGGACGTGCAGCAGAAGCCAACCTTTTAGTGACCAGCTGGCCCCTGGCTCGATCCTGCTGACAACTTGACACGCCTAGCGACTGCATTGAAACGCCGGCGCTATTCCGTTTAATCAATCAGCCAACGGAAACACTACCCCGAAGAATACTGCGTCTCGTGTGCGGCGCTACCACCACCGTATGCTAGGCTATGCTAAGTCCTGCCTTCATCACTCACACAGTGGGGGGGGGGGGGGGGGGGGGGGGGGGGGGGATACACACTATAGGGGTGTGTGGTGGGTAACTAGTTGTACATTTAAGTTACAGCGTGGAGTGACAAGTGAGATGAGGCCTGGTCTGAGACAGGAAGATGTGTGGGTGGGTATGGATGACATTAACATTGCCTAATTTCAGGCCCCATATCTAAACAGCGCTCTACTCCAGGGAAAAGATCTAAACACATTTCTCAGCTAATTTCACAGCAAATTAGACTAAATTGGGTGTGCATTATAATTGAAGAAGATGCCAAAGTCACCAGCTGGTGGCTATCTCTCTCTTTTCTCTCTGTCTCGCTCTTTTTTCTCTCTCTCTCTCTTGCCCTTTCTCTGCCTCTGTATTTATCTCTCTCGCCTTCTCTCTCTCTCCCTTTTTCTCTCTCTCTCTCTCCTAGCCCTTTCCCTATCATTTAGCATATTTCTTTTTACTCTATTCACTTCATGTCCCTTACCACCTTCCTCTTTACGAAGGCTGAGCCTTCAACATGTTATATAGAAACATATCCCTTCCAAAGACACACAGTATGGTCACGGCTATACACTTTTGCATCCAATGTTACACTTGTTTCATGTCTCGTGGCTCCTCTTTGAAAAGATCTTCATCTCTATGCACGTTTATTGTGTACAAGGTTTTCCCAGTTGTTAGATGTTATACTGAAGTTTGTCATTGCAGCTACCTTAAGGCCACCTGGATCTCACAGACTGACCTTCAGCTGGAGAAGGTATCCGTGTAAAGGGAGATGAAGCCTCTTGAGACCTTCCTGATATTCAGATTCACAAGATGAAATATATTCCCACTGATCTATGGTCTGGCCATGGCTGAGCAAAAAAACAATGTCAATGGAAAAGACTGCATCACTTCTTCCTTCATACTCAACTGAAACTCCCTCCCCTGATTGGTCCGCAGTCTTTCAGCTCGACCTCACTGAACAAACTGAACAGCTTTTCTGTTTGGACTCCTCTATGATAACATTGTTAGGTTTATATTTTATATATGATTGTGGCACAGGTCAGGACCTTTCAGTATGTAGAGCTGATCCATAAGCTGATCCATCTTGTTGGGCCCTGCATGCCTTGGAAACTATATTGACTATACATAGGGATGAGCTTTCTATGTGTGCTGCAGTGACATTGTCATCCACAGAATGAAGCCCAGCATTAGCGGTGGTGCCAACCATGTGTTTGGCCTTGTGGGGTTGGCGTGTATTCTATAGGCCATTGACAATCCCCTGTGACAGGTCTAATAAGGACTAACGAGATGGAGCATGGTTGCAATAAAGATTCAGAAGATAAAGATCTGTAAAGTAAAGGTTGGTTTATTTAGAGAAGGTGGTTTTCACCACTTTGGCCCGCGTGCCATAATGCAGTAGACCCAGCATTTGAATGCACTTTCCTGCGCGACAATGTGTTGATAATGCACATCAGAAAGCCTTGACATCACCTAGATCAAGCTGTGTCAGATCTACGAAGGCCAAAAGTTAAAGAGTTTGATTCTCACGCAACTGTTGTAAATCGATGGACTTCTCCTGGTTGTGTTGGGAATCACGACTGGACACATATTGCATGAGACAAGTCTGTAAAAACCGAGTTACCCTAGTGAGATTAGCACTGACTGCTTATGGAGCAGATGAGCCAAACATCTGTCCAAAAGTTTCCTAAGTATCTACAACGTTTTTGATACATGTATTTGATTGGAGCATCGGGCCCAAAAAGCAGGGCAGATTTGTACTTTTTGACTGAGAAATGTGCGTCTCGTTTAATTTATGAATCCATTCGGTGATTCTGACAAAGGGCTGTACGTCTTCTTAAATGGATGGTGAGGACAAGTGAAGAGGAGAGAGGCGGCAGGGGAGAGATTTAGAGAGAGTTGTAAAAGTCAAATGAGAGAGGAAAAAAAAGGGAGTCAATGGTGACGTGGTGGTGCTGGTGATGATAGAGATGGTGGTGGTGGTGGGCTGGGAATTTAGGTGTGGCTGTGGTTGTAGCTCATCTCTGGTTTCTGGTTTGAACTTGACAGGTGCTCATCGTGAGGTGGTGGGTGTGGAGGAGGGGGGGGGGGGGGGGAGGTGACTGACAGCAGTGTGTGTGTGCATGTGTGTGTCGGAGGTATAACATGCCGCTGTGCAGTTTGGGTGGGCGCTTTCAAAGGTGTGATGTGGTGTCCTGTACCTGCTGGCAAAAACCGACTAGCAAAGGGAGGGGACGTGGAATGGGGGAGGGGTATAGGAGATACTGGCATAACTGATTACCTGAAGCGCCTTGGCCGCACTCCAGACATACATATTTCATCGTCAGGGTCACGGTTTTGAAAAATACTGGTCCCAACCCCCCTCCAACTTGTTCACCAGTATCACCAATCTGACGAGGTGGATCAACACATCCAACACCATGGTCTGTGTGTGTGTGTGTGTGTGTGTGTGTGTGTGTGTGTGTGTGTGTGTGTGTGTGTGTGTGTGTGTGTGTGTGTGTGTCTGTCCTGCACCTCGCCCTCCCACACATACTGACAGACAGTCTGTCTGTCTGTCAGTCTGTGTGGGAGGGCCAGGTGCTGAAAGCCACTGAGAGAAAAAAAAACACACACAAACAAGATAAATGTGCAACATATCAACTGGATTATTCTTGTTTAAAGAAGAAAGAAAAAAACTCTGGGGGTAATCAAACAACAACTGTTTATTTTTCCGAACAAAATGCAAAAAAAAGAAAAATGCCATGACATTTCATTAAAAAGTATGCCGTAACAGCTGCCAATTGCCCACAGCCATGTTGTTGGCAGTTGGAATCTTTGAAAGAAAACCACCACGTGTGCTCTCCCTACTCTATGGCATCGTTCCATCATCCATAGCCGAAGTAATCCTGGCGTTTAATGCCATCAAAGAATATATCCTCCAGCAAAATATCTTTTGGTAAAAGACAAAATTGTGTTTAAACAAAAACCAAGCAAACAATATTGAGATCTGCATTCGCTTATCAATCCTTAGCTCTGCCCAAATGTGTATACGGAAAAATGGGGGGGATTTTGTCTTCAATATACGGCAAATTGGCTTGACCGGAGGGTTATAAGGCACTTAATGTCTGTGCTATAGGCTTTATGACATCTGCATTGAGGCCTGCTCAGTGGACTTAATTAAAGTGGGCTGGGGGACGGAGCGTGGGCCCTTTCTTCCTTTTTTGATAAGACGTTTTTCAGCCACTTAATGTGTTCTCGTCATACAGAGAACTCTGAGAACTGAATAGGTTCAGGCACGAGAGAAAGGTGTGGAAATACTATTTTTCATTTACAAGTCCCCCCCCCCCCCCCCCCCCACCCCCACCCCTCCCACCCACCCACCCCAGCTTCCTTCTTTTTAATTTAATATACAAAAATCTCTCTCTCTTCTCTCTTCTCTCTTCTCTCTTCTCTCTTCCTTCTTCCCTCTTCTCTCTTCTCTCTTCTCTCTTCTCTCTTCTCTCTTCCCTCTTCTCTCTTCTCTCTTCTCTCTTCCCTCTTCTCTCTTCTCTCTTCTCTCTTCCCTCTTCCCTCTTCTCTCTTCTCTCTTCTCTCTTCTCTCTTCTCTCTTCTCTCTTCTCTCTCTCTCTGGCACTTGCATGCCACACACAGTTTCCTGCTCTCTGAACTATTTCTCCCTTCTTTTGGACTCTCATATCTTCCTCCCCAAGCACAGAATATTCTGCCCTCTGCTGGTTGCAAAGAGCTTAACAGTCTCTTTTCTGCACCATGCAGCACAGAGGTATAGAGAGAACATGCT
Organism: Lota lota; assembly: GCA_026745465.1. NCBI lineage: Eukaryota > Metazoa > Chordata > Actinopteri > Gadiformes > Lotidae > Lota > Lota lota. Next base: position 6,687,351 of record JACYXH010000175.1, on the reverse strand, counting down.
ATGGCAAAGCAAGGGCAAGTTAACATCCAGTGTTAAGGAAACCACATTACAAGTACTGTAGGTAAGCTCAAGAATTTTTCAAATATCCCCTCCCCCTCTGCTCCCTCCCTACCTCCCTCCCACCATTGAGAAGTTTTGCATTCACACACCTGTGATTGACAGGCAAGAAGGATTCCTTGAACCAATCAGGAAAGAGATGCCCTGATTGGTCAGAAATGACTGGGAAGCAGTCTAAAGTCGAAATCTCTCATAGTCAGGCGCAGTCATATATTCTCACAAGGCATTTCACTCACTAATAGCTGACGGATTGCTATGGTATTTGTTACACAATACACTCAAATAAAACCTCTTCAATCGTACCTACAGCACCTTAAATGACAAGAATGAAAACATCCAATAACAAGTGTCCCCTGTTACTCTTTCGTGCTACCACCCACTCTGTTGGTTGGTCTCTCTCTCTCTCTCTCTCTCTCTCTCTCTCTCTCTCTCTCTCTCTCTCTCTCTCTCTCTCTCTCTCTCTCTCTCCCTCTCTCTCTCTCTCTCTCTCTTGCCCTTTATAATTGTTTTATCTCACCTTCCCACGGTGGTGGATGCCCACCAGTATTCTCTATTTCACAGCCAGCCAAGCAGGTGGGTGTGTCAGGTGTGCGCTCCGTGAGCCTTGGCTCGTGTCTGCGGGACCGTTTTGGTGTGTGTGTGTGTGTGTGTGTGTGTGTGTGCAGGAATGCCATCCCTCTGATCCCTACACCCCGTGCCGCTGCTCAGCCGCGAGTCCCGCAGCACCACCCGTTGTTAGAATACTGGCCTCCCACACGGCAGGGGGCTGGGCGGGTGGAGGGAGGGGGAGGGAGGGGAGGGAGGGGGAGGGGGAGGGGGGATTATATCCTCCTTCCATTTGCCCACGCACGCCGTCACTCCAAGCTATATCTTTCTTGCGGAATATGTAAAAAATATATAATAAATGTGTAAACACACACGCACCCACACACAAACACACACACACACACACACACACACACACACACACATAAATATAGACGTTCATCCACATATGCACACACACACACACACACACATAAAGACCTAAACAGCCGGTGGTTGTGAGCCGTCCCGGGGTGCATATGATTGTGGGAAAATAAATGCAATGTTACGGGTCAGACAGCTTTCAGCTTAGATGGCTCTAAAAGGTAAAGCAAAGGCAAACACATGTTACATTATGGGATTACCTGCATGGGGGGGAGGCATGGCTGCCGGAAGATGAAATCACAGGTGTGCAGCGGTGGAATGGCAGATGTCACCCACCCCGTGGTGGACCAGGTTACAATTGCAAAGAAATCAAACATCAAGAATGAGATTGAAGCCTGCGAGGTAGCAGGTATGATGAACTGTGAGATGCAGCAGGAAGGAGGCACAGTTGAGCAGATAAGGAGCCAGGATGACAGAAAATGAAATGTATGACTACAAAAGCACAGGCTACTGAGGAGAGGTGTAATGTGATGCCGGGGACCTGATAGCGTTGAGGCAGTGACACAGGCGAGCAGAAGCAAATGGATCAGAGTGAGATTGGGGTTAACTCCGGGAGTTGATCCCTTCTTCGCCTTTCTCTCTCCATCTTCTTCCTTTTTGTTCTCTCTATCTCCTCCTCTATCTGTGTCCTGCGGTGGCGTCTCCGCGGTGCATCCTGCTTTGGTGGTGCTATCAGAGGAACCTGCACCATCACTCGCTTACACACACACACACACCGCTGTACAGTCACTCACTGCACACACAAACACACACACACACGCACACCGTTAGTTATGTGTCAATTTTTATGATAGTGTTGTGCATCAAACATGAACTCTTATGGATATATTCTTTAAGCATGAAACTATGGACTGTATGTATATGGAGTTACATATATTTTCTTCATTCCCTCTCTTCCTCTCTCTCACACACACACACACACACACACACACACACACATACATTTAACCGCACACCCATACAAGGTTTCAAAAGTGTTTAACAGAGGAAGTAATTGACTTCAGCGATTAGAAAATGAGGTGAAATTGACTGTAGGCTGCAGGCACGGAAAGGAAAAGTCAATGAAGAATTAAACGGTTTGAAGGTCAGCCTAGATTTATGAGACTCTTGTGAGCCTCTATAGGTTATGTGCTTGTGGGTGATATGTCAACTGCAAATCTAACAAGAATTGTGTGGAAATTGTGAATTATGTGATATGCTAAATGTTCCCTTTATGTTCCTCATTGTTGTTGTTCAGGTACACGAAGCTGAACGACCCCGCACTGTGGTTGTCCATCAACAGAACCAGTGGTCAGATAGTTACCATAGCAACCCTGGACCGGGAGTCCACCTATGTGAAGAACAATGTGTATGAGGCTACATTCCTGGCTATAGACAATGGTGAGTTCTGCTCTTTCTATCATGTTCAGGGTTCCTGTAGAATGGTACAAAATGCATTTTTCTTGTTTTTCTTGCCACTGTTATTGTTTTTGTATTTTCTTCATGGAGGTTGTATCCTCCCACATGTGTTATAATACATATTTCATTACACAGCCCAAAGCACACACAAAAGCGACATGGAGCGTCATCACTTTGAAAATAACTGAATACATTTAGAATTCGCCCGTGGCCCTAGTTTATGAAGTGTAATTTATGAATCGCTGTCACTGTCAAGCTTTGATCTACAATAATGTCCAATGCGTGTAAGGGGTCTAACCCAGGGCCAGTCATTTAAAACGTATTTCTGTGGATTAAAAATGATATGTATAGTTTTCATATGTGAATAGTACCAGAAGTGAACTGGGCTCAAAGGATATCATCCAGGGGCTAAGTTCACACAAAAACCAAGCAAACACTAACATCTACAAAAACAAAGTTCAACATCTCCAAACACAGTACAAAACAGAATAATGTAAGCTACTACTAATCTAGCCAATCAGTGGTGAATCACATTATTTAGGTCTTAACAGGAGCCGTATATCACACGTTTCAGCTTAGTTTTTGCTTGACAACATTTTGCTGTGATAAATGCAGTTGGTGTTTATCATATGTACATAAATAGATCTATATTAAAGATGTATTAGTAAGAATACGGTATTAGAGACATGCTGAGTCTCAGTGAATCATTCGCATACTTGGTTTATATTTGGCTGTAACTTTAAACATTAGCATAGCATTCGAATCTTGTATTTCCACAGCTTCATTTTTCATACTTGATGCCGATGTATTGAATAATGTCACTGATTGTTACTTTTAACTGATTCATCAATCTTGTGGTTTGTGTGGCTATTTCAGCTGACCAAGCAAATATCATACACACACACAAACACACACACACACAAACACACAAACTTAGAGGACACGCTCTCCTCTCCTTCATCATTTTTCATCTTTATCGTTCAGTTTGGATTAGAAAAAGCCGGACTCCGCTAACCATACAATGTTTTTCCCTATGGTTTAAAATAAGTTCAGTATTGCTAAAGAACAAATAGGTTTGCAACTTTTCAGAAGCATTGGGTATTTATTTTGACGTCATCTTTTGTTCATTTCTGATTAAGGTATTCAGCTATGGGCTTAGCTACTTCAATACCGTGATGCATTTTATTATTTCCTCTCACTCTTCTCCTCTCCTGTACTCTCCTCTCTTCCCCTCTCCTCTCCTCCTCGCCTGTCCTCTGCTCTCCTCTCCTCTTTTCTCTTCTCCTCTTTTCTCCTCTCATCTCATTTCCTCTCATCTTCTTCTCCTCTCCTTTCCTCCCCTCTCTTCTCATTCCCTTCTCCCCTCTTTCCTTACTTTCTTCTCTCCTCTTTTCTTCTCTCCTCCTCGTCTCGTCTCCTCTTTTCTCCTCTAATCTTCTCCGGTTTATCACAATGACAGTGGTCTATGGTGTTTGTTGTGCGTGAGAATTGAAGAAGGCGGGCTTATCTGAGCACAAACCTAATCGCAGCAAACAAACAAACATTTATTTCTCAAGCGGAAGCAGCAAGCACCACGCTTTCCTGGGTAAAGACGCAGGAAGTGCTATCCATGCCCAAATGACCAGTGACTCGCAGCGTACCCTTACGAGTGTCTACCTTAAGTTTGGCGTTTCTGAAGGACCATGAGTTAGGGTCTTTGAAAGGGGCTTTCTGTTTTAATTCCCCATAGTTGCACATCACATGCGTGTTTATTATTGGGTTCGCGTGTGGTTTTTCGAGAAAACCCATAGTGCGCGGGGAACCTGGTGGCCAATAGAGCTAACGTACCACATGAGTAAAATGGAAACTCGCGTCTCTCTCCTCACACGCTCAGCTTTTTTTCTCCCCAGCCTTTAATTCATCATCCATTATCCTTCTACATAACCTAGCTCGCATGTCAGAATGTCCTGACCAGAAAACATTCTGTGAATAGGTACTCTAGTGCATTTAGAAAGCAAGCAAGGAGGATGGCGACGGTCACAATGTGTGCTTCAGCTAGTAATGCGTCTCTCATGTTCCAGTGGGCTGTTAGTAGACTCAGCTCTCGGGAAAAGACTCAAATACTTTAATGTGGCAGATCTTAGCAGAGATGTGTCGCCAGAAGTTGAATGAGGATGTGTATGTGTATGAGTATGTGTGTGTGTGTGTGTGTGCGTGCGTGCTTGTTTTCTTGTATGTGTGTGTGTGTGTGTGTGTACATGTGTGTAGGTGTATGTGTGTGTGTGTGTGTGTGTGTGTGTGTGTGCTGGTGTGTGTGTGTGCATGTGCGTAGGTGTATGTGTGTGTGTGTGTGTGTGTGTGTGTGTGTGCTGGTGTGTGTAATCATTGTGTATCCCTTGGACTATGTGGGAGTTATGGAGTGTCAGCCATGAAAATGTGAGAGGGATTACCGTGTGACGTGCCATGGTGTTGAGACACCGAGTAGAGAGAGATATGGGATGGGGAGAGATAGGAAGAGAGAGAGAGATGGGTATAGGGAGGTAGAAGGATGAACCGGTGGTGAGATGTAAACTCATATTTCATTACATTTTATTATTTTTTATGTTTTTGCCCAAAGCCAAATCTGTCTGTCTTTGACCCATCTGACACACCGCTTTCTCAGCTATTGTTTCTCCTCCTTCTTCAAAGGGTAAGCCTACTGGAAGGCCTTTTACTCATGCTGCAAAATCTCTGAACCCACATAAAAAAAATTAAAGGGAGGGAAGTTAATACAAATCCTTTTGAAGAATTTACACAAACATAATTATTTATTTAGCTGGATGAAGCCCCACATAATTCTCCTATCAGCAACGGCAGGCTGCTTCCAAATGTCCCCTATAAATGGTTCGGATTAACGAACCAAGTGAACAGGGAAGCCCTTTAGTGTGTTTGCATTTATTTGTGTGTCTGTGCCTGTGTGGGCATGTCTTGCACTATGGGCTGATAAAGGCATATACTACTCTGCATTACTTATACGTGTATATCTTAATACATGGCAGGTATTTTCATTCAACCCCTCTGTTGTGTCCAATTTAAACCTTAGCAATCTAATACATTTTAGAATAACATTGCCAGAGTACCACCCCCATCTTTTATCTCAACTTCCCCTCCCCTCCCCTCCTCTCTCTCTCTCTCTCTCTCTCTCTCTCTCTGTGTCTCTCTCTCTCTCTCTCTCTCTCTCTCTCTCTCTCTCTCTCTCTCTCTCTCTCTCTCTCTCTCTCTCTCTCTCCCTTTCCTTCTCTCCTGCCTTCCTTCTCTCCCTTCTCTTTGTCAAATGTCTTGCTCTGCTGCCAGGTTTAATTGGCAGATCTATCGGCTTTGCATAAATCGTTTTACATTACATAGGCCTTATCCCTACCTAGAGCTAGGTTCCTGGGGCTGAAGCCCTCCAACAATGGGCTCAGTCAGTGGGGCGTGGCAGGAAAATGGGTCCTAATTGGACACTGCCAGATTTCCTTCGCCGTTGATACTTGCTTGATAAACAGCTCAGCCTTCTGAGGACTCACTTCTCACTCATTGCCATTTATGTACTTTGGAATTTTCCTTTTGTGAGTGAAACCCACATACACATATGCACACACACACACACACACACATCTTTTAATATTTTTGAGAATGTATTGGTCTTTGGGTATGTACGTGTGAGTGGGACAGCATACGCAACAGAATGAAACACCACTTTCGGCTCATTACAGTACATTGATGTAGCAATCACAAAGGCGGTAGTGCGGACAGATGGGGTTTTACAAAAAAAGATATCTCTATAATACACTCAGATTACAATGTGTGTGTGTTTCATGATGTAACACTTGTTTTGTGTGTGTGTATGTGTGCATGTGCGTGCGTGTGTACTCATGTGTGCATGCGTGTGTGTGTGTGTATGTGTGTGTGTGCATGTGTGTGTGCGTGTGCACGTGTCTGTTAGTGCACAGACGCACTCACACACATGCGCATGGATAAATGTGCATGCATCTCACACTGTGTAAATATAGAGTGATGGCGTGTAAGTCGTGTGTCATGGGCAGGGAGGTTGTGTTTTGTGTTTTGTGCACAGTTGTGTTTTGTGCAAAACACAACTGTCAGAAGCAGTTCCGTCAGCAGCGCCGAAGGTGTTGCAGGCATGCAGCTTTCCTTCAGAAAAACCTTTTCATCAACCTGCCGAGTGTCAACTCTTGACCTCACAGCGGGGCTTCTCGTTCACTCAGGAGCCCGCACTGCATTCAGCTCGTTGCCTCGTCCTCACCTCATCCCTCTATGATTGGCCTTTCCCTCTGTCGATCTCTACCCCCATCTCCACTCCTATCAATTATCCCCATCCCCATCCCCAGCCTCCCTATAAATTCTGTAGCAAGCAAGCCCGCATACACACACACACACACACACTACACATATGATGCAAGAAAGAACGCTCCCTCTCTCCTATTTTCAACCACACAAAAATGCATACACACACGCACACACACACATGCTAACAACACGCCCGTGCCCATAACAACACAACTCACACACACACACACACACACACACACACAGATGCTAACAACACCCCCCTGCTTGACCCACTCACTCGTAAACACCCTCACACACACACACACACACACACACACACACACACACGCTCACAGCGTATGCCTGCTCGTGGCCATACAACATTCACCCATATACACACACACACACACACACAAACACACATCATCACAACATCTCCCTGCCCGCACCACCCACTCACACACACACACACACACACACACACAAACATTCGCACACACTTACCTTCCTCTCTCTCCACTCCCGTCCAGACTCTCCCCGGCCAAACACACACACTAACCTCTCTCTCTCTCTCTCTCTCTCTCTCTCTCTCTCTCTCTCTCTCTCTCTCTCCCCCCGCAGGTTCTCCTCCGGCCAGTGCTACCGGCACCCTGCAGATCTACCTGAACGACATCAACGACAACCCCCCGGCGCTGGTGCCGCGTGAGGCGCAGCTCTGCGAGCGCGTCAACAGGAACTCCAACGGCGTCAACATCACGGCGGCCGACGCCGACACGGACCCTAACGCCGGGCCCTTCGTCTTCGAGCTGCCCAACTACCCGCCCAGCATCCGACGCAACTGGACCATCTCTCGCATCAGCGGTGAGGGTGAAGGGTGATGGTGGAAGAGGATAAGAGCAGTAGTGCTAGAGCGAATGCAATGTATTACATTGTGTCACTGTTCTGCACTGTGCATTGTATTAACCTCCATCCACCTCTGTTGTTCAGGCAATTTTGTATGCTTTTATTCATGTTTTGATATATATTGAAAATGATGATACTATTTTGACGTGAGTTGTTTTTTAAGTAGTAAAGTGAAAGCATGTATTGTTATGTATATTATTATTCATTTGTTCATTATTTATGATAACTAATTATGTATTGTTTATTAGTTCTTATTATTCATTATTATTTACACATGTATTCGTTGTGGAAATGTTGCTGCAAACAGTTGTTTGACTCAGAGTTTTGTTCAATATTGACCGGCATCTTTAATAATCTAAATTATTTTATAAAAAATCTATCTCTCTCTCTTCTCTCTCTCTCTCTCTCTCTCTCTCTCTCTCTCTCTCTCTCTCTCTCTCTCTCTCTCTCTCTCTCTCTCTCTCTCTCTCTCTCTCTCTCTCTGTCTCTCTCTCTCTGTGTCTCTCTCTCTCTGGGACACAGGGGACTACGCCCGCCTGGGCCTGCGCTACCAGGTGTACCTGGAGTCCGGCGTGTACGAGGTCCCTATCGTGGTGTCTGACTCGGGGAACCCCCCGCTGTCCAACCGCTCCATCATCAAGGTGAAGGTGTGTCCGTGCGACCGCAACGGAGACTGCACCACGTTGGGGGCGGTGGCCGCCGCGGGCCTGGGCACCGGCGCCATCATCTCCATCCTCATCTGTATCATCATCCTGCTGTGTGAGTACTGGCGGGCGGTGGGTCGTGCAATAGTGGTGTTTTTGACCCCCGAGCTCCAAGTACGTAGCCTTGTGAGACCATCTGGATATTCGTGTCCGCGATTCGCAACGAATATCAGTCTGGCCTTGGCTGGGCAGCAATCGATTTCCAAATATCTGCCACAGCCATACGTTGTTCAAAAGAACTCCAGCCAATGAAAGTAGCGCGTCTGCTCTCTTCACTCACACAAAAGAAAAACACATTGTAAGCTGAGAAAAGCCTTCTGTGCCGATTCCTGTTTGTCTTTTAACATCATTATTTAGTCTTTTTCAAATAAAAACTGAAATGGATTGCTACACTTTTCTGCGGTCGCCACCATCGTGTATTTATTCTTGGCAGACTGCAGTGTGTCATGAACAGAAACCCGAGCAATGAGTGGTCCAATTTAAAACGTTTAGAAAAGGCTTTCAACGGGATCGAGGCCAGACTTATCTGCAGAGAGAAACAAAATGTGAACTTGCAAGATCAGGATGGTCTCACTAAGAAAGGTTCTTGGTTTCAGACCACATTGTACAGTCCTACATGTCGGCATCTCTGAGCAAGATGTCGTAACCCCTTACTTGCTCCTGATAAAAATGTACTGCGAGCCGATTTGGATAAAAGTGAAGTGACTCTTAGGTTCCCACACACTAAAGTAAAGGTGTCTTTCAATGGAAATTACCAAAAAGGCACTGAAAATACACTGACCACAAGGAGACTGTAATGGGCCTAATGGGTTCTAAAAGGTGTGCATGGGGATACCATATAGTCAGTCTATCAGAAGGATAGAAAGGATGAAGCAAAATCCAAAACCACAACTGTGTACAATCCTACACAACTGAGGATGCTCTTAACACACGGCAAATATTAGAACTCAGAACCGCAGCTCCAGTCAGATCTAATTGATATCGACAGGGCAGGGCAGCTAACGAGGTGACTGACCAAAAACACACACAGAAATAGAGAGAAGGAAAATGGAACCTTAAAACATTCAACATTCTTATCATAACAATGACTAAATCGCTCAGTAACTTAATAGGAAGTACAGTCTGTTCACACACACTCACGTCTCTGCCAGCCCTCCCCGTTGACCCTCCCTCTATCTCTCTACAGTATTTTTTGCCGCTTCTTTCCAGCACATACATAAATATGTACATAAATCGAATAGACGTTTCTTGCACATAGGCCTATCCAAGAGGCCGTTGCTCTCTGTGATGGGCTTATCTCCCTTCAGCACGGTATACCAAGAGGGTCATGAAGCATTCACCATGCTAAAATACATAAACATGTGCATTGTATTTTGTATTATGGATGTACTCCTTGGCTCTTGGGTTCACACCAAGCCCTCTTTGTTTCCTATAAGTTTTCCTTTTTGTAGATTCTAGTTAATTAAGAATTTACAATGTTTGCTAACCACAAGATGGACATTTCTTCATTGAAAGTCCATGAAATTATTAACATGTTGACTCCTCCCTCTTCCACGGTGGCCCCTCCTATCCCGATGTTGACCCCTCCCACATATGCATTGGCTCCTCCCACCGCCACTCTAACCCCTCCCCTCCCCACATTGTACCATAGCTGCGATATTTGACGCACGAGACGGTATCGCCAATGGCGTAAAAGCGGCTGCTCAAAGTTAAACTCAAAACACGTAGTTGTAATGCAGAATATCACACAATGAAGCCTGAATCACGTCCACAAGACTTCGGCTTCGGCTTTACGAGAAGGTCCCGTGGAGGTCATGCTTTGTGACCGGCGCGTTGTGTTGTGGCGCAGGCATGGTGCTGCTGTTTGTGGTGTGGATGAAGCGCAGGGAGAGAGAGAGGCAGACGAAGCAGCTGCTCATCGACCCTGAGGACGACGTCAGGGACAACATCCTGAAGTACGACGAGGAGGGAGGGGGGGAGGAGGACCAGGTGAGACACTGACACACACACACACACACACACACACACACACACACATACATACATACATACATACATACTTACATACATACATACATACATACACGCAAACAAATAAACACTGTACATACACACACACACACTTCCATACATATACGAAAACATATAAACACTGTACATACACACATGCACACACACACACACACATCCATACATACACCAACATGTAAGCACTGTATATACACACACACACCCACACACACACACACACACACAGACACACATACATACATACATACATACATACATACATTAACATGTATTCACTGTATACACACACACATACACACACAAATCCATACACTTGACAAATAAAGGCTGCGCACCTGTGCCCCAGTTACATCTGTGTTTGTGTGTGTTGTGTGTGTGTGTGTGTGTGTGTTGTGTGTGTGTGTGTGTGTGTGTGTGTGTGCTCCCTCTCTCTCTTGTGCTGGCCAGGACTATGACCTCAGCCAGCTGCAGCAGCCCGACTCCCTGGAGCACATCATCAGCAAGCCCCCGGGGGTCCGCAGGGTGGACGAACGCCCCATCGTCCCCGAGTCCCAGTACCCCATCCGACATGTCCTGCCCCACCCTGGAGACATAGGAGACTTCATCCATGAGGTACACCCACAAACAAACACCAGCAACACAAACACATCCACCGCATAGTTGGATTTCACATTGGTCCTTTTAGATGATTGTCTTTGTCCTGATGGGATTCTCGCCTCTGTGAAGCTCTATGAATGGTACCCCTTGTTTGGAGGGTCATGTATAACTTGTCTTCAACAGAACAAGTGTGTGTCCGCAAGACACTGGTTTACGACACGCATCTGCGAGCGGGATTAGGATTTTCTTTGTTGTTGTGCTTTTGCAGATTCAAGCTTCATGAGCACAATTCGGGGAGCCTATCACTGATCTGCAGCTACTCAGGAATATATATAAGAGTGAACGTCTGAAGTCCTTCAGCTTTTGGATTGCAGTCCCATGTTGAGGTGTTTGGTCAGTCTCTTCTTGAAGGCATGCACTCTACTTGATGTGATGTCTCTGACAACAGCAGGGGGAAGGCTGTTCCATGTTGTTGCAGCAGTGTGAGTAACTTGGTAAAAGTGTTTCCACCTTGGACATGAACTGAGGGTAGCAGTGCTTTCGAGTCTGTTGGACAGTTGGGCGTGTGCATCTTGAAAAGGACGGTTGCTGCAGCAACTGTTCTGTGATGGCTCAGCCTGGTGATGGCATAATCCTTTAGGGCATAGTCCTCATCCACACCAATGATCTTTAGTGCCTTTTTCTGGATAATATCCAGCTGCCTTAGAGTGGATTGTGAAGCATTTATTCCGGCAAGGCAAGAGAACTCCATGATGCTTCTGACCTGGGTTTTGTAGACTTTGGCTCTGCCTCTAGGATCAAGCTTGTTGGCCAACTTCCACAATGCTCCGAGACGTAGTCCAGCATGTCTGCAGGTATTAGACTGATTGCTGGACCACAAGAGTTTTCTGTTAATGCACTGTCCTAGAACTTCCAACTGCTCACTGAGCTTGATTTTAGTGTTCCCAGAGAAGAGATCAGATGGATTTTTCTTTGTGGACAGGATCATTGCCTACTCTTGCTGGGCTCTAAGGTGACACCCAAGCATCAGCCAACTTTTCTGAGGTTTTCCCGGTCTTTGTTAAGGTTTCAGACCCATTTGATGATGTTATGGGTGCTAAGATGGTAGAATCATCCACGTAGATAAATATGTTATTCCCACATTGTTCCACAACATCATCTAAGAAAATATAGAAAGATAATGGGTCTATGATAAAGGGATATGGAACGGTATTTCAATGGTTCTGATTTTGAGTCCCTCTTGTGGACTGGGGTCACTCTGGCAGTTTTCCAGGTTTTTGTACCCTTTGTACCAAGGGAACCCGGGTACAAAGCCTGCAGATCCATCGCATCCATTTGTCATTAGAGTCTTCCTTTGTTGCCGTCTTGCCTCCTATCCTTTGTGCTTTCCATTGATCTCCTCGTTAATTAGATTAAACATGATGGAATGCTACTCAATTTGGTATGCAGGTAGACACAACAGGTGAGTTCAATTTAACCTGACAGCTGCTGTGCCATGTATGCATGTATTACACACACACACATGCACACGCACACACACACACACACACACACACACACACACACAGGTATTCATATATATACTCACACATCCAATGCATATACACACACTTAGACAGGTACACACAAGTACACACTCTGCAATGTTGGCACATTCATGCGAGGAAATGCTGATTGACAGAATCATGAAAACATGTTCACACTCGAGAAGTGATGGCAGCTGTTCAGCTTTGATCCGTCTATCCCCGATTCTCTCTCTCCCGCTCTTTTTTACATCTCTCTCTCTCCCTCTCTCTCTCTCTCTCTCTTTCTTACAACCACCAACAAACACATGGTTCTCCTGCCACCTATCTTACCCCTGGAGGCTGAGCCATGTCGGACTTCCTATCGCCCACGGTAGAGAGAGAGGATGTAGTAGTCTAACCTCTCTGACTGATTATCCTTTAAACAAAGGGTTTTCTATACCAAAAGGGGAGGAGGTGGGGTGGGCGATGCAGTGACATTTTTAGCCTGGTGTGTTTATCCACCGGAATAACAATGCATCCATCCATGGGTACGAAAATGACAGGAAATGACTGCTGGACGCTCGACTTGTAACAGTACTAAAATGTGTGATTTTTTTACTTCCTTTGTTACTTGTCCAGCTTTATTTCCTTGCACTCTTATTTTCTCAAGTCCATCTCTCTTCTCTCTGCTGTGTAACCGCCCACCTCAGTTCAAGGTTATTATTATTATGACCAGCATTTGAATCAATAATAATTGTGATCTCCTGATGCGTGCCCCCCCCCCCCCCCCCACCCCTGCAGGGTCTGCGGGCGGCGGACAACGACCCCACGGCGCCCCCCTACGACTCCCTGCTGGTGTTCGACTACGAGGGCAGCGGCTCCACGGCCGGCTCCGTCAGCTCCCTCAACTCGTCCAGCTCCGGGGACCAGGACTACGACTACCTCAACGACTGGGGCCCGCGCTTCAAGAAGCTGGCCGACATGTACGGCGGAGGGGACGAGGATTAGAAAGCAAAAGACGAAACGGGAAAAAATGGAACGACCACGCTCAAGTGTGCACTTTGACGTCGAGAGGGGGGGTGGGGGGGGGGGGGGGGGGGGGGGGAGTGGGGGGGGGGGGGGGAGTGGGGGGGGGTGGGAGGGGGGGGGGCTGGGGAAGAAAAGAACGTGTGCATAAGGAAACACACGCGTGCACACACATTACACTCCACATACTTGTTCCATAGTTGCTGGGCTGCCACGCTCTTTCTGTCCCGACTGAAATGAGGTCCGAATGAGGCCCTTCGATGAACACAACATAACCCCACCGACGGATTGACTGGATCACCGACCGATCAAATTTGGCCAGGCCGTTGATGTCCGTTTTTTCGGGTGAGGCTCCGCCCTCCAAACTGTCAACTGAGACTCTAACTCATGGGTCTGTCATCTGTTTGGTTCAAACTGTTGTTTTTATTTTTATATTATTATTATCTTTCAACTTGTTGTTACATGTAGACGTTCATAACTTTATCCGATTTTTCAGTTGGTTTGCCTTTTTGTTTGTACGCACTTCTTTTCGCCTTTCCCCATGTACCTTGTAAGGGTTCACTTATAACTCGCTGGTTGAGCTCTGCCATGGCTGTGGGTTCGGCCACTTGCTTTGCCTTGCTGCCATGTTTGGGGGTTGACAGAGATAGGGGAAAGTAAACGAAAACACAGAACAAGAACAGGAAAAAATGTAAATGTCCTTCCCACACGGAAGGCCATGGAATATTTTCTCGGTGAACTTAAGGTCCTGAGAAGAGAAGCACTGGTGTGTACGAAGTGCCTTCAGAGGTGCGCATCTGGTAGACTCTCCGCTATCTCAGGATTGTCACATGATCCCTTACCCTTTAACGCAGACCTTTCCATCTCATTTGGATGAACCCCCAGCAGCGGGAGCTGTACAAACAAGGGGAGGGGGGATAACATACGATTTGACAGATATCGTTGGCGTAAAAGGGGGGTTTATGTAGATGTTGAAGAGGGTGAAAACATCAATTTTTTAACACATTATCTGTGTTCCTGTGTTCCTATAGTTCATAGCAAACTCATAGTAATTGAGTATCCAAAATCACAAAAATTAAAGACGTATGTTCTTTGCGGCTCTCATCGCAACTGGGATTGTTTTATCCGCCTGTTGTTGCCATTGTCACAGAATTGTAAGGGAATCACCAGTGTCCTCTATACCAACAACATATAAAGGTTGTTTAATGAGAGTTTATTCCTTAATGTAGCTGGGGGAGGCTAATTTTCTCAACCATAATCAAAACAATATCAGCTATCCTTCATGTTCATTTTTACAAAGGTAATTTCCATTTTCCAAAAACGGTTCCATTTGCCTGGCGGTCCCCCCATGCAACATCTTAGTTAATGTCGGACTACAATTACTAAGATGTTTTAAAAGTCTGTGCAAGGAGCCTCTGTTTTAAAGAAAAGATAGCGATGGGCACTTCATCAAAACAAAGATACATAATTTAAGCTTCAGATAACACTTGTGATAATAGTTGACAGTTTAGCACTACCTACAGCAAATTTTTTTTATCAGATGTTTGATCTCAACTTCAATTAACATTTGTGGACCAAACCGAACGTTTTACCGTCACGGTTTAATTGTTTCACTTTGTAAATCTTTTTATTTTATTTTTTTTACAAGTGAAGCAATGGTAAAAAATACCGGAAGTATTCAGGGCAAAATGCTAAATGTTTTCCCTTCACAACTCTGCTGCCATTTCTATTTTTGGGAGAGCGTTGTCTATCATTAAATCTCTTCTAACGTCAGTGCAGGGAATTCTTGCCATCTATCTCTCCCTGCTCTCTCCTGGTGGATTTCATTGGGATTGGCCAGAGTTGTGTGTTTAATCCACTTTTAATTAAAGGAGATGAAGAATCCCTAAAGGTAAACTCTTTGAAGAGTGAGATTCAACCAGGCTCGCATTTCATAAAATGGAGCAGGATCCTCTGCTTCTCCTTCCTGCCTTGTTCTCTCTCTCTCTCTCTCTCTCTCTCTCTCTCTCTCTCTGTCTCTCTCTCTCTCTCTCTCTCACATTCCATCTACTCCTCAACCAGGAAGCACTCACACTGTACTGAATTAAAAGAGAAAGGGGGGGGGGGGGGGGGGTGGGAGGTATGGCCTTCGACAAACGAATGACGAAAATGGTGTGATTGACATTGTAAACAAACAAAAAAACAGGGTAGAACAAAAATCGGATTGTTAACAGAGAGTTGCCAATTCTATGTTGTGTTTTGAATTTAGTTTACAGCACAGGTTGTCGATTCAGTGAGGACAGAACAGCGTAGGACGTGGAGTGGTATCCACAGGAAGCAGGCTGCTGGTGGATAACACCTCTTCTTTCTCCGTACTCCCCCACTGCAGAATGGCTTTGCAGAAAATATCTTAGGGAAAACAAATACAGCACTCACATTCGGCCCATCCTTATTTAACATGTTGTGGTTCATTTTGTTTTCGAAAATGTGCTCGTCGTTATACCAATGTTTTGTACGTGTTGCTGGATGTGGATTCTCATTTTATTACTTTAATTCTTTATTTTCGCTTCATTCAATTCATCCTTTGCCTTTGCCACAAAAAAAGAGCCATGGGGTTCATGAAGAATCGCGGTGTTTCTATATGAGCTTACAGCCATACTTGTTAATGTGTGGTCGATGTTCGTGGTCGGCTTTTATAGTCCAACGGAAAGGTCACAGTCTCACTTAAATCCAGCGTGTATCATCACCCCACCTTAACCACCCTTTCACCCTACTAGGCCTTACTGTAAATATGTGAGTGTGCTACTGTGTGTGAACCCCTTTTAGCGTCCTTCATGGCTCCATGAAGGAGCTGTTACAATGCTGACAGCCACCCGGCATTCAAAAGAGAAGCTTAATAAATGGTGTGTGTTTCTTTATACTTAGATATTCAGATATCACAATTCTGAGGGAGTGCCACTGTGCAGGGCATGCAGGTTACACAAGCCCACTGACCTGACCTTTGTGTGTGTGTCGAAAACCCAAGCCATTACCGAGAATCCATGATTAGCAATGAAACAGGGCAACTGTTGGCCGATGGAGTAAGAGACACAACCTGCCCTGCCCATTGAAATTGCTATTGTAGGTGTGGAGGTATAGAGAACAACATCACGGATGGTTTTTATAATTTATTGTTCCATAGGCTCGCTTTATCTTTATCTATCCATTTATCCAATCTGATGTTGGCGACAGACCTACCTTTTGTACGAACTGAGTGAAAATGGAACGTGTAAAAATGACTTTGTTTCTTGGGCCGGTGTGGCTTGTGGATAGCAAGTCTAAATCGGGACACAGTCTGATAATGTGGTCATGCATAGAGAGCGGAGAGGGGGGGGAGGGGGGGGGGTGTCCAGGAAGCAGCCGGTATCTAGAATCTTCTGCTCCAATCAGAACCACTGAGACAGCAGCAGCAGTGTCTGATATGAATTGTCCTTATAGTGCTCAAGTCTAACTGTACATAATAAAGTATTTGCTTGAAGCTACAAATGGAACCACTTAGACAACGTATACTGTACAATTGGAGCTTTTTGCATGTGTCTTTTTATATCGGACAGAAGAGTTCTATAACCGTAAACCATACAATGTTTTCAATTGTGTCGCAGCCCGCATGACCAAGGTGATTTGGTCCAGACGTGATTCTGGTGTACATACTCATAAGATATGACGGGGGGGAAATACGGACAAACAAAAAAGAAAAAAAAATGTTAAAGAAAAGCTGGGAAAAAATCATTGCACACTTGTCGAGTCAAAATAACCTTTTTTTTGTAAAACTGTCAACAGCACAACTATTTTGTATTGTTGTTTGTACCATTTTTTAAGAAAAACAAAAAAAAACAAGAAAAATAAATAACGTGTGTTGTTTTAAGCGTGTGTTTCTAGTGCCACTGCAATTTTGGTTTTCAAATACTGTATACGACATACGCAGCCTTGCAGATCACCTTGTAATATAGTTTATGAGCTGGCCACTCCCTGCCGGTGCACCCCCATGTTATAAATAAAGTTTCCCTTCCTAATAAGAATCAGGTCTTTTTTGTCTCATCTTTCTCCGCTTTGGACCGTCGCCAAAGAGGCATTTTTTTCTTCTTAACACTCATTGCAGTCATTTCCTAAATTGATTTCACAATTATCAACTGGCTAATGGCTAATGGCTGTGCGAGCTATAAATCCACACTAACAAAGTTTGAGGGTTAGTAATCACACCTCCTCCTTCCCGCCCTTCGGCTGCGCTTTCTCTGCCAATTAGCATGAGTTGGTGGTTAAACTGGAGCGCTACAGCCCTTTGGAGGCCCATTCCACCCAACATCGACACACACACCGGTGATTAGAAGCACAAGGCCACTCCGGACAGCACATTTGGTGAAATGAATCAATTTTCCTTTTTTTTCAAGTGAACATTATGATACGGTCTGATGCATTAGTAAATATTGCTGAATTAGAATTAAGGTAATCTCGTACAAATAACCGAATGTAACGTTAGGACATTGAATTTCAGGGTCAAAGGATTGATTTGCTTTGCAGGTAATTGGAATGTATCAAAATAAATCCAACCGGCAGCTTTGTTTTGTTTAATGGTTTATTGCAGTTTACTTGGTCTTGTGGAAAAGGTTGCAGTGTGATTGCAGCACTTTAACAGGTCAAATAAAGGGTAATGTTGTGGTACCTTATTACAAGCTCTTAACTAGTGTATAATATAATATAATTACCCATTTATAAATGTATTTATACATAATAATCACACATCATTTGAATACAGATCATTAACACGTTAAAAGAGCTTTAGGGTATACAAAAAGATGAACATTTGCTAGTACATTATTTCTTAAAAAAGTAAACAAACAAAGAAGTACTATAAAAGTAAAAGTATATCATACACAACGTCTTTGTTATGTAATGTAGCAATATATTCCTATTTGGAGAGAATCTGGCCTTGTCCATCCTTGGATGGGAGACCATGATGGACTGGTAGAGGTGTTTGAGGGCCAGTAGGGGGTGATCATCCCACTGGCCTACGTTATATCCCCAATGCCGCAGGACATGGGTTGTGTGGAACAGCACCGTCTTTTGGATGAGACGACAAACCGAGGTCCACACACACACTCGATATGTAAAGCGCTTCGGGGGTCTTGAAAAGCTCTAGAAATGCGATGAATTATTATTATGATTATGCAAGTGTTATCATTCATTCCACTGTGATATACGTTTAGCACTTCCCTTGAGTGAAATTGCGGAAAAAGATGCATATACTACTTCACAGAAAAAGGACTAAAACAATTTCTGACATTTAAAACGTGTTTTGCTGCTCAATGCGAGGTTCACTTGGCAAAGAAAGAGACAAGAAATGCAGAGGGGGATGGAAACGAGTGAGCAAGAGTTGGAGAAGCCAATGCGGGTGAGGAGATGACCTCCGGGGCTACTCTTTTAGCACAGCAGGCCAATGAAGCAGCAGCAGACTCCATCTCCTTCCCATCGATTGGCCTGTCACACCGTGTCAATGTGCAAGTGGAAAAATTAACCCCTGCTGTCTGCCACTGGGTGAGGCCATGAGCACACACACACACACACACACATGCAAGCAGACACGTGCATGCACGCAGACACATGCACGCAGACACGTGCATGCACGCAGACACAGACATGCACGACATCACATTCATGCAGACACCTGCACAAAAATACAATCTCTTTCTCTATCTCTTTCGCTTATCTCTTTCTCTCACTCTAGCTGTTTTTCTCTCTATCTCTATCTGTCTCCTTCACGCTCTCATTCATTTATGTCTTTCCGTCTCTTTATCTGTATTTCTCTCTTGCTCTCCCCCCCCCCCCCCTTTCTCTCTCTATCCCTCAAGGAATATCCCCCGCCACCTGAAAGAGTCCTACTCTACTAAGCGTATACTTGGAAAGCTAGGTATTAAAAAACTCCAGCAGTAAAACACCACCTGTAGCCAACAGGATGGGCCGGTATTGAATGAACCAGGTAGAAGCCTTGTGATTATCAGAATGGCACCATGTGATATTTCTATGGATTGAAGACAAGGTGGGTAGCTTGTGATTGTATTGATTCCATCATTCACCATTTTTAGACCACAACCCCCAACTGTGCTGGTCTTAAATCATCCTGTCAAACATAAGGTAAACATTTAAAGAGCTTACGTTTTTCCGAAGATGTGAACAAGAATAAGGTGTTGGATTTTCTGTATTGAAATCCCCAAATGTGACAGAAATGATGAAAATTTAAGCCATCCATGTGTGGTATTTATTGTGTGTGTGTGTGTGTGTGTGTGTGTGTGTGTAGGTGTGTAGGTGTGTGTGTGTGTATGTGAGACTATCCTCCACACTACTGTTTCTTCAACGGAGACCTTGCCTATCTGATCTGTGTTCTATAAACTGCAGTTCTATTTCTATCTTGGTTTTCGTAGCGTTGACAAAAGATCATATCCCAACCTGGAGTGCCTGGTTTCTTACTGTGTGTAATGTGTAATGTAATAACATTACACAGGTTGCATGCCCTTGAAATGGGACTTTATGGTGGGAGAGTATTTTTTGAATAAATGTATTGTGAATAAAATTAATTTTGGATGTACTTTGTCAGTCCTTTAGACACTTAGAAGTATCAATTGTAGCTGGGAACGATGTATTCTATATATTGCTGTTTTTCCATCTTCATTCACTAATGGTATGGTCTTCATAAATGTATACACACAGTAATGGCAACACATTTGCAGCAGCAAAGGAACCATTTCTCTTCTGGTCTGAAAAAAAAACATAGTTTGAGATGGGTGGTCTCACTGGGTGCATCCCTGTCCTGGGGGACCACCACCACAGCAGTTATCCATCCATCCTATCTCTACAATTTCCCCAAATTCTCCCAGTCAGTGGCTTTCATTTCCCCTCTGATGGCCCGAGGGGGTGTGGAATGGCGTGAATAGGATGGGGAAGGGGTGGGGGGGTATACAGAACAACCAAGGTGATGGGATATGCATCTGATGGCTGGTTTATTAGACAGCCTCTGGATACGAAACTAAGAGAAATACAGAAGTATTGGACTGGTCTGTACTCGCACACTCCCAACCTATCCACCATCACAACCACCGCAGCAGAACCAACACACACACACCCACCCACCCACCCACCCACCCACCCACCAGACCAGTAATGCATTTATCACAAATGATCCCAGGCATATGCTTCATTCTGCATAATAGGAAGAAACGAATGGCCCGGCAACATTGGCTTGATTGTCCTACATCAATGTTGATTTATTTAAATTCTTAACAGGGCCTTACTATGCAGATTGCCCGATGACCCGGTGGTGAACCACTCATTTAATCCTTTCACAGACTGATGAATGAAATGACAACAAGAGTTCAAACAGTCAGAAAGTCCACAGACGGTGGCAAGGGAGACAATATTGGAACTATATTGCTCTCCCACCAGTCAGCACATGAGCAAAATAGCCTCCATTCAGACACAAGGAGGATACATTGGGGGTTATATGGCAATCGGTCACCATTGCAAGTGGCAGTTTTTTTGCAAAAGATTATTCTTATGGCGGGCACTTCCTGAGTACAAAAAGGGAGGGAAGTGTTATTTATTTCTTCTGAGGGAGGGGACCACGCCCCAGGATTGAATGACTGGAGCAGAGCACATTATGGTTAGCAAGGGATGGGGGGTTACAGAGTGGAGCGCTGGGCACATAGCCCTGGCCCTCAATGAGATCAGTCTTCCACTGTTACATTGCAATTACATTAGGCTCCACAGTTATGCTGTCAGTGCCCATCTATCATTCACACATACTGCCAACGGGATAGGGTGATCTGTCAGTCCACTCAGAAATGGTACACAGTACTTGAGGATCACAGGGTGGAAGATGGGGCAACAGGGCGGTCAGAGTTACTACAAAAGTCATCTATGATCCAGCAGTCCTACTATGTTATAGCAGAACTTCTGGGGGGAGACGGCACAGAACCAGGGCCGGAAACCAGAGACAGGGAGGGGAGAAGTTAGACCTTGTTTCCTGTTTCGTAACAGAGATATGCTACGAAAGTAAACTCATTTGCCCAAGTGGATGAAGCTTTCAGAAGAGGATTTTAATAATTGTATTTCTGCAGCAGCCAGTCTAAATGGTGTTGACTCATCCAGATTGATCTCGTCTGCATCAGAATTGAGATATTAATCTAAAGTCTGATATGTGAGATTACTATAAAAGCAATAGCGGTGACTGTGTTTTTACCAAAGCTATCTCCGTGATTTGAGGCCACTTATGAGATAAAATAGTAGAAGGTCATTGAAAACATCCATACATTTTTAATGACGATCATCATTTCAATTGATAATTTATTATGTGCAAGAGAGAGACAACTATTAGCATCAAATGGATTTCTCTCTCAGCAGGCCGAGAGAGAAATTTCTCTGCTTGCAGGGAGGATTATAGAAAAGCAACAATGTGGTTGATTTATGAGATCTTAGGTGGAGAATGAATGTAACTATTGCTTTCCCTTTATTACGGAGACATTAAATATTAATGTTAGGCTGAAAAATTACATGAAGAAAGCATTGTAGCCAGGGCCTTTATAATGAGCCGAGGATATCAGAAAGTTTCTCGTTATTTCTAGGTTCTTAAATAGCTGACTTTCACATCCCTCTTGTACGTTTTCCCTCCATTTTCCCTGTCCTCTTGTGTCCTTTTACATACATAACATTGCATACATAACTACATACACTTGTTCTTCTGAGCCCGTCTGTGTTGCTGTTCGAGTCCTTCTGTACACTTCTCTGTGTGATTTTGTCCCATGTACTGTGCTACTCATCTTTGCATTGGGTTGCTTTCACACTCATATTATCTATTCTGTTTTTATATGAGTCTGAGACCTGTGACTACAGAGAGACATCTCTTGCCACAAACCTTTGGATATTCATCCACTGTCTCTTAATAATAAAATAAGATTTAGACAATCGTAACAATATGAGAGTAGCCTATAACTCAACTGATTATTTTTATCCCCCCAAAAAAATACAATTTGTAACATAATGTTGAAATAGAGAAACATAAATTTGGATTTTGTACTTTATATATGAATTATTTTCACATCGTTTATTTCTCTGTCTACCACCCAAGCTGTTGTCCTGTGACACCTCCATGAGCAACTGTTTTCTCCCTGAAACCAAAAGTAGCTCCCTGCAACAACAGCAAACAAAGCTCAAGGGAAAAGGCTGTGTTTACTCCTCTAGAAAACCATTAAAATCCTCATAACCTCAAACTGCATCCTCAAACTGCATTTATATTCTGTGAGTTGAACCAAGTGAGAGTTATGTTGTAAAAGTAAAATGACTTGATTCACCAAGCTTTCTCATCATAGGTATTTAGCATTCTTAACATAATTCATTCATTCAAGTTCCAAGCGGGGCCCATAATAATCTAGAGGTGCCATTGAAGGATTTTAACACTAATGATAACAACCTTCTTCATTATTTAATTTTTACTTAATGACGCTATAGCATTTAGATAACACACATTACATTTTCCCATTAGGGGCATCTCTGAACTGGGGAATGTTTTGATAAAGTCTCGGCTAGTCAAGTGGACAGAATACCAGCAGCAGACCAGTCGTAATTGATGCACAATTGGCGTGCCTCTGTGTGCCTGCCGGATGTGTAGAATCCATAAAAAGAGATGTTGCCGGTAATTACGTTTGTCATGGTATATTGAAAGCGGGAATCGCCGAGCTAATCACAACGGTTGACAGCTGTAGCGTGCAGATGCTATCGGACCTCTTGTCCTACGCGGTGATGAAATGAAAGCGGGTCATTTTAACAGGTAACAGCTGCTCGTGGCTAATTTGTTCAATTACACGCAGAGGACGCATGCGGAGGATGTTTCACTGTCCTGCGGGACCTCCATCCCTATCTCCTCCACAGCTTGCTAGCCCTCTGTGGTAAGGAGAATAAAAGCCATTTTTTTTCTGTCAAATGTATACAGTGTTAAACTGTCAGGGTATTGCTATTTAGATTCTCTTCAATCAATGATAACGCCACAATGTTATTTTTTGTCTTGATGTTGGAGGTGATGGGGTCAGACGTGATTGGCTATAGTGAACTTGTTAATTCAATGCTCTTCCTACCATTAATAGGAAACTGGTTCAGTAAGTGCAATTGTTCACGAAGGAGATAGGCCTACACGATTATCATGAGACAACGACGTCAGCATATTTACTGTTGCCTGCTATTATAATATCTTCATATTTTTCCTGAAGTGAGTCAGGCAGATAACTTAAAAGAAAATGCAGACAAATTATCGGTTAACGATTAAAAGCTCTATTGCGTTCCACATTAATCATTAAAAACAGACCTCCCTGCAAGACAACACTACACACACTATTAGGGGAAACAATTCATCAATGAAGTCATTACAGCCACAGTAATGCCACAAAATAAGAACCCTTTAAAAGCCTCTATTTGCCAGTCTCCCACTGGTGCAGGCCCAAACTTAAATGCACACACAAGCCAATCATGGCTTGTAAGGCTAACACAAGCCATGCCTCTTTCCACTTCCTCCGTCCTGAACAACAGGCAGCCATCGCTCCGTGCTATGCTTCCTGAGCAGCAAGGCAAAGGTGTTAAAGGGCTCTGCTTCTAGTAACATAAATCTAGTTATAAAGACATAATATGACATTACATGTCCCATAAAACATGCCCTTTAAGGGCTCTTTTGGTTTAAAGGTAGAGCTGATGAATCAGCACCCTGCTGAACCGGTAGTGTGTGTGTGTGTGTACTGTTGGGTCTCCGATGGCAGTGAATAAAAAGGAAACAACTTGACAACATGGGCTTCACTCTTCTCACTAGTCTTATTCAAGGAGGGGGGAAATGATGGTGAAATGATGGTGTCACGTTCACAGCGTGGTCTAGCATCCGAATGCAGAGGACACTTTGTGGTCTCACATTGCGGTTCTCCGCCAACGCTGTCCATGGTACTGAACGTCATCCAGCAACAACTTGACAGGAGTCAAACAATCTGTTTATCACACATTCCTTTATTAGATTACTAAGCAATCGTTTGAGTGACGATAGTGGTTGGATTATGTGGATTACTGAGGATATATATATATATATATATATATATATATATATATATATATATATATATATATATATATATATATATATATATTGGGGTCTTGGATTGAGCACCTATCCTTCCTTCTCAGCACACAGGTTTTATTGAAAAGCGTTTCTCAGTTATCTTGTACTATTTATGTCTGCCCAATCACTACCTATCACACAGCTAGTCATCCATAGACAGTTATGTCTCTCCCCTTTGAGGTTTTAAAGTCCACTGTAACTGTGATAAAAGGTTGTACGGATAAAGCTGGCCTAATTCTGATTATGACCGGTTAGTAATTGATGCACTCGTCATTGTGTTATCGGGACTGTATGACTTTAAGGACCAGGACTCCTGAAGAGACCTGATTGGTGTGCTCACCGTAACAGAAGCACAGTGGGACTCTGGAGGGTCAGGTTCAACCGTCCCAGGCTGAAAGCCCAGGGGTCAGGCAGTCCTCATGACATATCTGTTCAACATCGCATTGGCATCGAGCAGGACAGTGCCTCTGGATGGACAGATAGAAGGAAGGAAAGGAAGAAAGGATGGATGGATGGCTGTGTTTCTTTTTGTAATAAAACGTATAAACTCTAAATAAAAACCTCTTAAAAGGTCTCAATTGCTTTATAATTTCAAATGTTCCAAGTTAAGAAATCAGATTCCTGGCAAAATCTCAACAAAAGCCAATTATGGCACACAGACAAGAAAGTGACAAGAAATGGGAACAAATTGTGATGCTTTAACAAATATACATCAGCACATTCTTCTTATTGGTATTCTCTCATGCACTTTTCTCAATTGCACAATCCGTCGATGAGTCTTTAGCTTTTATAACTAAGTGGCAGCGGAGCTCTTATGAATTTTGTCTTTAATTTAATATTGTTACCACCATTTTACAACAACCCTTGACAGGGACGTTAAACACAGACATGTTTGTCCAGGACTGCTCCCCGTAGCGGTGGTGGAATATACATTAAAACAATTCCATTCAAAATGTCGAAATCAAATATTTTCTATGAAGATCTGACCTCTGCACATCCGCTGCGAGTTGGAGGCCAATACTTGGCTTCCTGCTACGCCCACTCAGACGCCGCTGGTGCAGGACTGCGTCCAGAAATTCTGATTGCTTTTGGAATCACTAGCAATTGCTTCAGTTGTTTATTTCCTGTTTGGCCGTTGACGCCCATAATGTCAAAATAATAGCTTCAGACTGTCCAGCGCGTAGCCCGTTAAAACGTTGTGTAAAATGCTGTTATCCTTTGAAAACCAAATGGAATGACCATGAGCTGGCAAAGCCTCAGTGGGCCCCAACAGGCAGTGGGTGCTGGGTTATTGCCGGGTTATTGAAGTCAAGGAGATGATCTTGAATAACATCTGTTATTGTTCTATTTCCTTTTCAAAGTAAAAACCTAGGTCTCAGCAGAGATGGAAGTTAAAATAAATGTTGACAAGGCAAAATAAAGTTGAAGGACCTAATCATTCAGTACAGCTGGTTCCGGATCAGCCCAGCCTCCCCAAGTCACGCATGAGAGTCCCACAAGAGGGTTGGCTGCACTCTACTTTAACAGAAATTATAAAATTGCATTTCGCGCTCCGTCGGGTATGTCAAAATGTGCACATTTGATTTACTCATCTTCAAAGCTGTCACTCAAAGACATTATCGTGTGAGCAGCCAGCAGCGCTCTCTCATTATGCAAAATCAAACAAGACATTGGAATTGAGTTCCACCACCGGAGTCCCAGAGAAACGTAAGCAAATATAGCCCGACAACTCATACCGGAGAGGACTTAGAAGTCTGCTTCGTTCGGGATATCAGGACAGCAGAGACAATGATCTGGGAAACCAGAGGCACGAGTTACCTTGTCTGCAGAAGGGAACAAAACAAACAACAACGTAAGCCTCAAAATCCACCCAATCTGAACGAATATGAGCTCACGATTTGGATGTGGTCCCTACACACACATACAGATACCCATTTGTGTGTGTGTGCATGCACGTGTGTGTGTGCATGCACGTGTGTGTCTGCCATTGTGTATCTGTATGCATTTGCTTACTAGAGCGTAGGAAAGACGTCTTTCGAATCACACACAGCATTATCTACACCTAAAATCAACCCAATCACTGTCATAAGGCTGCACTCCATTGTTTACCATTGATTTAGAACCTATGGCGCATCCTAAGAAGGATGTAACGGCCCACCACAAGTCATCCTGCACCAAGGTAGGGTTAGTGTTCTTTTTAGACGATGGTTAATTTGGTCCAACAGTGCCCCCTATTGAGACAAATAATCCCTGCACGACGGGCACATCAGAGCAGCCTTTTCCATTACCAGGAGCTGTCAAAAGGGATGTGTCCTTAACAGGAGAGTGCCATTCTTCCAGCGCATGCAGTGATACGAGTGATGTTTTAAGTCAGTGGACATGGCAAATGGTGTCTTCCACTTAAGAGGCTTTTAGTAAAAAATAAGTCACCAGCGATACTAAATGACGTGTCTCTTACGTGACTAATGTATGCATCATCTTTGTTGCAAAGGGTTGTGTGTGTTGTGTCGTGTGAAGTTGTTAAACACCTGGTTAATGTTTGTGTCGAAGTGTTATACACTTGTGTAAGCAATACATCTAGAGATTTTGTCAGTGGCGTTTTAATTGAAGGTGTAAGATATGGCATATCAAAGTAGGTGCTAATTGATGCTGAACATGAATTATGTATGTTTAGCATCACAAGTTATTAATAAGCTCATTTATGACACTGACCCTATTAATTAGTGGTTTACGTTTGACGAAGGAATGGCCATTTGCTGTCAAGACTTTCACAGACATAATACAGAATGTAGGTTGTGATTTGAAAATGCAATAATGATTTAATTTGATTTATATAGAGTTTGAGGTTAAGTAAAGCTCATTGTAATATCCGGGCTGCTTCATTCTCTGCTGTGCTTAAGAGCTGGTTCCATGGCTAATTAAACGTTTGATATCACACTTAATAGTTCCAATTAAATAATAGGTGTACCAACTGTAATTATAACAATAATAATTCACTGCATTCATAGTGCGCTTTTTCAAGACACCCAAAGTGTGTGTTTGTGTGTGGGAGGTACATCGCATTCATGCCAGTGTGTAGCACCCACCTGGGTGAAGCACGTCTGTGACTCTGTTGTATCTGTGAACAAGCTCTTAAAAGTGACTCTCCTTTCTCAAAGCTAATACAGGGAACAAAACAACAGCCTACCAAAACAACAACAGCCTCTCTAATAATGCCGCCTGTACCAGCCTGGCTGTTGTTTGGGACTCTACCCTTGCCGTCGCCTTTATAGACTTGTCAGATGATGAGGTCATTAGCATGACCTCAAGAGCATGTGAAATGTAAGCGTGACCAATCGTTAACACCCTTTTTTTTGGCCATGTTTGGACTCAATGATGGAATACAGACAATAGCATTGTAGTCTCTGAATCGAGCCACACCGATTTGTACAGCTATCATCAAACAAAGACAAATTTAAAGATAAAAGGACAACGAATAGTTTTTTCGATACCACTTTCTTTAATGAAAGAGACTATTCTCCCTCCATTGGTTATAAAATAGCAATTACAAACTCTTAAATCAGAATATTTACATATGAACAAGTAGCTGTGCAAAATGTACATGATATATATCTATATCTATCTATATAGCTATGTATAGATATATAGATTTATATAGATATCCAGAGGAAGGCATGTAACAGTTAATTTGAGCAATGGTGATCAAACAGACTCAATGAGCATTGATCCCTATTACTCCTACATTGACAAACTCCCCTGATGTGAAATCATCTTTGAAAGAAATATGTCAAATCAATCAAATGTATATACAGTCACAACAAATGTGTCATTTGACATTCTCTAATAAAACTACAAAAGAAAGTATAGAGAAATAAGTATGTGCTCTAAGAATTGTATAAAAGATACAAAGTGGGCTTTGCAATTTTTTGACAGAATAAAAGCTGATTTGTGGTGCAGGGCAGTCATTGCACTGCTTTTAATCTCTATGGTTACGCACAATGGCCTTGTTCCAGTCAGAGATGTCAACATTTGTACATCCAACGTGAAAAAAATGAATCAGACTTAAGACTGCAATCATTTAAGTGAATATTGCCTCCACAAATCTTTGTATTTTCTCCTCTCCTAAACTTTGATAACTTAATTCCCAGTAAACAACAACAACAACAAATTACATTGTGCAAGACATTGACAACAAATACGTCGAAATATAAATATGCACTCATGCTTTTTCTTTGACTAAACCGAATTAAACAGATACAAATAAACAATACAGCATCACTCGCATCCTACAAATCTAAAAAGAACATTAAAAGTAATATGGAGCAAGAAACTTTGATCCGATCGTTACAATGGGTTATGGCTTGAGTTTGGGAAGAAGGCAGGAAATGTAAAATCCACACGCATTAAAAAAACAAATGGCAATCAATGAATAAACTTAAAACAATTTAAATTGGATCAGCAAAAGGAGTGTCCAGGGGAACATGTTAAATAATCCTCTGCCGTGTGGTCACGTGAAGTTAAAAAACCTCCACCTGAATCCATCACGCAGTCAAAATAGGGACTGAACAATGTATTTTATTTCTGTATTATTATTTGTTTTACTATGCCATCCCAGCAATGATTCTGGTGTTTTGGATGCTGCATCTTCCAACGGTCACATGAACACACCGTACTGGAGCTCAGGCAGCAAGGCAGCTGTGTATGAGGCGCGGCGCGTTGGACTGAAACCGGTGTATATGGGAGCAGTTTGTCAGGAGGCACAAATATCACAGAGCAAAGAGTCTGGCTGTTTCCCGCCATGGTCTTTACTGTAATTCATCGGAGCTGGAGAAAGGGAGTTGTAGTTAAAGAGGTTGTTGGAGCCAACATGGGGGATACACTTTCTGAAGCTCTGTTCAAAGCGCCATTCATCATTGCTTCCCTCATTCGGAGTGAAGGTTGATTATTGCAATCTTTCTGTGTTTATTGTCCGCCTGTGTGTGTGTGTGCATGCGTGCTACTTGAGCAGGCCTTTATAGAGTAGGTGTGAGTGGCCGGTTTCTCTCTCGTTCTCCAGGCAGAAGAGTAGGTCCCTGAGGTTGACCCTGGTGATGCGCTGGCGTGTGAACTGTCTGGACCCTCCTCCGTTGGAGCCCCCCGGCTGAGCGGCACCGGATCCTGAGCCCTGCAGAACACACAGCAAGTCAGCCTTTTAGGCCCATATCATTACCACATCAATCCCAATTGAAAATTCAATAGGAGCCGAGCATTTATCAGTCGTTTTGTAGCCATAAGGCTGTGTGTATCAGCACCTCTGCGACGGCACCGTTGGCCGGCGAGCCCATTTTGCGTTTCTTCCTGGGCCCGATGGCTGCCAGAGCCGTGAGGTTGGCCTCTCTCTGCCGGATCTGCGCCAGCTCCTGCTGCTGCATCTGAAATACGGCCAGATGACATCACAGTTGAGCAGGTTCACCGGCCCAGAGACCAGCAGCACAGATCAATGGGAGCAGTTAGCTGGAAAACAGTCCCTCACCTCTTTGGCCTTTTGCTTCAGTCTGAGCTGCTCGGGATCTTCTTGTCGCGATCGAGACTGCGGAGACACACGGGATGAAGCAAAACCGAAAAAATGTAAGAGGGCCACACCAGGAAAGATAGATCATGCCACCAGCTTTATAACTGAAATGACACCATTACCACCATCAGTACATGGTGTGGATTTTTCATATATTTCATCTGGCAGTGGTCTGGGGTTACCTTAGCAGCCTTCATCAGGATTTCTCTCTCCTGCTCCTCTTTCCTTTGCTTCTCCATCTGGTCCAACTGCTCAAAGAATTTGAGCTGCGTTCGCACATCGGTGACCTGCTCAAACCGTTCATCTTCCTGATGGACAGAAAAGTACCAGTGGGCAAGTAGAAGAAAAGAGAAAACAAGATTGGAATTCTTTTTTGTGGATGACCGAAGGACATTGGGTCCAGGAAGTGAAAAGTACCTTGAAAGTTAGATTTCTCTGCTGTGCCACTTCTGACACTTTTTCCAGCAGATTCTGCAGTCGCTGCTTGGTCGCGTGAGAGATGTAGTTGATGACCTCTTGGCCCAGGTCACAGACGCCAAACTTCCTCCCTATCACGGACCATGGGAAGCAAGGCCATGTCAGACAGGACATGTGACACATATTTCTCACCGTATGGGTTACATTTTGTCCAGTGCAGGGTTCAACTCTCACCCATCTCCAGGACTCTCCGGGTCAGCAGGGTGGTGGAGAGGAAGGGCTGGTCCTTACACGATCGGGTCACGGTGCCGACAAGGTCAGAGTTGGTTGCTAGGATACGGGCGCTCTCCTCCGATAAATCGACTCCCGCCATGGAGGCCACGTCGTTGATGTCATCGTCGTCCCTAAAATGGATGACCCACAAGCAGCAGAGCATTTTAAATACACAGAACTTTCAAGAGATCAGTTTGTACAACCGCAATTGTGCTGTGGACTATTTCGATAGGTGGAGGAAGATTTTCCTTAAATTCATACCGTTGCAGGATATATTATCACTAGAACTTTCTCTAACGTTTTAAAGAGGTTTAGAGTTTATTACAATGAAAATGTCAGATCCTTCTCGAAGTATCCTATTTTTCATAATAGGATATGTAACAAAAAACCAAACGTGAATGGTTCATCTTAATCCGCGAAGGAAATCAGCCGTTTATGGGGTGCAGAAAATTGACAGAATTTTTTATACTGCTTTTCTAGACACTTAAAGGACTTCACAAAGTAATGCCTCACATCATCCTTTAACACACGCGGTCTCACACCGGCGGCAGCGTCAGTCATGCAGGGAAACTATCAGCAGTGAGCTTCAGACATCTTGCACAAGAGACACCTCAACAGCCAGGAGGACCCGCCCATCCAAAATGGCAGATGAAGGTTTCTACTCCTCTGAGCTTCTCCTGACTCATTCATGACATTGAATGAGCGCTTTCCGCTACACCGAGTAGCACGGTACAGTACACATTGGAATGCCATCCATGTTGATTCTCAGAAGTGAAGGTAGGAGTTAAATCTGGGATTTAGTTATCCCCGCCACTACCAGAACACTGAGCTTTGACTGTCGTCTACACTCTGCTCATTGATATTCACTGTTTATGTTTAGCTTCTTTGCACTTCCTGTCGGTGTCCCCATAGCATTATGTTTAGATGAGCAGACTTGTTATTTATTTGTGATTAACACTTCTAGTACCATGTCCAAGTTCATCGGTGGATTTTGATAGCTCTTGATGGTGAGGTCACTGGTATTTTTTCCCTCCACACCATCAATGACATTTTTCCACTTTCATGCCACCTCTCTAGCTAAATTATTGTCCAAATAAATAACGAGTCACAGAGCCCTCCTGTTACTTTGGCCAGAAGAATCGATTGACCACTTTCCTTTAAACGTGAACGTTTTAGGGAAAAGAACAAACCGAAGATAAGATAATCATTTATTGATCCAGATGGGAAATTCAGGTGCCATGGCAGCAAGTAGATGACCGTAGAAGAATAAAAAAATGGATACACATTTATTAACTACAAAATACAAATAAATAGTGAATACTTAACCGGGCGCTTTGTTATAACTAGTAGAACAGTGAATGATCTCTTCTTTTTTTTTCTTCTCCTTTTAAAAAAATAGTAGGCAAGCCAATATAACAAATTTGTCAGACAAATATTATTATTGGTACCTACTATGACTGTAAACAATGCAATAGAAAATCGTGTAAAAAAAAACAACAAAAACATTTCTGTTTAAAGCACAATTACAGGCGACTAAACTACAAACAGAGCCTCCTCCTTATATTGTTGACAAGTGAATCCTTTACAAGTCCCAGGAACCTAAAATAAGTGATAAAGGTCATGGAGTGAAGCTCAGAGGTCAAGCCTACCTGAAGGTTCCTCCACCTCCTTCCTTCAACTTGTTCCTCTGAGCTGCTGTTAAGGCAGACTGGGCGGATAGCACCCCCCTGGTCCCTGAAGCCAGTGTCTGCTTGACAACTGGCACGGAACCTGCAATGGATCACAGGGAGATGTGGGGGGGAAAAGGAAAAGTAGGCTTTCAGTAGCAAAATGTGTCCAATGATCCAAATAATGTTTAGCACAACATTTACTCTTGTTAAATCTTTGTAATTCCTGTCTACCAATGTAAATCTGCACACTAGCTCACCTGTACCTTCCTTTGTCTTCTTTTTGGGGATTTTGTTTCCCCATGGATGCTTTCCGTTCCCCCCCCAGTCTGTCTTCACTTCAATTTCTTTAACCATAAATTACACATAGAGGCCACAAGATGGCAGTGTTTCTCCATCGCTCCAAGGAAAGAAATTCTAAATCAAAACACTTACCCATGAAACCAGATCAATATGCAAGCTCATCTTTTATTTGCTTTGGCATATGCGTCTGGCCCTCCTCCCATTCAGACATATTTCCACCAGACCAATCACAACCATTCATCTAATATGGGGAAGGTTAATTACAGTGACTGTACGGAGGAGCGCCCTATGGGAGCGCTTTAGAGGCATTTTCGTAAACAACCAAGTGTCACACATTTCGTTACTCTGATTGGTTGAAGGTCTGTCCAATTGAGTCCAGAGGCATATTGGTCGGAGCCCATTGAAAAACCTCTTGGAAATCGAAAATGAACTGAGAGGTTCCAGACTAATACGCATTTGCGAATTGGTCTGGCAATGTCAGGCTAGATGTCAAGTGAGACTGAATTTATATTTACTGCAATCTCTCCCAAGCAGTCGGCCTTGGAAAGACACAGCACAACTGTGTACCAGCGGCCTTGCTCACCGCTATTCCTCCGCTTAAGTTCTGAGTTTACACTTAAATCTTTGCAAAAACCACTGCAGACTTGGATATGTACAACAATACCAAATAGGATTTCACCCTTGTATTCCATTAATAACAAATGGGATGCTTTTTACCTCAACGCAACCACAAACATTGCTTTCCACATATTAAAGAGGGTGCACTATGCAAAACAGGTTTTCTAACCACTAACTAAAGTGTGTCTGCATGCAAAAGGCGGTCTGTGGGGCATACGCACCTTGAAGCTGTTTGACTACTTGTGGCTGGCTCATGATGACACGAGGGTGGGGCTGTCCTCTGAGAGCAACCATTGAAGGCTGAGCCAAAGTCACCTGGGGCCTCACCGTCGCCCCCTGCTGCTGGGGCACAATCTGTGTGGTAGCACAGGCAGACAGACAGCATGAGCCACACATACAACACACACACACACACACACACACACACACACACACACACACACACACACACACACACACACACACACACACACACACACACACACACACACACACACACACACACACACACACACACACACACACACACACACACACACAAAATGCAGCTTCAGGAAAGTCCCACAGTCATCACAAAGCCTCTCAAAGCTCGGAGAGTGGGCTTCTGGGTAAAAGGTTCAGGGTCTCGCGGCCGAAGGGGGTGACTTACCGGGCCCGCCTTGCTGTGGGGTGAGTGGGTCAGAGTGACGACGGGGGTTCTGGTGGAGGTTGTGGTGGTGGAAGTGGTGGAGAGAGGGGGTCGGAGCACCATGGCCGTGAGGGCAGCGGAGGTGGCGGAGGGCTGAGTGCAGGGCAGGGGCAGCTGGCTCTGGTGGATGAAGGTGGTGGAGTCTGAAGTCATCTGACGCAGCGCCGGTAGACTCCTCTGGAAGCAGGGGACCGAGTTACGAATGAATGTCTCTTTGAAATCGTCACAAACTGTGCTTGTAAATGTTCAGAAATTATGTCATCCGCATAAGGATTTTGTGTTTCAGTACAATTTCTCCAGATTCATGCCAGGTTTCAGTATTTCTTTCAGCATAATACTCACACAATCCTAAAGTAATGCACAAAGAAATGAGAACACTGATAATTGGCTAATGATGATGTATACTGCTGTATCACATTTATATAAATTACACTAAACACACCTTCATCTAAGATGAATACCATAGTGTGTGTGTGTGTGTGTGTGTGTGTGTGTGTGTGTGTGTGTGTGTGTGTGTGTGTGTGTGTGTGTGTGTGTGTGTGTGTGTGAAAGAAAAGGCGCCATTTATTAAGATTATGTGGCCGGTGGGTCTCACCTTGAGGAAAGGCACTAGGTAGGGCTGTGGTGAAGAGTTGAGCTCCTTATACAACCTACTGGTGAAGTCCTCTGGCTCAATCTTTCCCTCCTGCACCGCGGCAAACACACAGGCAAGTTAAGACCATGCGAATAAACAGGCAAAACTTGACCATTCAAACCCCTGAAGGGCAGGAGAATTGCAGGTGAAGAAAGTCACAGGAGAGAGGCTGAGAGTGAGGAGGAGTTATACCAGCAGGTTCTTCACCAGCTCCTTGACATTAGACGCGGTCTCAGCGGACTGCTTCCCAGTAGAGGCCAGCTTGATCAGAGTGGACAGGAAGTTCCGACACTTTTTCACGTTCTCCAGTGTCTCCTGTAAGCATTCCAATATATGCAACCCACAAAAAATAAAATAAACACACATTTCAATAAGAGAAACCATGATTTATGGTCACCGTGCATGACCTGCACAAGTCAGCGTGACCCAAAAAGGACGTCATCACGCCCCCTCACGCACGGTTCATAGGGCATCATGTTGCGTGTCTGTAATGTTGAATCTCCGCAATCAAGAGTATGCGAACTGCGTGTCAACAGCATCGTTATGGTGAACCGGCGACTATAAATCGCGCTTAAAGAGTGACAAATTAACACATATATATACACACACTACACAATCATTTCCCTCTGTACTGAAGAGGGACGATTGTGGCTCTCACCGCGGAGATGGGAGTAGGGCCCACGGGTGTCCCAACGGGGCCTATCCTCTGAGTGACGACGGGGGCAGCAGAGCCAGGCTGCCCCGTGGTGGCGGTGCCCAGTGGCTGCCCCGGGGTGGTGGCGGTGCCCAGTGGCTGCCCCGGGGTGGTGGCGCTCCCTCCCAGCATGATGGTGTTCTGTTGGGAGTTAATCAGTGTCTTTTACTGTCTGAATGAAGGCATCCAATCACAAGCAATCACAAAAACCGCTTGTTCATCCCTAAGCTCAATGACTGATGGGCTACCTGCACCACCAAACTACTTATTGTGTATTTATAGTTAGGACGAGGATGTGGGTCGTAGCCCATGTACCATATTAGTCTGAATAGAAAATAGGTTTTAGACAGGTCTAGGAGTTTAATGGTTGAGAAAAGTATCAACGAAAAAAATAGTCTTAGAAAAGGGGGGAGAGGGTCGTCTTATAATCAGGTTTGTTTGGGGCAATACTGTATTAGCACAAAGAGAAGACTGGCACTGTGAGTCCGGACTGAGAGTCGGTGGGCCAAATACCTGCAGAACGGGAGGTCTCTGGAGTGTGGTGGTGGCCTGGACAGTGGTCTGGACACTGGAGCCCTGTTTGATCAGAGTGTTTGGGGTCACCTGGCGAGCCAACAGGGAGCCCCCTGGAGCCTAGATTACGAAACGAAATAGAAAAGGGTTTGATGCATTTATTTGATTTGAAAATACATCAGGAATCAATATGGATAATGTGTGGATAATGTGTGTTTAATTTTGTTTTGAAGGGGGGTACTGGCTTGGGGATGCAGTACCTGTAAAGAGGTGAGCTGGACCGATGGCGTGCTGGTGGGGGTCGCTGGTCGTGGAGTCATGGCACTTTGGGACTGGGACTGGGCCTGCATCTGGGCCAGGGTCTGATGGTGGATCATCAGGAGCTGCCCGCTCTCACTACGCACCAGGACCATGCCTGCAATAAGCCCATGCCAGCAAAAGGGTGAGAAGTGAATAAAGTGTATTGAGAAGTACTTGGCGGTATCAAGATCTACAAGTGTAAATGTTAGCATGCCGTTTAAAGACTTAGCAAACACTTACGTTTTTGAGAATGAAAGAAAAAACTGGACAGCACTGCTACAGCATTGAAGCAATAATACAATAATAGTTGTTGGTCTTAAAGAAGAAACAGTTTAATACTATAACTAATACTATTACTATAGTGAAAGCCTATTGTACCACAAATGTCTGTATTGATGTGATACAGAATTTGTTGAGTTGAGTTGAACAGTAAATCAACAGACAAGAGACCAACCGTTTGGCACCTTGTTATGCTGCCATGACAAGTAGCAATTAGAATTTCTGTTGCTAAAAAGAATTAACAATAAAAACATCATTATTATTATCCTATTAATAATAATTTTGACAACAATAATACGAAAAACAGAAAAAACAAAACCATAAAGAAGACCATTTTCAACATAAAACTACTTTGCTGCTATCCATCAAAAAAGGGAGCACATGTGGATTGTCGGTTCAAAACATGCTCACGACTATCCCCTAGAGCTGGCACTGAGCTGCAGGACCTAATCACTCCCAAGTTAATTTAAATAAATCATATAACAGATGGAAGCACAAACGGTTGGCAAATTGTAGGTGTTTTAACTAATACCTGTACTGTTATTCTTGTTTTGTTGTATATTGTGTTTTATCTATGTTGTAACTTGTTATGAATAAACCAATATAAAATAAATACAAAATATTCAAAGCTGAACATAACCTATACATATATTTTCAATACATCTATAAATTATTCAAAAGAAAAACAAGTAAACAGAAATAGTGCCATTGGTACCTGGCGGAAGTTGAATGTTCTGGACGTTGGGGGCGTTTTGTTGTTGCTGTCCAATTCGTGGGGCCAACACCTGAGCAGCGATGGTCCGTACTGCAGCGGACCCAGGCGCTGCGATAATGGATGACGGCACCGACGTCCTTACGTTCTGCAAAACGGTAGGGCTTTTGACAGCTACTGTTGCTCCCGTCGGCACACCGGATACCGTTGATATCGGCGCCGTGGTCTGTATGATGGTTTTGGGTGACTCGAATGTGTTGATCGTAGGACTTGGACCTTGAGTGCAGGTGACACTGGCAACTGTTGAAGTGGAGACGACAGCGCTCTGAGAGGAAACGGAGGGAGTTTGCATAGGTGGCCTCACGAGCGTGACGGTGGGTACACTGCTCGGAGAGGACTGAGGGGCGATTACAGTCGAAGCGACAACATTATGCGCATTGGGTAAATATGTCGGAATAATAGTGTTCGCAGTAGTGGACAGAAGCACATTTCCTTTAGGCACACTGGGCACGCCTCCAGGAATATGCGAGATTGTCGCCAAGTTACTTCCATTCAAAGTTTTGACAGCGATCGCTGCTGATGTACCGATCGCAGGATCGGTTGTGACCGTAGCAGCATCACTGACGGCACTGGTCTTGGTTGGATTCGGACCGGCTGTCATACCCGATACCACGGCCGATGTGGTTCCGCCTGCCCCATCCATGGGTGAACCGCTGTTAATGACACCTCCTTGCACCCCTGTACCCACAATCACACAACAACAACCACAACCACACAAATGTGAGCTTTCTTTTTGCTTTTCCAACACATTGGTGCATTCAAATAGTTATTAAAATGCATTACAAAAGTCAAAGGGCATCAAACATGTACAGAATTCGCTATCTGGAGTCATTTATGTTACCTGTTTTTGCGAGCTCTTGTGAAATTCTGCTAGACTGGACATTGGAATTTGCAGCTGCAGCAGAGTTTCCGATGTGGTTTTCTGTGGACTGTGACCTGGCAGTAGCGCTCGTTTCACCTGCTCCTGTAAGTTCGGACTCTAGAGAACCAACTAAATCACTAACTACTTTTTCGTCCACCTCTGTGTTGAAAACATCATCCAGCAAATCGGAGCCCGCCGCCATCTTTGCACAGCTACGCTCTCTCGTTAGACAAAAGCGCCGATTGGATGCGTTCCTGCTGACACGCTATCGCCGGGTGCTGTGATTGGTTTAGTTGAGAAATAAAGCTGGAAGTAATGGCGGACGGTTGCATTTCGTGTACGTCTGCTCTGTAGATAAACATGAGAGCATTTTTAGACGGAGGGCTACTTTCGATTGAACGTGGTTCTCTCGGGCGTCGCATTTACACGGAGGTATTCCAAATAAAGTAGAAGCATATGCTTGACCTTCAGTGTATTTTTTTTATAATTCATAGAACAGACGACACAAAATGGCTGCGTATTTTTCCAAGTAGCAGCTGCCGTGCCTAGTACCGCAGCTAACGCTGCTGGTACTGTCTGTGCTCTATGCACCACCACCACCCCCTGCGTTCTGGGCTGGCTTTCAAATGATTTGAAAACGTGCACAATATGTCTGGAAAACTTGTTGAATCGTGTTAGCCACATAAATGTATAATATGATGGTTGTACATTGTTATCACTTACTAGTTTGGAAATGAAAAAAAACGTCTTCTATAAATATTTAAACGAGATAACATTCCAGTAACCGCCGAATGGGCGAAATGTCTCCATGATTAGATAAACTAGAGAAATTAAAAGCATAATTATAAAAGCTAGGTGAATGAATGGTTCAATTTTTTGATTCCAATCTATTACGACCAGGTGCGTCAACCTTGATAAATGGGCGTGGTTATTGCCCATGTGAGGGGTTGCAATTTTATAAGTTTCTGTGTTGGCGAAGGTACACATACGTTTTTGTCGAACGACACAAGAAGGGCATTTTATTGGTCTACATACTTGTTTACAGCTATGAACAGTGGAAAGCCCTACATTGGATGTAAACTAGGCTTAATTTCAAAAGCTCAGAATCGTTATGAGGGCATTTTGTTTACAATTGATACTATTAACTCAACAGTTGTACTGGAAAAAGGTGAGTTATATTTGACTCCCTCTTAGAACAATTAGGCGACACCATTTTGTGTCTACGTGGAAATGGCAGTGTTAAGTGAGTAGGCCTTGTGTTTGATTGCAGTGCTTTACAATCAACTACTCTTTGTCTT
Organism: Lota lota; assembly: GCA_026745465.1. NCBI lineage: Eukaryota > Metazoa > Chordata > Actinopteri > Gadiformes > Lotidae > Lota > Lota lota. Next base: position 6,647,850 of record JACYXH010000175.1, on the reverse strand, counting down.
TTTAAATAGTAAAGTGTTTTGGAACAGAGGGGCGACGAACACATAAGCCAATTCCCCCCAAACATGATATCTTTGAGTACATCACCTTCCTGGGAAGTGACATTAAAGACATCACGCTGTGTGAGCCTCCGAGGTCACACCACAGCCTTCCAAATGATCCCGCAATCATACAGGTAATTATATTGGTGTATTGTGAACACTTGTTTTGTGAGCTGTATTGGTTCTAGAATCTAAAAGTTATTTTGGTTCAGTCATCAGATGGGATCTCATCAGGACTCTACACCCAACAAGAAGAACCGTTCAGTCCCGTAAGGATGCCGTCCTATAACCAGCTAGCTAGTAGTTGTCAACAGTACCAACAGTACGCTGCTGTGCATGGCTATGGTAATAAAAACAAGAGAACACGTTAGATATGAAGCACATTTCTATTTTAACTCATGTGTTGAATATGAACACTCCTAAACTGGACCCTCTCGGTACGCAGGGCCGGTTCTTCCGGGCCAGCTTGTCAGAAGGGCTCCCATGGTGGAAAAAGCTGTCCAGACTGTACAGGTGGAGATGCCGACGCAAAGGAGGGAATTGAATGCTTGTGACCAGGGCTGGGAGGGCTGGAGGCCCCAGGGAGCTAGATCAATGACCACTAGGGGCACTAGACCCACAAGTAAGCAGGCAATACAAAGTGAGACAAAACTAGCAATGATGCCACAAAAAATCCTAACTAAATAAATTGCAGACATTTTTAAGAGCTTAAATGGTTATTGCAATCAACAGTAAATTGCAACTTGTTAAATCGTTTTTATTGCTAATAGGAAGGAACCCAGCCCCTGTGTCCAGGACTCATGAACAAACCTATCGAGGACAACGTGGATATTATGAAACTGGACCTCCACCAAGGAGAGGTCAAGGTGAATAGTAAAGTATATTAAAGAGCTCATTCCCACTTTTCTTCTAAGGAATTGTATGTTTAGACTTGAGGCTTCTGTCCTTTTTTCTTTTTTTATGAAAACATGCTCTTTCAAGTGGTCCACTTTTAATGTCTCGTCCTTAAAACTCGTCATGCTAATATTTAATGGGACCAATGTTGAGTATTTTCAAGATTGTTGTCTATAATTTTAGGTGCCATCACTCCTGACTAGTACCTTAAACACAGTCTTTCAACCGTTTGATTCAGAATTTTGAATGGAAGTCTTGAATTACATATCCCTCAATCTTTGTATCATATTTTAGGCAGGCGCAAGAACAATGGCAGAGGCTGGGAGATGGCTGAATATGTTGCGTCTAGCACCCTGAAGTTTGAAACAGACTTTGATTTTGATTCCTCAAATGCACAATTCATTAAGATGGTGCTGGAACGAGAGATGCATAGAAAAGGTTGGTGGCAATGTAAAGTAGAAATGGATGCGTCTGAGCAGAATTATTTCAAAAATAATCGGAGTATGGAGGGAACTCTTAATGCAGTTACCCAAATCCTGGTTTTATCCAGGTTTATCTAATGTTTCCCTGATATGTTTCTATAACTCCTTCAGAGGGGAAGGATAAGGCTGAGCAGGATTCCCAAACCGATACAAATCTGGAGGAACCTATTGGCCCAAAGTGCTACTATGATAAGGGAAAGTCGTTCTTTGACATGCTGTCATCGGATAATGCCTTCAGGTAAACCTAGTGGTCCACCCATTTCAGAGCATCCAACGCATCATTGGCCTGTTTTCCTTTCGAGGGCTACGATGTTTTACTTTGCCCTCCTTTATTTTATCAATCTGAAATGATTCAGGCAAACCTGGGCAGAGGAGCGCAGGAGGAACATCGAGACCTTTGGAGTTCCAGGTTTCTTCCCGCAGGGCCGGGGTTTCCGAGGTGGATACCGTGGGCCAAGGGAACCGATGTTTCACTATCGGCGAGCTGGGAACAAACTGCTATAAGATTCAGTATGTAATGCTTTGTCACAACACCTTCCAGCACATCTGATAAGGGCAAGTTCATTATTTTGGACTAGTCAATCTATCTCAATCGTGCCCCATATTGTTCTTTGTTCTGCCTATTTGTTGCCCAACGTTATTTGATCTGTCCTCAGGTGTCAACTCAGGCAACGTCTGAGAAGTCTCCAGCTGTTCCAGTGAATAATTTGATAAGATTAAAGTGTTTATGATAAGCATGTTTACAGTGTCAGCATTTATTATCAAATCATTGTTTGTAAATATTGATATAATCTATAAAATGATATACCTATTCAAATAATATTTGCCCTCTTTTGTTCTCTAAGCGTCCTACATTTAAATATGAATAAATGCATGAAATAAAACTGGCCTAGGTTTTTCATGCACGGTGTAAATTCTTAGCCTATAAAAACAAATGCGACACACCTACTTAATTCCCACCCCTGGATAAATAGGCTACTGTATTTTAATTCCTATCGTATTATACAAACTGAATGAAGAACCCTTCTACACTAAAGTGGTAGACTTCGTTGTTCGGGCCATACCAAAAGCTGAGGGGTTTTAGTCCTGTACATTTGTTACATCGAAGTTAGAATTTTTTTACAAAGGTATGTTTTGTTCACTGATAAGGGCAGACATTTGACATACAGGAAGCAATAAATGTATGAAGTGTAATGTAGGCAAACGGTTATATTTATTGTACCTATTAACGCATAATCAGCCTGACATGCAATCACTTAACTGTAAAAGATTTAATGCTGTAATTCTCCTGAAAACAATGACCCAGTTCTATCGGTGTGTCTCGGTATGGAAGTCAAGGGAATCTGCAGTCCACATCTTTTGTTTGCCTATGGCATACTAGAAACATTGTTTTTGACCTCAACAGATGCTCGATGAAAATCATTAATACAATGCATAGTGGATTACCAAAGCAAAGGCAAGACTACAGAATGCACACAGTAGCTAAAATCCACTGTGTGCATTCTGCCAGTAAATCTCCAGCCATCATCTTTTATACTTGATTACAGATCTAACTTCATGATATGAGCTTTGATCTTTGGTTAGCTATCAGCAGATCCTGCACAGATGGCCACAATAGCAGACTCTAACCAGAATATACACTCTGGAATAACGATAGAAGCTCCTCACTTGTCGTTCCCTCGCTCCAATGCACCCTAATCTTAAATTTCCAACTCTACCCCCGACCCACCGTCCCCACCCTTTCTCTCAGCCTCCCAATTCAAATGTCTAAGGGAGTCGATGGTCGAATCACTTTATCCGTGTCGTGTCAGCAAAGGCCTACTAATAACTCACTGAAAGAATTGATAAAGGCATGCCTCATAGATTCCGGAAAATTATAGAAGATTGTAGATTGTTTACCTTGACCCTAATGCTAGCATTTTCTTAAATAACACTGGTATTTTATTCTCAATAAGGCTTGAATACGTGATTCATCTTTTGGTTTATTCTTTGGGATATTCAGTATTGGTAGATTAACGTTAAGGGATACGCCAGACAATCCTTTAAAAGACTCAGCAGCTGCTGCACACCCGCTGTTTCTTGAAATATAATACAAATACATTAATCAAATATGCTTCTACAATATTGTTTTGTGTATATAAATGAGATACAAGTAAACAGGGAATCTTGGGTTTTTGCACCCCACCATCAAACTGAGATTAGATATACCCTCAATAACTATCCATATATCCATTGGAAGTATTAGAACCAGACTTTCTTTACCTTGATGTTATAGCTTTTTTTGTAGAAACACATTCACCCTTGATCATTGGGAAAACAATTGAGGATAGGTGATCAGTGTCACAGGTCATAGACCTGTGACACTCAAGGTGGACCATTACAAATATTAGTTCTAGATGGATATTTGAAGCGACCTACTGCCTAATGGGAGGTACCTAGCTCACACACTTGCAGCAATACAATGGGCTAAGTGTCCTGGCTTAGTCCATATAGTTTGCTTACACTCACTGTAGCCGACCAGTTCGAGCACCTAATTAATGATCGCAGTGTCCCCTGTCTTGCTGGATCAGCACAGTAGTGCAGGAGAAGATGGTTCTAGGGAGAGCAGTATGGACCCTCGCAAAGCCCCAACAGGCCCATAAACCAGCAGTATTACTTTTATGCATGCTCATTGCTCAGAATCCAGTTCTCCACAGGCTATGGAACATACTCCTACCAACTGTCTTCATACGGTGAACAAGGCTATGAGAGGTCCTTTGACAAATCATTACTAAGAAGGAGGTGAGAAGTAGCTAGAATTCTTCTTCTTGTTCTTGCTTATTAGTCTATTCTATACCATGTTACACATTTCTCTCTTACTAATCTAATAATCTATTTATAAAATGATTGATGAGATAATAATAAACATGTGGCCATAGTATATTATGACTATATAACTAAGCAAAGTGGTTTCATTCTGAACTAGAGGACTAATTCACATAGACGGGTTGGCTATGTATGTGTGTTTAACCCTCCAGGGAGTGCTCAGTGTAAACTCAGCCGCAGGGCCAGTACCAGCAGGGCTCTGACCAGCAGCTGTTCTCCTCTCAAGAGGGCTACAGTGGACAGGCACTGGGATACGGTTAAAAAGCACACACACACACACACACACACACACACACACACACACAGGCACATGCACCATGCGACAAACACACATACATGCACACGTGTATGCAAACACACACACACACACAGACACTTGCATACAATATATTCCATATACGCAAGACTTTATTTGCGCAACACATGCAGTACATTACACATACAATGATAAATCCATAAAGCGGCTTTATGTGCCCGTCAGGCCCTAGCCAAGGTGGATCCTCACAGTAATCCCAGTATCAGCAGCCTCAGGGCCAAACGTACAGCTCCCACCTCTCCTCCAAGGGAGCCCTTGAAAACGCAGTCACAGAGACCCTGCGCATATGAACAGACCATATTATACACAAGCTATGACCTTATAGATCTGCCTCTCCTCCAACTAATAGATAATAATAATAGTATTATTTAGGTTTTTATGATATGAATATGTTGTATTATAGAGTCATATGAATGATTTCTTGTATTGTATTCTATATTGTAGGCAGGGTATGACACTTTCAGCAATAAGGTACCATCTCCTAATTATCTTTCTTGCTGATAATTAATTATTATGTATTATTGGTATCTTTGCTAAACTATTGTGTGGTTAAAGGGCCCCTGTTTTCAGGTGTGATGTGGATTCAGCCATTTCATCATACATGATGTCACTATAGGGTAGCTTTTTAAATTGCTTGTAATGGCTAATCAACATCACACCTGGGGGTAAAAGCAAGGCCCATTAATGGAATGCACAAGCTGCTAGCCATAGCAGTGAAGTCTCTGACTTCAATTCAGAGGATCGAAAATAAAGACAATTAACCTGTTATGAAGCTTAAACAATGTTATTAGACGAATACCTCTGGAAAAATAGATTATTGGTGTGGATATATCAACGCCTTGTGTCTATCTGCCCTTAACTTACTGTTGTTTATTCTGTTATATTGATTAGATCAGATTGAGATGATCCATCTGCAAAAATGCCAAGTATAGAAAAAACAAGTAAATGAGACATACTACTATGTTCCATAATGTCTAATAAAATCCACATGATTCAGGAGTTACGTGAATAACATGTGAAGTCACTATAATATTGTTTATTATATGAAGTTATGAAGGTCAATGTCCCTATACCTGATTTGATATGAGAAGTTACTGTTAGTCCTACTGCGATGTGTGCATGTGTGATCCAACATTCTCTGTTTGTATGTCTTAATGCCTGCATTTATCTTAATAGATGGGCACTTCATTTATAGTTTGGAGCGTTATGATGATCAAGCATGGTGATGGTATTGCTCATTGTTTTTTTATTCAATGATTAGACACAAGGATGTCTTCCTGGTGCAAAATTGTGGCACCACACTGTAATGCTCCCAATAAATAATGTTTTATATAATAACACGTTGGCACTTGTTTGCACTTCAGTTTTGTTTCAAATGTAAATACAATACAATATGAGAGTCAAAGATTGTGTCTGTACCAGTTTACTTCCATATAGTATGTGCCATGGAAAGCTTAATTGTAATGATTGTCTTCCCATGATCATGGTCTCGTAAATGTAGAAAAGTATATGTGTGCATTATCTAGTGAGGCAGCAAATGTATACATTTAACATAAAAATCCTATACATTTAAATGCTCCGCTTCCGGGGAAATATTGCCAAAAACCTTTACGGCCCTTCAGAGTTTCCGTAGTTGTGTGGGAGCTTGGAAATAACCAGTCTGTAACTCTAACTTGGTGGTTGTTCTGCAGATTTAGCTTATCAACATTTCTTACATTTTTTTCTAATCATGTCAAAATGAAAGTCTTCGCTTTGGTAACATTGGAAATGATTGCAAGTGGTACTGTTATTGTGGATTTAAGCTGTAACTGTCCTAGATAGGTCACATTGCTAGCTAGCTAGCGTTGCTAAATGAGAACATGTTGAAAACATTGTCGAGAAGCAAGTGCTACAACTGGCTTTCACAAACATTACTCAAAGGACGAAATTGTGAACAAGAAAGCAGAAGGATGCTTTTTTTAAACAACAGCTTTCCACAATCAGCGGTACAGAGGAAAGCAGTAGAGATCAGAGACCTTAGCACTACAGTTTCATTGTGTGCCAAAGCCCGAGTGGTCCAGAAGAAGAAACCTCTCTCTGAGAAAAAACTGGTATGCTGACACATGTATGCAATATATATATATATACGATAACAGCCCTTTGTATGGGTAATCCTCCGATTTTCTACTATGACGTGTTTCCCCAGACACGTTACTTTATTGACTACCGCAATGTGAAGCTGGCAGCTGGGTCAGGTGGACGAGGAGTCTGCTCCTTCCATAGTGAACCCCGGAAGGAGTGGGGCGGACCTGATGGAGGGAACGGAGGTGATGGGGGAAACATCATTATCAAAGGTAAATGATAGGCCCAGTATATTTGTAATAAAAACATGCCTGCATTATTCATTCAACATTGTACTTTTATTTTCATTTTTCATGTTTAATAAAGAAGCTTTGTGTCTTCAAATCTGCCAAAACAAAATGTGTCTGCTTTCAGTTGACCGCCTTATCAAGTCATTGGCACAGGTGGTACCACTGTATAAGGGAGAAGATGGCCAATCAGGCGGCAGTAAAAACTGTTATGGTCGGAACGGCAGCATAACCTACATTTTGGTGTGTGTGTATTTCTTTCTAAAATGTATATAGTCAACACATGCTTTCATTGATATATATTGTGTACCTAATGCATTTCTATCACTGTGTGTCTATGTTTGCAGGTCCCAATCGGCACTGTGGTAAAAGAGCAAGGAACGATGGTGGCAGATCTCTCTCAGCATGGTCAGGAGTATCTGGCAGTGTTTGGTGGTACAGGAGGAAAGGGAAATCGCTTCTTTCTTTCAAATGAAAACCGGGCGCCAATGACGACCACTCCTGGAATACCAGGTCAAGAAAGGCACTTACAGCTTGAGCTACGCACCATGGCTCACGCTGGGCTGGTAAGCAGTCCTTTTCTGAATAAAAAGTCTTTATAGAACAGGTGCGTAACAAGGATTTTGCAGAAAAGGTGCGTGGTGTTCCAATTTTAGAAAAACACATTGGTACAAAAAGATTAGTATATATTGTATATTTACAATAAATCTCATACTGCAGAACCATGAATATGCTCCTTTTGTACTTCAGTATGTCATTTTGGTCGTCAGATTATGAACAATAAAACATATGGAACCTCTTCAGGTCGGGTTTCCAAATGCAGGAAAATCCTCGCTCCTGAGGGCCATCTCCAACGCCAAGCCTGCCGTCGCCGCCTACCCCTTCACAACACTGAACCCACACGTGGGCATCGTGAAGTATAGGGACCACGAGCAAGTAGCAGGTAACATGCTTTTTCTCGGCTTCCCGGAGACTGTGGTATCTTGCACGCTGTCGTTCAGCTAAACAAACGGGTGCTTTTGCTCTTGTCCAGTGGCCGACATCCCAGGCATCATCCACGGGGCCCATCTGAACCGCGGCCTCGGCATCTCCTTCCTGCGTCACATCGAGCGCTGCCGCTTCCTGCTGTTTGTCCTGGACATGTCCTCTCCAGAGCCCTGGACTCACCTGGAGCAACTGTGCTACGAGCTGGACCAGTATGAGCCGGGTCTGTCCAAACGACCCCAAGCCATCGTAGCCAACAAAATGGACCTGCCCGAGGCCCGGGGAAACCTGGAGGCTCTGAGGAGCCGGGTCCCCCACAGGGTGATCCCTGTGTCGGCTCTCAAGGGACACAACACAGAGGAGCTGATCCTGCATCTCAGAGAGCTGTACGACGGCTACGTCGAAGGAGACGGCACGGCCACTAGGTGGTAGTATATACTCTGCTCAGCCTTTCACTTATTTTGTATTTTATGACAAGATATATAATTTAAATTATTGAATAAATATTTTTGAATAAATGGGAAAAATGCTTTTATTTCTGAATTGTTTTCACTGACATGTTCAATGAATGAACAATGGACATGGTTTGGGCAACGTAAGGCTGTACTGAAGAGAAGCAAAGGGTTTTGAATGGCTGAAAATTCGTGATGTACCCGTGCATAGATTAAGGTACAATAGCTGTGAATGATTTACATTTATGGCATTTAGCAGACGCTTTTATCCAAAGCGACTTACAACAATTCATAAACACATTCACGGCGGAGTCAACCATGCAAGGCGACAGCCAGCTCGTCGGGAGCATTTAGGGTTAGGGGTCTTGCTCAGGGACACCTAGACACTCAGCTAGGAGGAGCCGGGGATCGAACTAGCAACCGGTTACAAGTCATCCCGCTCTACCTCTTGAGCTAAGCAAACCCCTAAGAATGATTAATCAAAACAATTATTGGTCAATTATGTCAGGGTTATTTTGATATTCAAAGTTTGTCAAGGGTCAAAGCTATCACAAGATATGACAACAGCTTGTTTATTGAAAGGAATAGTCCAAGGACCCTGGATTTCATTTAGCATCTAAAGTACTGTGCCCAATCTGTCAAATATTTTCTGTACATGAATTATTATTATATTAATTACAATACAAATGTGTCATTTCTGACAATTTGTAATAAGAGTAGAATAGAATAAACAGACTGCCACATCGCACATGACATGTTTTTAGATTGTTGGAGATCAATGATAAAGCTGACTTTTATTAGTACATCAATGCAGGCAAATGTTTGATCTATGTTATTACAAAATGGTCTAATTATGTCGTAACTTTCAAGGCATCCAAATTGCTCTGGTCATGTGGTTTGTGGCCTAGTACTCAGTAGATGTGTGCAATTGGCAGACTTTCTTACGTTTCATTCTCATCAACTGATTTATTTCACTGACACTTTGTAACCCATAACTCTCAACCCTAAGTCAATTATCTGTGCAGAATTGTCCTTTGTAATTAATAAAAACCTGTTTTCTGTTCCAACTTACTGTCTGAGAACTTCAGTGACAGACAAGTAGCATGTACAAAAGGTGGTACAAAATATGGTAAAATAACAAACCAGCCATGCTTGACTTGAAGGATGGGGATATGCGGCAGGAGTCATTTAAGGTTAGAAACAGACTCATATTACGTATCAATAGTGTAGACAAACCAGTTTCAAGTGTTTGCTCACTGTCAGCAAGGCCTGTCATTCAGAGCAGTACTGAATAGCTTCTGGATCATTCTTAAAACTCACATGTTCCTGTGGTCCTTCTACATAATCACCATCATAATATAAACCCATAAATATATAAAAGCATTTATATTTCAAAAAGGAGGGGGTTAAAAGTAACTACAGGTGTTTGTATAAGTGAATGTCACCGCTTGGAGGACATCTCCAGACAGACAAGCTTTCTACCTGCTGTTGTCTCTCTTGCCCTGTCACAGTGTTGTTATAAGCACATCGCTGTTGTTGTCACGCTACTTTGACTGAGGTTGGACATGCGGGCTCCACGCGCTGGTGAAAAGGATATATTTGTTTTTATTGGTTGGATGTATTATTGAGGGGGGAAAAGCCTCGCGTTTTAATGTTGGTAGCTGATTCAGATGACACTTTATCTGCCATTGAGCAGGTTGACATGTGACAGGCATGGACAGTGAGAGTGAGAAATAGTCCTTGAGTTCTATGGGTAATTATTGCTGTAATTATTGGATGTTTATATATTCAATGTATTTAGTAGGCCTTCTTTGTGGGTTTTCGATGTGATTATTGGCATGGGTTGGCATGACTGCAGCGTTGCTGAGAGGTCAGGCTCTCTTTTCTTGGAGGGATGAGCTCCTTGGTTATTCTTCACTGGTAACCTAGGTAACCAAACAGCAGGTAGCTGTATTCCAATTATCTGCTTGCAGTTTCTTCTTTCTTTAGAAATGTCATTCAAATAAACCTCATACAAATATGATTTATTTTTTAAAGGTGTGTGAACAAAATGAGAGGTGAATGTTTTTTTTTTTAACAATACAAAGAAAATGCTGTGATCAATCACCTTTAGTCATAATTGCAATACAAATGTATACAAACTCAGGACATTTCATTGAACCTCGCCGAAGTGGGCTTTACTTAAGTTACTCTCATTTCAAGTTGCAACACGCTTCTTTTCGCACTATAAATACGCAATGTTACAGCACCATTTAAGCCCATACAAGCCCATTTTTTTTTTTACAAAGATACACATATATGGGCTGTATAGGTTCGTATTGTTAAAAGCGCGAATTGTGTCGAGCCCGCCTCCACGAGCCCGACTCCTCCTCCTTCGGTGACGTCAGCCCTGGTTGCCGTTCGGTGCGAGAAGTTGTCTCTCAAATTGTAGGAATGTCAACCTAAAAAATACAACAAACTGTGCGAGAAGTTGTCTCGAATTGTAGGAATATAAACCTATAAATGCACAATAAACGGTGCGTTCTTGTGTTTGAGACACATCGCCATGCACAAAGACGTTGACTATTTTCCGATCATTAGGGGGGTAATGATTCTGCAAGTGACGTCTGATATTTCTGGACATTATCTCAAAACAGATCCAATAGCAGAATCAAGATACTTTAAAGGCCATCCATGCATTTCACTACGGCAGTCCCTGTGTTGTTTTCCTTTGCTCACAATGGACAAATTAATTACGTCAGCATATCTTTCCTGCCTACAAGGCGCTGACTGGCTCGGGGAAAATTCATGTCTGACACCAGACACCTTGCACCCATTTCCAGTCTCTCTTGTGACACTTTGGTTGTACAAGAGACCCTAGAGCTGAGCTGTGAATGGTCTTGACACCAGTCGAAGGGCGCAACAGGCAGCTGGATCTACCAATTGCTGGCTGCAACCAAAAAACCTGGATTCAAACAGAAGTGAGAGAGCTAGAGGCTAAAGCAACGCAAAATAAGTGGGACTACAAGTCCAGAAGTGGCTCCGGATTCAGGGGCTGGAACCAGGCAGGTGCTGATCAGCAAAAGTACTTACTTAAAAAAAAAAAATAACACATGCTGAATAAGACACTTTTACATCATATATGCATATTTGGTTATCAGAGGCTCTCGGCCTAATTATCATCTAATCAACATAGTAGAAAACATAAAATTATTCTTAAACAATAGACCCAGCAGCAGAATGAAAAAAGGAGATGAAAAACACGATATAATGCATGCACGTTAACGTGGAGGGGGTCCTGCCCACTTTGAGGCTCCCCAGATGTATGGTCTTACAACACAGACAGGCCTGATTGTTGCTAAGATTTCATACTATGCCACATATGCATTACATTTAGACACTTTTTACACAGTTGCTTTCAATAATATCCCATAATAGATAAATAACCTACAACCAAAACAAAAATCCAACTACAAAAAAAGTGCTTCATGACCAAGTGTCCAAAAGAAACAACTAAACATTTTTGTAGAGAGAATCTCTAGGAATCAGAAAGACGCGGTTAGTAGAATGATCTACTAGTTATCTCTGTTTCTCTGCAATGTATAGGCTATAGCAAGGTTTCGATCTGAAGTTCCATCAAATAAGGGCAAGCCTTTGGTACTTTTGACCAGAAATACTAGAATAACCAGGCAACCAGTTATTGTTATTGTTAGTATAATCGTGAAAATGAAGGTTGTGGTAAGGAATATGTGTGACATTGTGTGAAACCCTCTTAGTTCCAGAGATAGAGAGGCAGAACAGTTCAACCAAGGTCAACATCAAATCCAATTCAAGAAATCATGTTCAGGGGACAGGGAAGCACACAGCGCTTTACACTAAATATCTTCCTCAACTGTACACTATACAGAAAAATATACATATATATTTCTCTACATATATTATCTTAGTGTTTTTAAAGTCATTCCATACCACTAACTTGTCACACTATGTTTAACAAAACATGTTAAACTTGTATTACACACTTTTGTTCACCTTGACACATGGTATGTAATTTTGCAAATTATTTACTCATAATAAATCAGAATTTTGTTCGTTAGGTCCAATACCAGGGTGTTTCGTGTGTGTGGGTGTGTGTGAGTGCATGTATGCATGCATGTGTGCTGGCATACGTGTTTTACGAGAATGTGTCTTCGGGGCTACAGAGGGAGCCCAGTTTGTTGAATTTTGGGTCCAGGGACTGGAGCATGTCCGGGTCGAAGGGAATCTCCTGGATGGGGATAGGGTCCAGCTGTGGGCTGCTGTCCGGGTGTCCCTCCTCAGCGTACAGGTGAGGGGTGTAGTCTCCCAGCTCCTCTGCTGGTGCCTGGAGGATCGTGAATCTCTGCACACAGACAGCAAAAGCATGTCGCAACTAATCAATCAAGGCAGCGCTTCATACAAGTCAGCACATATAATATAACTATATATATACTGTATATATGTATTTATTATTATTACCCTTTCTAGAAAATGTTGCAGGAATTTGCGATGCTCTAAATAGTCTTCCCCGTCCCAAGCAGCATAATGTTCACTCTGCATGGGAAGAATTATGACCATGGTATGAAAGGTGTCAGAAACACAGAAATGCCAAATAATGGAATGGTCATTCATTAGTACATACGTTTGTCCCTGTCAAGCCGTTATGAGTTCCCCGAAAGGAAGTCTGGAACAAAAGAACATTTGTGAAATAGTATGAGATAAGTGAATCCATTGCTATATATTTAGTTGGACTTTATTGTATGTCATGCAAACATTTGATAACAGAGGAGAGGGTTCTTTTATTTATTTATTAGTACATACGTTTCTCCTTGTTGAGCCATTATGACCTCTCCTAATGAAAGACTGGAGCAAAAGAAAATTATGAAATATTAGGAGAAAGGTTAACGCATTACTATATATTTATTTGGACTTTATTGTATTTCATGCAAACATTTGATAACAGAGGAGAGGGTTCTTTTATTTATTTATTAGTACATACGTTTCTCCTTGTTGAGCCATTATGAGCTTTCCTGATAAAAGACTGAAGCAAAATAAAATTATGAAATATTATGAGAAAAGTTAATGCGTTACTATACATTTAGTTTGACTTTATTGCATTTCATACAAAAATGTGATAATACACGAAAAGGTCATTGTGTTTCTTTTTCTTCTTTTTCTTCTTTTTTTTTTTACATACGTTTGTACTTGTTAAGCCATTGGAAGTTTCCCGAAAGGAAGTCTGGAACAAAAGAACATTTGTGAAATATTATGAGAAAAATGAATCCAATGCAATATATTTATTTTGACTTTATTGTATTTCATGCAAATATTTGATAATAGAGGAGAGGGTTCATTTATTTATTTGTGCATACGTTTGTGCTTCTTAAGCTATTATGAGTTCCCAGAAAGGAAGTCTGAAACAAAATAACATTTGTGAAATATTATGAGATAAGTATACATTGCAATGTATTTATTTGTACTTTATTATGATAAATGCATAATTACATAAGATAATAGCAGAGATTGTTATTTTATGTATTTATTTTTTTACGTACGTTAGGCTTTTGAAAGACATCAGTTTCCGAATCGGCAGCCTGGAGCTAAACAAATGATAAAATAGTTTAAGAAAGTTAATCCAATGATGATATCATGCATACATAACATAATACGGACAGGTTTTTGTTTATTTAATTATGTTTCATACATTTGTCCTTGTAAAGCAATTATCAGTTTCATATTTGGAAACCTGGAACAAAATATAAAATATAAATTAAATATTAACAACAGTATGAGTCATAATCGGATAAATAAATGACCTGGTGGCTAGTGCCTTGCACATATGTCCCCTGTTCTTCCTTCTCTTGATGTAAGGTCTTGAAACCCATTTGTCACAATAGGGTGTTGTTTGTCATGACTCACATTTAATATAACATATAATATTACAACACTAATATTCTTGTTAATCCTGATCTAATTCATGTTGTGTCAAGTATTCTAACCTTGCAGTCGCTTCCTGGGTGCTCCGTGTTTGAGGGAATCAGGTTTTGTTCCGTCCCTTCATCTGGCATGAAAATAACCTGCCTCTTGCACGATAGTAGAAGCGACAAAAGCAATATACCTGAGATAGAACACAACAACAACAACCACACATTAAACATTGGTATCACATCAGTCAGTCTTGAAATGTAACAGTGTAATAGCACTAGACATTTTTTTTTACGTGGCCATATACCTAATAGGAGTAGAATGGCAAAAAACAGTATCGGAGAGGCTCCCCTGAAACCAACGGATCTGGAGCCTTGGCGGCTGAGACAGCTAGGCATGCCCCCCATTTCGGAGGCCTTGCATTCACACACCAGCACCGAGAGGTTGTGCAGAGCAGAATAGTCCTGCTGGTCAGACACCTCCAGCAGCAGCTCATGGTGCCCGGCGTGGACCTTGTCCTCTCGGATGAGGTTGACGGAGTACCCTGCAACACAGCCGGGGGGAGGTGGGGGGGGGGGGGGGGGGGGGGGGGGGAGCAGGAGAGGACACACGCCAGTTCACACACTGAACTCTATACTGTATATTCTCTTTTTGTGTCTATAAACACGCTTTTGTTAAATTATAAATTTTTATATGCTTATGGGGGCGAAGTTACCATTTTCAGGGTCAATCCTCCACTTGTTCTTCACGTCTCCGTGGAGTTTGAAGTAAAAGGGCCCAGCGAAGGGCACTTCATCGAGATCAAAGGCAGAGAGGTTTGCTTGGGAATGCTCGATGGCATCGGAGATGCAAATTCCAAACGAGTTTGTGGCCAGTTGGGGAACATTGTCATTTCGGTCTCTAAGGCGTATTAACAGAGTCCCGGTTCCAGTTGCCGGAGGCTTACCTGTCAATCATAGAGAAGACCAAACAACCGTTTAGATCTTCTGATTGCAAGCAATCAGGAGATCTAAACGGTTGTTCGCTTTGCAGCAATTTTTGGGACACAACTTCAAAGGTTCGTACCATCGTCAATAGCAAACACTGTGACTGTATAGATATTGTCTTTAACAAGAGATGATTCTCTGTCTAATGTTTTGACTGTTGTTATGACACCGGTATTTGGATCCACAGTCACCCAATCACCAGGATCCGCTCCTTTGGCATACCTGGAAGACATGGGATACTGTCTGTAAGTTGTTTAGTTATTAATCATCAATATTTTATCATCATTCAAATAGTAACCAAAGCTCCTAGTTTAAAGACATGTAAGGGGTCTCTCAAAAATGAGTTTTTCTATATGTGGGTATAGAAATAGTGTTGTTGCGAACTCACTGAATCTTGTTTCCATGTGACATATCCCTGTCAATTGCTGTCATATTCCCCAGATTATACCCAAGAGCAATGTCCTCATACACCATCACTGTTTTGTTAATGGGCTTGAATATGGGTGGGTCGTTCACATCTTCCACATTCACTATCACAATGCGCGTGGACAGCTGATCCTTCCCTGTCGTTTTCATCACGTTCCAAAGACCATTGCTGGAAACAGCCTTGGAAACAACCGTGCATGAAAAATATTTCCCAAGGTTCTCCACAGTAATGGTCAAGTTCAAAACCGATTGGTCCTCGTAGTCCAGAGGCTATAAGAAAATAACGAGGAAAGTATGGATTAAAGGTGTTGTATTTTTCAACAGATCTTTTTTACAGTCAACAAAGCTCCATAATGGAAAAAGGAAGCAGATGGTTTATATTTTCAACATGGGAGCACTGCGTAAAATGTTAATCTGTGTTTTCGATCCTTTGTCACCTATGGCCACAAGCTTTGAGTAGTGACCAAAGTAAGAGCATGGCTAAGTGTGGCTCAAGCACGTCATTCCACTGCAGTATAGCTGGATAGGAAGAAGAGTTAAAGCAGCAGCTATGCTGGAGGAAGTTGACAGGGAAAGGATCACCTGGACTGCCCTATACATGCCCTGTTACTACCGAAAGAAAAGCAGATGGACGGATTGATATTAAGGCCTTTGATTTGCTAGTAGTGTATGTAGTTAATAAATTGGTATGGCTTTGCCGTACCAATTGTTGGTATGGCTCATCACACAACACAATTGTTGTTTTAAATTTGGTTGTGGCTATTACGACCACATCTACAACTTTGTTACAGAGATAAAAAATACCTTAAAATACCCCTCAGTTTCAGTTCTGTAATCAGGCAGTAGTGTTTACCATGTTCAAGATGGCAGCTCTAAGTACACACGCTGTACTTGATTCCTATGTTTGTTTTCCTGCCATGCTGTGAATGAATGAATGTGTGCACTTGTATCCTGCATATAGAGTATGTCACTGCAGTAGCCTTCTGGCACATTTGTGGATGTATGCAACTGTGTGTGCGCTAAGTGTAGATGTATTTTGTAATTCCTAATATGTGCTTCAAACAACATCTTACTAATAGCTAGATAAACATGTGATGACATTCCATACTCAATAATTTTGTACGCTCAACAACCACATAAATTATATGCCTGAAAATGATAGATGAGTAGAGCGCTGCATTTAACAATGTGTTAGAAATCTTTACTTTCAAAAGCAAAATACCTTTGTCACGTACAAGACCCCTTCATTTGTCTCTGGATTTGTGTCGATTCTGAAGTTATCGCCACTTTTTCCGTGGATTATATAATTGGCCTTCCATGCGTCTGTGGCCTTGGTGTCTCTGTCCATTACTTGCATGCGTAAAACCTCCACATCTACCGCTCGTTCTTTGAGAGTGGCTGTATGCTGAGATTTATAAATGTTGGACAAATGAGACCAAATAAAAAAATTATAACATATATATTATATATGACACAACAATTGAACTTTGACGCCACAACGGTAGCATAGGAAAGAGAACATGCTGACCGTTGGCCCTGTGAAGATGGGAAGGTGGTTGTTTTCATCATCAATATTGACTACCACAGTGCAGGTGCTTGACAGCTGAACCTTTTCCCCACGGTCTTTCGCCTCCACCAGGATAGTGTATCTCTTTGCTTTCTGAGTGTCGGAAAAAAAGTGTGGGTCCAATAACAAGTGTTTGTTTCGATGTTTTTTTTCTTGTAAAAACCCTACAGAATGATATACAAAACTTCTCTCACCTCATAGTCCAGACACCCTCTAAATGAAATATTTCCATAGGGACCATTCTGTTCCATGAAGAACTCCACGCCAGAGGGTTCCGGGAAGACAGAGACTATTCTCAAATTAAACGTGCCATTATTGGTCGTTCCTGAGTCTAAATCCTTTGCATGAACAACAATCACATATGAACCTGAATTGGGAGAAAAAAAAGGTGTATATACTGCCCAACCATTTATTGTAAAAAACAACAACAGTCAATATAAATGATATATTGTAATTATGTAATACCATGTATACCATCATTACATGTAATACAGAATTTACCTTGTGTGGCTGACTCTTTCAAGTGGACCGTATAACTAGGTCTATCAAAAGTAGGAATATTGTCATTTATGTCCAAGATTTGCACCTCCACAGATAGTTTGGTGTCTATGACATTTTTAATCTTGTCGAATGCCTCAAATTGCAGCTGCAATTTAAAAAAGAATATACTTATATATATATATATATATATTTAAATGTATACACATACACATTATATACATATATATATATATATATATATATATATATATATATACATAAATAAAGTGTTCGTTCCACATATATTGATGTCCTAAATAAGAATACATAACAAAAAAGACACACTTTATGAATTGAAACAAACCGTAAGTTTTCTGTTTTTCTCAAAGTCCAATTTGCCAAGCACACTGACAACGCCTGTGTTTTCATCAATCTGCAGTTTACCCATGGGGTCCTCATCGACTCCTTGACCGTGCAGCTTCAGAAGTGCGAACTTATTCTCCAGTTCAATCTGAGGAAGATGTCAAATCAGCAGAAAGTATAAAAGGCTCACTGCGGCACTGTGCTCAAAAAATAAAGTATTGTGTTGACATCCTCTTTACTCACTTTGCCTAGTACATACGGAAATGTTCCACTATATTCCTCTTCAATTTGAAAGGTATCTATTATCCAGGTTCTTTTCTGCCGATGCAAAATATCTGAGGATGAATAGTTGATTCCTAGAAACTAAAACAAATGCATTGAATGATTATGACATTTTTTGATTTCTTATTACACGTTTGGTTCACATGTATTGTTTTATGTATTCAACACAAATTAAAATATCCATCTACACTCAATAGCATGCAATAACTGAATGATATGTTAGCCATTGGAAACAGACTCTGTCCCTATATCTGGTTCTATGTAATCGAAATGACATTTTAGAAGTTACGGTGGGTTGAAAGGGGTCTAGGCTGTGCAAAAACAGATGCAGCTGGATCTGCAAGAGCATGCCAGAGGAAACTATGTACAACGTTTGAATGAGTATGAATACCCTCCACCGTGGCATGGATAAACTGGAATGGCTGCATATTATATAAAGAAACATATTAGCAGTATCTAAATGGTATACAAGTTATTTAACATAATCAGGAGCAGACGCTACAACCTTACCAGGATGACGAGGAAGCTGGAAGATATTGTGTCCATGTTGGGAGTACATTAGAACAGCACTAAAGCTTGCTGTCTTTGTAAAATAAGCACCGACACATGATCTGCAGAATATATTCACAGGGAGGAGCAAACGCTGATTAAGTGATAAAAAAACAAAACGAAACTATGGCTTCAGCGTGGCATTGTGTGTAGCCTTAGTCACTGTGTGTGTGTGTGTGTGTGTGTGTGTGTGTGTGTGTGTGTGTGTGTGTGTGTGTGTGTGTGTGTGTGTGAGTGTGTGTGTGTATGTGCGTGCGTGCGCGCGCGCGTTTGTTTGTTACGGTTTACTTGGGAAGTCTGCTGCCATAAAATTCTTGGCACTAGTGCACTTGTTTTCACTGTTCCATGCTGTTGGTATTCTGTATCTAACATCTGTATGTCATGCTTTTAATCACACAGCAGGGAGCACCAGAAAAGAGTGGAACCATACCGCCATTTTACAATTGTATTACCATTTCATGCAATAAATGGTTAAACTTTTAACATGAGTGATTCCTGTCAGAAACGAGGAAGTGGCGTGTTTTGTGCCGAGGAGAGGGGCTGACGATTCTTTTCCTTTTGACACGTGAGAACATGTGAGGGCACTTGTTTTACCCAGCCAACCGACACAACAGGATTCAGCTGCAATGTTTTCTCTCTATAGTCCCAGAGCAAGCAATTAGTTGTAACTGTGATACATTTAAGTATGTATCACTGCTCTTGTTTAAAGTATGAGATAGCCTGTGGAACTTATTTAGTAAATATCTTTATTAAGTTCTTAAATATGTATTAATAGTTAGTGTGTACTAACCATAGATGCTGGCAGCCATTCTTTTCTGTTTTGTTTGTTCATTTGTTTATTATTTATTATTTATTTGTTTATTATTTGCCCATTTATGTAAACGGATATATTGTGGTTCTGCTGACACTCTATGCTGTGTCCAGTGATAGGCTACTGATTAATTTGCAGTTCATAATTCCAAACGATGTCCCTTCAAACGTTAAACGGTTACCCTGGGCTTGTCCACAGACCCCGGCGGCAGGACTAACTAGGCAAGGAGGCATCAGAAATGACAGAGGAGGCACAGCTATTTTTGACTTGCTGATAACACAGGATTGATAGCAATGACAATAACAACAATTACACACAATGTATTTGCAGTCACCGATTGCGGTCTTGCCGCAAGAATACAGGCTACTGTATATAAAAACAAACAAACAATTAATTGCCAAGCTGTCTTGCCACAAGACTGCCGTAATATGCTACGTATGACAACGACAGAGATTGGTCAAGGTCTGCCCACCCTCATCGATGTAATGCAAATCAAGCAACTATTCTACCATTTAACCATTAACATCACATCCCCTTCTTGGTAGCAATGCCCATGATGAAATCATGTCTACGCTTCTTAACGTAGCTAAAGCAAAAGGATCGGGCAGATTGTGTGATAGGAAATATGGATACAAAACTGAGGGGGCACAATATTTTAGAGGGGGCATTGCACCCTTTTGTCCCCTTGTGGCACCGGGCCTGCTTGTACATCGTGATGTCACATCCCAATGAAATGGGATGTGACTGCCTCCATTTTGGAAGTATCGGCGCATAGGAGTGTTATTGGTAGTAATGGTGTTTTGGTCATTGTTTACGTGACAACAAAGATGTCATTTGCCTAGGTTACATTATATACTACAACTCTCTCGAGTCATCACAAAATGGCGCCATATCACCAACAAAAATCCCATGATGCATTCTGATGTACAAGGTGATCTGATGTTTTCAAGGAAAGTCTTCTTACGGGGGCAACCCACCTGAGTCACAACCAATGACTTCCAACCATTTGTCTACCTGCCAAGCCTTTAATGAAACCACAGCTTTCAACACATTGTAAATCGTGTCTTGTGTCATGTGTACACAAACATTGGGCATGGATTTTTTTGTTTTGTTATTATCATGGTTGGTTTCTTTAATTATGCAGTTAAAAGAAGATCAGATAACTCTTAATTAACCCCTGAAGGGAAATCCAGGTAATAAAGTACTTGTGAAACTGCACAAATAAACCCTCTCTCTCTCTCTCTCTCTCTCTCTCTCTCTCTCTCTCTCTCTCTCTCTCTCTCTCTCTCTCTCTCTCTCTCTCTCTCTCTCTCGCTCTCTCTCCCCCTCTCTCCCCCTCTCTCCCCCTCTCTCCCTCTCTCTCTCTCTCTACATATATACATATAATTCGTTTTCATGTGTTCAAATACCCCCATGGTACTTAAAGGTAAAACTTATAATGGAATGAAAAAAGTAACGTAGCCCTACATGTCTTCACATGTCAGACTGAAAGTCATTCATCACTAGGACAGCTGTGAGACTATGCAGTCTTAGTACTGTAAGGCTTGAGTGATTAATCCACAATCAGGACCTATCAGAAAATTGCGTGCACAGCTCATTGCCACCGATTTGTTATTTATCTCCCAGTCGACTGCAAAAAAAAAGTTCGTTTTTAACAGCTGACCTGTGAAACGAATTAGTCAGATACCAATAAGGAAGCAAACCTTAGAGATCTGCGTTTGATAGTGTTCTTAGGAAAATGCCTACCACCTACATATATTTGCCACGTCATACACACCTCATACTTTACATCTGGACCTTAAAAACTTTTAATCTGAATCTCCATAAAATGATCTTGGTGGGGTTTGTGTGATATAAATATAATTTTCTACATCAAGAAATATCAAATTTGTTAAAGAATTATGGTTACAACTGCGTTTCTACAGAAAATTGAACAGACTGAAACTGACTATAGAAGGTTGCTGCTTTTTGCTCCCTCCTTGAGCCATACTTTATGCAAGTTAACAAATGTTGACCTTACAGTCTTGTACCTATGCCATTTTCTTTTGTAATTGTCTCTCTCTTGTCTCAAACTAAATGTCACCATCTGACCATGGTATATGTTGGAGAAGAGTTATTGGAGGCGCATATGCCTTTAACACAGCGTTTCATATGTTAAGATAAGAAAAACCAGTTTGACCAACCAAGTTGGTGCCAGAGAGAGATGATGTAATGATGATCTCACATGACCTGAGCTGTTCTTACAGTGAATTTAGCAGTGGTGTATTCCAGTTAATTAAATGTATTTTTTGTTTGTTACTGACATTGCTTAATCAACATTGACAATCATGAATGAAAAGTATTTTGAGTTCCAGTTAGCTGTAACACAGTCAGGTTTAATATGTAAACGACATCCACCCCAGTCAGGAAATATACTTAGTCAACTGTTCAATGTGTAAACACACTTTATTTGGTTTTCATGCCAGCACCACTCCCCAAGGCACAACCTCTCCCTCAACTGCAATGTGAAGTCTTATATGCAAATCTTAATTTAAACATGGTAGTGCTAACAGCCCTATGAACAGTGATATTTTCCCACACACAAAAGGTTTGTACAGGTTAATATAAGTTACCAAATGTGTTTGAAATTTCAAACATGAAACATGAGTGCCAAAGAAGAAGTATAAGGCTAAATAATTATGTATTTTAAGAAATGAAAAGTTGGGAGAAATATATATTTTTCTTCCTTTTTTGAATACTTATATTATGCCTCCTATTTAGGTCATTATTCGCCATCCCATGAGGAACTGACTGGAAGGAATATTATCGATAATCACCTTCATAGTAGCCTATACATTCATACAAAACATTTGATCAGAGTGAAACTACAGAAGAGAGTATTTGAGATCACTGGTAAGGCATTTCCACAAAACATGGAATTAGTATTTCAAGATAATCTGAGTTTAAGGCAGCACAAGGTGATTTAAATATATATATATAGATACTGTATATAAATATATATATATATATATATATATATATATATATATATATATATATATATATATATATATTGCAAAGCTTTACCGATACCATCCAAAAAGCAAACTAAACACACATAGTCCAGTGAAAACATTTATCTATGACGTTTTTATAAATACCACCATTTAGGCTACTTAAGTTCATGTGGGCCAAAACCATTGTTAAAGTGTAAGTGATCCCCTGGTTTCAGCTTGACTTCGAACACAATGCGATTTGGACTGCGACTTCTAGGAAGGGGGGGGGGGGGGGGGGGGGGGGGGGGGGTGTTATCCTCAAGGTATACGACCCACGCAAACTTTGTTATACTTTATTTTAAGCTAGTACCGTCGTTGTGTATGTGTGATATAATATGAGATGTTGTAAATGAAATGCGGCACACACCATGGAGTTATACTATAAAAAGAAGCTTAACCCTCTCTCGGACGTGGCCATCAACATCAACTGCTGCCCAGGCAGAGCTCCCTGTCAGCAGGTGTTCCCTGGTCCTGACGTCACGGGAGGAATGCGAAAAACTGGTTGGCGGAGACTTGCAAAAACTTGCGTTTTTACACCTGTTTCCTCTAAATTACAGTCTTATTTTAGTAACTGACAATATAGCACTGAAGAAGATCATATAATTACCACGTTAAGAAATTAAAACAAATATTGGGTTCACTTTATCTTTAAAGATGAGCTCAAAAGGATTTAGCCCCAGTGCATAGCGGTCTCGGTCTCTCTCTCTCACTCTCTCTCTCTCTCTCTCTCTCTCTCTCTCTCTCTCTCTCTCTCTCTCTCTCTCTCTCTCTCTGTATATATACATATATTAAAGCAATGTGCAGTGCAATATCATCACAATATTCTATATTTTTTTGTCTTTTCAATGTGTCATTGAAAAGACAAAGTGTCAAAGTGATGATCCTTGTTTCGAAAGCTGCATCAAAGGCCACATTTTGCTTGATAGTCTTATCAAAGCTGTATGTTTAACTCCTTTAGGTTCTGGTCACAGATGCCTCCCAGGATCTTGAATTTGGGGCCCAGATCGCTGAGAAAGTCAAGGTTGTCACCCAGGTCCAGTGACAGCTTGTCCAGTGACTGAGACCTGCTGCCTTTGCCCTCGTAGGTGAACTCAGTGGGGTGGTAGAGCGGGTAGTCCCAAGACACTTCCCTTTGCTCATGCAGCTTCTGTTGAATCAACCAGCCAAGAGTATATCTCAGTAGCTTCCTTCAAAGCAACTTCTTAATACTGCGCTGTACAAATCCATTAGAACTTGTTTCCTCTTGTTTGTTCAAGTTAAAGGAGCCCAAAGTCTGTCAAGCAGCCAGGAAAGACAGCAGCATGGTAAAGAGGGGAAAGGTGATGGCGGTTGAGGGCGCCCTGAGAGGGAGAGGCCCCTAGACAGGGCCCCTGAATTCAAATCCTATAGGTTGTATCAGTAGGTAATGAAATATATATAATTTAACATTTTAAATGAAGCAATGTGAATATTATTTGATCTACTGTAGGGAAAAGTGAACGCAGTGCGCTCAGCCTGTTGTCTGACTACCAGAAGGGACAGGCGTCATGTCAGAAAGTGATTGTCTGCCAAAAACGGATTCCTATAGCTGTTTTGATTTGGATCCCAATGTCATAACGTGCAAGTACACATAGCTTTGTGTATTTTGTAATAGCAAAGGTGTGTCTATAATGTTTTTTGTAACCGAATCACAATTGTTGCCAAAGAAGTGCTTGCAGTATAAAGCGTAATCAGGCATGACATTTACGTGATTATAGGCAATACTAGCTAAAGTATAGTTTCTGATGTTTTGGAACTGCTCTGTGCCCTGGGTTATAACAAATCCAGTCCTTTCCAGCACTGATTTATCTTTAAAGATGCAAAACAACCCATAATAGGCAGACGGCAATCTGTTTTATGGCGGACCATCACTTTGTGGAACACCTGCTGCACATAAGAAGGAAAGAGAAGGAACACACGTTTTACAGCACAGTAATAGGTTCGTTCATTCATCTATAAAATGTAATTGAACTCTTTTTTTTATAAGCCTGTCTTGTGGTGAGTACAGTGGTGTGATTGAAAACGGTCTAGGACTTGTGAGCACAGCCCATAAGCGTATATTTATTATTATAGTATTATTTATAATGAACCTATTAGCCAAATATTCAAGTTGAAGTTTAAATAATGTGGAAGTTGGTAGTAGAAGTAAAAGTAAAACTAGTAGCTTATGTTAACATTTCTGTATAGATGTGAGTTAGATCACAATTAGGTCCTAATAGTGTAGTTATTAGGCCACCACTAAACTATTTCGTCTTGATCTGAAAGAGAAAAGCAACCAAATGATAGCTATGCAGCATCATTGACTATAACGGCTTCAGCGCTATTAGCCTCTCCATAGTGTAGGCTAGGCACACCTAGAATTGGTGATTTAGTGCAACATCACAAGTTAGGAATATAGGTTGCAGGTAAATAGATCTTACGCAGTCTATGTGTTCTGCGATGTGCTGATCCGAGTGCAGGGTTGAGGTCTTTGCGAATTGGCGCGAACCATTCTAAAAAAGAGAGGGATGGGCAGAATTGCGATCAAATTGATTTTGGAAAATATAGTCTTAGCCAGTTTTTATGAACTTGAAAAATATAGAAGCAATAACAAGTAGTCAGTTAAGCATTAGTGAACGCAACTTACTATGATGGACATCATCCAATTTGAATTCCAAGTTGAGTACTGAAAGTAAGTAAAAATCATGTTTGAAAACTGTTTAGAAGGCAATCATATTTTAAAAGGACAACTGCAGTACTATTGGATGACTTAAAGAAAGGCTACAGCACCCTCTTGTTGACAGAGAAGACACCGCAAGCGCCTACCATGCTTCCACCTCCTTGGCTTCTCAGAGATTCCCTGGGGTCTACAGCACGCTTCTGCCCCTGTTTCTGACTTCGAATGGAGTTAATCTGTGAAAGGGGTTGGGGGTGTGTTGGGGGTTATGGGTGTGTTTGAACTGTACTTGACAACAATCCAGCAATTGACACAAAATGTATAGTCAACCAGCAACACTGGTTTCATGTTGACGAGGTGTTTCAGTGTGTTTGTATGTTCTTGTTCGTTTGGTGAAACAAAAGGTTATTACCAGCCTGGGTGCTGAGCTCATCATATATTCACTTGGTTGTATTATAATAGTATGGTGTGTGTCCCTCAGTGTTTTGTGCATGGGGCGTGGAATAATATGTTGTTTCAACCCTTTCCGTCAGCATTGCAATCGTGTCAAGTATTGTCGAGAGAGAAAGTTAACTCTTCAGCCAGATGTGTCGGGTACTCGATGTTGAGTTTCACCATCACCTGACCCTAGATGATCCACACATCCCAAATAAACAGACGTGTTATTGCAAATAATTCATGTTTGCTCTGCTAAGCTCATAAGCAGGCTCGCAGGCAGCAACAGATTGATGAAAAAACCCCACAAAAACAAACACAACCGATGCATGACATTAGACACGCCTAACAAAATCAATCTTGGTTACCATTCCGTCATTCTTTGTAGACAGTGCAATGACTGATGTGGAGGGATTACGGCTATAGTCGTGCTGTTGGCTCCCTCTGGAAGAGGCGGGCGTCAATAGCCTGCCTCTCCCTATACGTCTGTGTAAGGCACTCAGCCCCGCTGGCGGTGTGTGCACACATTGACACACCTGCTGTGAACTTCCTCTGACAACCCAGGTAATGTGGCCTGAGCAGACTGGTTGCAATAAGTGGGGAGGGTCGTGTGTGTGTGTGTGTGTGCGTGCGTGCGTGCGTGCGTGCGTGCGTGTGTGTGTGTGCGGGGGGGGTTTCTGTGTACCAGCGCTCTGTCCAGCTTCTGCCCGTCCATCACTGTCATCATTCTGATGGGGGTGAGGTGGAAGGTGGGCTCCGTCTGCATGTGTGTGTGTGTGTGTGTGTGTGGGTGGAGAGGGAGGGGAGACAGGCGGTGGAAGAGGTTGATGTGGAAGATTAGGTAAGGTGATGAAGCATAACTAAATGTCAACTACAGCTGTGAAAGAGTATAAAAATAATAAAAAGCTGTTGGAACATGGTTAAACAATGAACTGCCATTTACTGTTATATTTACACTATATTGCCAAAGGTTTTGGGACGCCTGCCTTTACATGCACATGAAGGTTAATGACATCCCATTCTTAATTCGTAAGGTTTAATATGGAGTCTGCCCACCCTTTGCAGCTATAACAGCTTCAACTCTTCTGGGAAGGCTTTCCACAAGGTTTAGGAGTGTGTTTATGGGAATTCTTTACTATTCTTCTTGAAGCGCATTTGTGAGGTCAGGCACAGATGTTGGACGAGAAGGCCTGGCTTGCAGTCTCCGCTCTAATTCATCCCAAAGGTGTTCTATCGGGTTGAGGTCAGGACTCTGTACAGGCCAGTCAAGTTCCTCCACACCAAACTCGCTCATCCATGTCTTTATGGACCTTGCTTTGTGCACTGGTGCGCAGTCATGTTGGAATAGGAAGGGGCCATCCCCAAACTGTTCCCACAAAGTTGGGAGCATGAAATTGTCCAAAATGTCTTGGTATGCTGAAGCATTAACAGTTCCTTTCACTGGAACTAAGGGGCCAAGCCCAGCCCTGAAAAACAAACCCCACACCATAATCCCCCTTCCACCAAACTTTACACTTGGCACAATGCAGTCAGGCAAGTACCATTCTCCTGGCAACCGCCAAGCTTTGTTATAATACCACTAACAGTTGACCGTGGAATATTTAGTAGTGAGGAAAGTTCACGAATGGACTTATTGCACAGGTGGCAACCTATCACGGTACCACGCTTGAATTCACTGAGCCCCTGAGAGCGACCCATTCTTTCACAAATGTTTGTAGAAGCAGTTTGCATGCCTAGGTGCTTGATTTTATACACCTGTGGAGTGTTTGGAACACCTGAATTCAATGATTCGGAGGGGTGTCCCAATACTTTTGGCAATATAGTGTATCTTTCACTTAATATATATTCAGTATTGTAATATCGTAGTGCAATATTTACAGAATCACAACTCATAACGGCACTCAAAAATCCCGTCCATAACATTCATGCATATCCAAACACACCCTCATGCAGACACAGTCACACACACACACACACACCCTCATCCACGTACGTACGCACATACACACAAACACCCTCACGGATATAGACACACATACACACACTCCAACGCACACACACACACACACACACACACACACACACACACACACACACACACACACACACACAAACCTTGCATGCAGAGCCCCCTCCCTCCTGGTTGTACATGATGAGCGTCTGGTTGCTTTCATTCTGGGCGAAGGTGATGTGCTGGAACTGCTTGCCGCATTCACACCTCAAGAAGAGCAGCAGCACTGTGAACGTGTTCCAATGAGTTGAGTCAATATACATAATTGGTTTGTACAGTTTCAATGTGTTCCAATACAGCCCAGTATACTGCACATACCCAGAGCTTTCCCTTTAGCAAAACATACATACATAATTTTTTTCGCCTTACCAGTTTTTGTGTGTATCTGTGTTTGTCTGTTAGTTGTTTCATTCGTTTGTTTGTTTGTGTGTGCATGTGTGTGTTCTATGTTATTGTGTTGTATTTTGTACTTGGACTTACTTTGTATTTCTAATATTTTGAGCAGAGGAATTGTAACGATTTTTTTTTCCCAAGGATCAATAAAGTCATCTGAGTTGAAAGAATTTGTAATATAATCAAACTGCACTATGTAGGTTTTCCTATTAGCAGCCTCTAGTGGCTTGAGTTGTAGCTACAGTTATTGCCGCCTTTTGTTCTTCAGAAACTATCTAGTTCAGATATTTTTTAATGGAGTAAATAGCGGCAGTAGAAAAATATGAATTGTATATATAAATATAACATTTGTCTCTTTTATTAGCAGACATACTAAATAGGAGAGAAAGCAGTGCAGCGAAAATCAGTCCGATAGATGACGCGCTGATGGAGGACGAGAGCGGCAGCTTCCCGCGGCATGTGTCCCCGACACCACAGTCGCAGACGACCACCTTCACCACCATGTCCTCCCCTTTCGTGCCTTGCTGGTCCTGGATGACCAGCGGCACAGAGTAGTTGCCGTAAGGCAGGCTCTTCAGAGCCACCAGCCCCGCTTCCTCCCCTGTAGATGACAAAGAGGAGGAGGAGGAAGAAGAAGAAGAAGAAGAAGAAGAAATTCTTGCATTGTCATTTTAATTTGAAACTGTAAACTAAAGTCAATTAAAGAGAACAAGAGAAACATCCAGGGTGGGAAATGGATTGACTTACCAATGGCAGGGTCAAGTTTCCAAGTCTGCTTCAGTGCCTCGTCTCCCCCCCCCAGGGAGAAGACGAACGGTCCGCCGAACGGAGCTAAGTCTTTGTCCGAGGCGGGAACCATCACCTTGTTGACTTTGTTAGCGCACATCTCCACGCTGTTGTTGACCAGCCCTGGGAGGTTGTCATTGATATCCCTCAAGTGGACCAGGATAGTGGTGGAGGCCGTGGCCTGGGGCTCCCCTAAAGGTCAAAAGTTTATTTTTAAAATGTTTTACCCACAGATAATGCGTGGGCATAGATGTATGGATTTATTACACATTGCAGTGTAACTATGTATATATATACAGTATGCACACACTTGTACACACTGTATGTGTGTTTATGTCTAAGTGGCGAGCCGTCTTGTATAGCTCGTACCGTCATCAATGGCAGCGACTACAATTTTGTAAACGTTGGCGTCAACAAACGGCGACTCTCTGTCCATCTTCTTAGCTGATTGGACAATGCCTGTCTTGGTGTCGATTCTGGCCCAGCCTGCAGGGTCTTTAAGAATCCTATACCTGGTTGTACAACATGGTAGAGAGTCAGGAAGAAGAGGGGAAAGAGAGAGATTGTGTTGTGTCAAATAACCTAGCATGAAGAGCCACCCACCGGATGTTGGCTATGTCCGAATCTTCATCGGTGATCTTTGGCTCGAACAATTGTTGGCCGGGTTCCTCCTCTTCCCTTTGATACACGACCGTCTGGTTCTTGTCAAATTTAGGGGGGTCGTTGACATCGATGACTTTCACGGTGACGTTGATGCTGTTCGGTGAGGGGGATGCTACTGTGCCTTCGCCCTTTTTAGAAGTGCAAACAAACAGTTTCTCCTCGTTCTCCACTCCGATCTGCAGGGTGTTGGGGGTTGTCCTTTCATAATCCTTGCCCTGAAGAAATGTAATGAAAAACGTAATGAATTGATATGTCTATCTCAGTGAGGCTGTGGTCTACTGATGGCGGAATCAAAACTCCGCAGAGCTCTGAGATGGGTTACACAAATGTTCCGGCTGTCACTCTGTTCTTTGAGGACTGTGGAAAACCAAAATGTACCTTGATCACCGTGAGGATGCCCTCGTTTGTCTTCGGATCTGTGGTGATTTCATAGTTTTTGTCTTCATTCCCGCTGATGAAGAAATACTTGGCCTTCCAGCCGGGGGTATTAGGGGTGTCTTTATCTTCCACCCCCACACGCAAAACCTCCTTGTTGGTTTCCATCTCCAAAATCTCCCCTTCGTACTGGATGCGCAGGTTATACATGTTACGGGAAAGCATGTTAGAAAATGAGTTCAGCGCTAAAGCCCTCGATCTGCCCCTTTTCTGTTTATTTAGGGTGAGATGAAGTTATCTACAACATTTACCTTTCTCTCTTTGAATGTGGGAAGATGACTGTTGCTGTCCGTAATTTCCAGATTGATCACAGCAGTGGAGGAGAGGGCTGGCTTCCCACCATCCTTTGCTTCAACAATGACCTTGTACTTGTTTACTTTCTATAAAATAACACTATATTAATTAACACCATATTGTGTATGTAAGATAAGGATGTGAGATAAGATACTTATCTTTAAGTACTTTATTGATCCCAGATGGAGAATTTGAGTGTGTGTGTGTGTGTGTGTGCGTGTGTGTGTCTGTGTGTGTGTGTGCGTGTGTGTGTGTGCGTGTGTGTGTCTGTGTGTGTGCGCGCGCGTGTGTGTGTGTGTGTGTGTGTGTGTGTGTGTGTGTGTGTGTGTGTGTGCGTGCATGCGTGTGTGTGAGTGAGGTTATGGGTAGGTTTGCTTTTTCGTTTCTTTTTACAGTGGAGCCTCACATCATAGTTAAAGCACCCATCGAAGGATAGCTGCGGCTTCTTGGATTCAGGAGCATAATCTAATTTCAACCTAGGTTCTTTGGGTTCCTGTGACAGAATCTTGACAGTGAAAGTAGAGTTGATGGTGTTCTCCTCGTCCTTGTCCCGTACATTCAGCCACACTGGGAGCCACCCTTTGATAATACATGATAATACATCTGGTGTTAAGAACCTTTCAAGACACTCACAGACACTTTAACATACATTTTAAATCCAACTATATACCAAATGAGTTAAATATATATATATATATATATATATACATACATATACACATACACATACACATACATAAAGGTCAAAGGTCAAGGCTAGGATAGAAAACAAAATGCTAAAGTCGCAATGTGTAACATTTCAAATAGCTCGTAGCTTAAAATGACCTGGACATGTCTGTAGTCAATGCTAATCGATAGCAATTTCACTAACGTTATCAATAAAATCATATCCTATTACTAATATATTCAAAAAAGATATCTGCTGGCCAGCCCATACCTCTCTGTTTGTTTACAAGAATCGTACTATCGACACTCTAAATACCCTTCCAGTTCACGCCACCCACACAGCCGAGCTATTCTATTCTGCGGCGCCAGTTACATTCGACATAACACTTACATTTTTGGAATTCTGAAAGTCTCCCGCTTAGTAACTGGAAGGGGCTCAATCTTACACTATGTAACTTTAACCTGATGAAATGGTGGATTGCTCATTGTGGTTCTGGTACAAAATTAAGCAATCATGAAAGTGATTCATACATGTTGATGTCGTTATTTCCAGTGTTTCAGTAATTGTAATATAATAAAACACTTTATTAATCCCCGGAGGGAAATCCAGTTGTAACAGCAGCCAAATTACAGAATCAATGTAAGACAAGGCAGAATACAATACTGGGAACCAGATGAATCTGCGAGGTAATTATTTATTACCTCTGGCAGATGCGTCTTATCTCCTTCCCGTTTGGACAAATTTGAAGCTGACCTGGCCTGGTCGGACCAATCACAACCATTTATCTAATAAGGGGTGGGTTTGATACGATGACTGTACAGAGGAACGCCAGTCAGGATTTTTCATAAACAACCATGATGGTTGCCACTGATGTGGAATGGTCTGTTGAATCTGCTTTCCCTTCAGTATTAAAGAAAATGTAATGTATAATTTCTCTAAAAGAAACACAAACAACTGCACTTAAAGCCTTTGTTGATAAGAAAGATGTGTTTGCCAGATTTGGTAAAAGTTGAATTAACCAACTGGCCCCTCAGCACTATGTCACACATTTTGTTACTCTGATTTTTTGTAGGTCTATCCAATTGTGTCTAGAGGCATTTTGGTCTGAGCCCGTTGATAATGCCCCATGGAAATCGAAAATGAACTGAGAGGTTCCAGACTGATACCCATTTGCGAATTGGTCTGGCAATGTCACACTGATACAGCTCTACGCTGTTGAGGAATTAGCCTACCTTCTGGTGTGTTCTCCTTCAAAGTAGCGTTCATGACAGGATTTTCAAATTCAGGTGCATTGTCATTAATGTCAATTATGGCAATGTCAAAGGCCAGAGTTTTGTCAATCTTGGCTCCTGTCTCACTGTCCAGGATATTAAATTGAATCTATGGAAAACAAAATCAAAATTAAATAATTGTATTTGCGTCATATGCATGTAGTTCATTTGAGCTCCTTTCAGTATCTATCTCGAATACCTCCGATGTTTTTACTTTTTGAACTTTGTATTTATATGATTATTGTTATTGCTTTAAATATTATAGGCGTATGCTGAATATATAGTTACATTTCCAGTTACCTTGAATGCTCTAGCAGCAAACCTTCTAATGCTTTTGACATCAATTGTTTAATAGATGGTATTTATAACACATACCACTGCTTTAAGGTTTGAACTTGTTGAACATATAAAGAGTTTGGCATGCTTGGGTACAACGAAATACTATCGTTAATTCACAAGCAATAATGAATAATGCCACGGTGTTTCTCATGCGAGAGACGTGGCAAAACAAAGGATTTTACAGTACTTGAGTCTCAATATGGTGGAGTATCTCCAACAAAACATCCCATGATGCATTCTGACATATAAGCCCTATACAGACTCTAATATAATGTCATTGATATGCTGCTCCGGTGTGTTTGCTTACATGGAAAAGGGGACATGTCTCTCTGTCAATTTTCTCGTGGATGAAGACATCACCAGTGAGTTTATTGATGGAAAACAACCCCTGGTCCACACCCACACCAGAGATATGAAACTCGTGTTTGTCGTTCTCCTCTTTGGTTCTATCATTAAACATCTGATGAGACACACACACCAACACACACACACACACACACACACACACACACACACACACACACACACACACACACACACACACACACACACCAGTTTGTTACGGTCTTACGGTCCACACTGTAAGACTGTATGGACTGTAACTGTAATAGGACTTATTATGACAGCCATATTGACAAAATGCAATGAATTTCAGCCATCAACAAATATCAGTTGATGAACAAAAAACAATAATGAACTAAACATGATGTGACCAATGAATGTCTTTTGTTACCGTCGTGAGCAGTTTTGGAAATGGTCCTTTGTCTTCCTCCACTAGTTCAAAAGTGGAAAGAACCCACCTTCTCTTGGAGCGCAACAACAGATCCTATTGGCCACAAGACAAGGTCACGTTATTTTATATTTTAAGTAAAACGTAAAACGTTACACTTTAAATGTGTAGTTTGAAACATTATTCACATACTCGTTTATCCCGCTTGTTCTCTGTGGAGTTGTTGCCAAGGGCTTCTGCCATCATCATGGCGACCTTGTAATCCGTTGTGAAAAATCAATAGTTAGGTTGGCCTAATACAACTTTTTTTGGCCATTGTCTTTAGTAACAATTTAGTCACTAGTAGTTAGGAACATGTTCTTTTTACACAACTTAGTATATTATGTTCCTGCTTTTTTCTAATGGTTTATCAGCCCCAGGGTTTATGTTGTGTACATGTGTAATTGTCAGGGTAATCTATCAGTCTATAGGATTTGGGTTTTATTTTTGTACGCCATTTCCCATCAATTCTCATTAATGTATTTTCTTTCCACACTCTTAAAAGGTGCAATATGTACATATCATCCTTCCTGTTTGTGATCGTAAAACTGCCCTGACCTTGTGTGGTCTACTCCTTTGACCTCTGCGGGTGACCATCCCATCACTGACACCAAAACTAGTTTGCCTATTAAAGGACTTCTTAATGGGACAAAGCAAGAAAGAGGAGAACATAATCAGAGAAGTGTGACAGTTTTTAACTGTTGCAATTCACCGCATCTTCTGCCTCAACCCCCTCAGGAACTATCCCAACTCTCTCAGCTCTCCCCTCTGCCGTTGATAGGAGTGAGTTCACAACAATAATTACGCCTGGCTCAAATAACCAAGAGGGAAGTCCTCGTATGACCCTACCTACACACGCCCCTAGGTGGCACTCTCCCTGCTTCCCATCACCCAACACCTCCACAGTGGATTTTCAAAACAGAGAGATAGTAGCACCTACACACAGTCAACCACAGCCCCAGGTACTGTTCCGGCAAGACCCCAAAATGATTCCTTTCTCACCAGGCGAGGACATTGAAATCGTTATTCGCTTTGAGCGCAAGGCTCGCACTTGGGCCTGGCCGGAGTCTGAGTGAGCTTGCCGCCTCTTTCCTCTTCTCACTGGCAAGGCACTAGAGGCATATTCAGCAATGGGGGAGCAGCCGACCAATCATTACTCAGACCTGCACTGGTCTGAGTAGTGCACT
The DNA here is from genome assembly GCA_026745465.1 of Lota lota. Lineage (NCBI taxonomy): Eukaryota > Metazoa > Chordata > Actinopteri > Gadiformes > Lotidae > Lota > Lota lota. The sequence goes on along the minus strand of JACYXH010000175.1, from coordinate 6,613,125 downwards.
CAAGATGCACTGCTTGCCAAATTTGACACATCTCCGGAGACATACCGGCTACAGTTTCGTTCAACTCATATACTACTTGGTGAGGCCCCAAAAGAGACTTATGACAGAATAAAGGGGAAAAAATAAGAGCAAATTTCAGAAGCAGTAATTCTCGAACTGATGCTGCGAATGTTACCAAATTACATTCAAATGTGGGTAAAGAACATGAAGGTGACGATGGAATCAAAGCAGCTAAGCTGGCTACCCAGTTTTTAAATGCTCGGAGAGGATTCAAGCCAGCACTTCGGAAATCTAACCCAAGTCAGCCTCCAATCCAAACAAACGGAGCCCAGTATGTGGAAAAGTCTTTATCCATCTAAATACATTACTCTGTCCCTTCCCTGTTCTTCAAAGCAATGTCGCTAACTTCAACCAAGAGAGACAACGTACTCCACCATTGAACGAGATTGCTTGGCCATCAAGCGGGCCCTTGAATCACTGCATTACTATCTATGAGGACAAACATTCAATCTGGAAACTGACCAGGGCACTACCGTGAATTAACTCGAAGGATGAAAATGCCAGGGTGACCTGCTGGTACTACCACTGCAACCATCCAGCTTTAGCATCCGCCATCAATCAGGAAAATCAAACCTTTTTGCAGACTACCTGTCTAGGCTACCAGAACCGACCCTCACTAGAGAGGGGGAAGGTAGTGTGACAATACGCCTAACTTAAATAACCTGTAGCTGTTTCCCTCACATCAACATACTGGCCAAACAGAACATGTCTTCCTTGGTCCAAATGAGCACTGAGGTGCTGTTAGCCAGCAGAACAACCTTAAGAGGTAATTATTAGTTTACTCTTGACACCATGGTCTTTTGTGTTTTTGATTATGATATGTTTTATTTACTTATTTTCATAGCAATGTGATCTTTAATTATGTAGCAATTTGAATGTATTATAAATTGTTTTTTTCATTGATATCTTCTATGTTACAGAGCGATTCTATGGCCAAATCTTTTTGTCATCCTTTTGTTTTCTTTGTGTAAATACAGCTGTTTACCTGCACCTTAATCTGCCTGCGGTGTCATCAGTGGACTCGCTTTGAACCAAGTCTTAGTCACGTGTGGGAGAGTAGCATTGACACCATGCGATTAAAAGTGGTACTGCAGTCACAATATTGGAGCGTTGTATCCGCCCACCCCCTCACCCCCAGACTCAAATCTCACGCAGGTTGACGGGTTGAGGACACTGAACGAACATGAGCGTAAAACGAGCCAAGCGCAACCTTATATTTAGAGACGATCAGCTAATATATACGTTTGCAAATAATTTATTGTTTGCAAGTTATAAACTAGCTCATTTGGCATCCGTCTCCTTCTGGCCTCTAAGCTGTCTCCATCTTTCAAACGGTACTCCCAAGATTTAGAGCAGGGGTGCCGATCTCTAAAGGTAGAGCGGGTAGACAAAGCGTGACATTCCAAAACATATATATGTATAACTAATAATAAATGATAAAAATAAATGAACACACGCGGGAAGAGGACATTTTTCAGTCTTTCAAAAACGTTATCAAGAAAACCCGGCTGCCGGTGTGTAAATGAATATCAATCACCACGGACGGTGCGCCCGCAATGGTGGGCCGCTTTAATGGATGTATTGCCATAAGTGCAGGCAGGACGACGCTTTCCCCGACTTCCTTAATCACCACTGCATAATACACCAACAAGCAGTATGTGCTAAAATGCTAAACATGAAAGAGATAGTGGATGTGGCCACGAAAATCGCCTGTTCTCTTCGAGCGAGACCTCTTCAAAGACGACTTGTGTCGTGCACATCTGGAGGAGGCTGACTGCAAACTACTCAGACCTCTTGCTACACACTGACGTGAGATGGCTTGGTAGGGGTAACTCCCTGCAGAGAGTTCGAGAACTATGTCCGGAGATACAGGACTTTCTCCTTGAGAGTAAGCATGCAGAATACACGCAACGTAATGACAGGAAGTGGCTGCTAGACATGGCATTCTTAACCGAGCTGACCAACAAGTTGAACGAGCTTAATTTAGAGCTGCAAGAAGAAAAAAAAAAAGAAGAAAAGAAAGCGTGGTCAATATGATCAGCTCAGTTAATGCTTTAAAAAAATGCAACATCTATCCTCAAAGCTGCAGCGACATGATTTGGGGAACTTTCAAAACCTCGCATCAGACCTGCAGACGCCACGGAAAGCGTGCGCGCTGCACAGAGCAGATTGAGAATTGTCTTGACAGGCTTTGGCAAACGGTTTCAAGACTTTGCTTTACTCGAGCCAATCGCTACATTCATGTGCTATCCATTTAGGGAAGATGTTGAGGTTGATTTACGCGCATCAAAAATTGCGGCACTGTTTCACCTGAACTCGTCTGCAGTGGAGGATGAGATTTTGACAGTGCAAACTGATATTGAGCTTAAGTCCAGGGCTCATGGACAATTCCCAGAGAATATCAAGTCCAAACACCGGTCCACCATGACTGGTGATCATTTGGAAGCCTGCTTGAGACCAGCTACCAGCAGCTACCGTCCGCACCATGCAACCCTGGCGGACTCCATTCAGTGCAAGTCCTCAGAGTACTCACTATATATAAATAAATACGTGTTTAGCATTTTTTATTTTTTTTTATTTTATGTAGGTAGATCGTTTTAACGTGGTCATTTTGAAAGTAGCTCACAAGCAGAAAAAAAGTGTGGGCACCCGTGATTTAGAGTGATAGGGTTTTTTTGAAAGGGGACGAGGCTTTTATTTGTATTTATTTCTTTTTACGGGTAGAATCTAGCGCAATCTCAGTTGATCCGGTTCGTGTGATTGCTGCGTCACGCTGTGTTTATGTTGCCGAGTTGTTTAATATCTGGCAACCCGCGGTGCGCAGAGAATAGAGAACAACAACACGCAGATTCAGCATTTTACGTTCATCTCTGAAAACATATCATGGCCATTTTATTATTTAGTACAGTACATTTGTTACATAAAAGCTCCTTCAACATAGAACTACTAAAATAGCAAAAGGGTTCGTTATTTGTTTCCTCTAACCAACAGGTGGATTTAAGACAAGTGGCAACGAGTAGCTATTAAAAAGAGAACTAATTGCTGGCTTGCTTTCCACATGACAATAGTTGAACTCCCAAATTCACATGATTTCTCTCATTAAATGAAATAGAGAACAATCTGCCAAACTATCTTGGTGTTTGCCTTATGCTTTTTAAGCATCACTTCAATTGTTTACATTTCCATTAAATAGCAATCATAACCTAAAGAACCGATTCTCACAGACTCATGATGGAGAAAAAAAACCTTCTTTAACCTTATCACCTCATCATAAATTCTTATGATGTGTTTTATATATTTTTTATGTTTTATGCTAGATTTCCCCCAAAAATGATCAAACCGTCAAAGATCCTATACAAAACAACCAATAATCCACCTCCCCATATAACGTGACTGATACAGACGCAAATACTCATCCCGGAGGGTTTGAGAATAGAAGAAGAGTTGCACTTACCAGTAAAATAAGAAAATAGTTCTTCATTGTGGTGAGAGTGTTGCTGTGATCCCGCACACATGCTTAGCTACACTGACACGGACAGCTCATTCTGTCAGGCGTCAACCAAACTCCCTCTGCAGCAAACAAGCTTGTTAGTTCATGCTTGTGTGTGTGTGTGTGTGTGTGTGTGTGTGTGTGTGTGTGTGTGTGTGTGTGTGTGTGTGTGTGTGTATGTGTGTGTGTGACAGGGGGGGGGGGGGGGGTGGCTAACATGAGTAAGGTAGGGTTCTGTGTTTTTCTGAACCAGAATATACATTATAATGCAACTCTGTTGTGGTGTGTGTGTGTGTGTGTGTGTGTGTGTGTGAGTGTGTGTGTGTGTGTTTGTTTGAATTTGACATACTCTGAGAGCTCAGGTGTACAGAGCCCAACCTGTAGAGCTCAGGTTACTATGTTTTATTAAATGGATGACCAGGGACATGTATATGTATATGTATATATACACACACATACATACGCCTCATCTTCTACTAGGATAAAGAGAATGAGGCTAAAGTGGCCTGTACGTATGGCAATTATTAATGTTGGTTTTCCAGTTTGGCTTGTTTTGTTCGTTTGCTATCCTATTACCTCTGAATAGGCAGACCCTATGGAACCCCTATAGACTGCCCAGGGAATCCCACTTACGTTTTCTATTCTAACTTTTCTTCTGTCAGCCCTGCACTTGGCAAGCCTTTGTGAATTAAAGGTTGCATTCACTAAAGGTTGCATTCACTAAAATATGCAAGTCAACTTTGACGCAAACTTGTATGCACCCAGAAGGCATCAAGCAAGCTTTGTGATTGTGGCTTTTGCATTCCTCCTGTCTGATCAGGGTTGTCCCGTTGACGGTGAGATGATTATGTTGGCTGGAATAATACGGTGTACTATACTATGCTATGGTTAGTTCCTGTACGATTTTGTGCAATACGTCCATTCTGGAGCCTCCATTGAACTATTAACTTTAACTACAATTTGGGCAGAACCCAAAAGTACCCGTCCCTATGTCATTACGTTCAACTATGACATTATATGGGTATCATCCTTATAATAATTTTGTAACGACCTTATTTAAACAAACTTTGTAACTACACCCATGTTTATCTTATATACAGAGGAGGAGTTGATTGAGACATGTTATTTGTGTTTTGTTTAGGCCTTTTAAATTTATTTTGAATTGTAATAGGCAAACTTATGTCTTCATATTCGATTTTTGTGAGAAATGTGTCAGTTATAAAAACAAACAGCACTAGTGATCTCTCCAATGTTTTACCTGGTAGACAACGTTGGTTCTCAGGATACCAGGGAGATCAAAAGGCTGGTGCTGAATCCTGTTCTGCCACTTAGTGACATGAGTGATAGCGCCTTGACTGTCAGAGTAAGGATTCATATGTTTTTGGTCAAAGGTCAGATTATTGAATGGCATGGCATTTTTGTCCCTCAAATATGTAAGCATACTTTATCTGTAGTTAATTGGTTCTCAATTAGCTATTGAGATTAGGAAGAAGAAAAGGGGGGATATTGAACATCAAACCGAATTCATAATTGCGGTCAGCCACCGTCTGTCTAAAACAAACCAAATATGTCAAATGTATCTTAAACAAATATATCAAATCAAATGATAGCCTATAATAAAAAACATAATATAAAACCTTTGTGTGTGTTTATATTTGGTATAGGCCGACTTAATATATTATAGGCTTATAGCCTGTAATATAAACAGACAGAGCACAGAGTTATATTTAACATTGGTGCTCCCATGACTGATCTCCTTCGCTTCCAGCGCGGTGCTTCTATCTTTGGACCTCAGGCTTCGCCATCTCCTTCGTGGGCCACGCCTTCTTGGACATGTCATCTTGCGTCTTTTTTATCTCTTGTCCAGAACATATGGGCGCTCGCTTCCCTTTTCATGCAAGAAATCCTTCGAACATCTGGAGTGTATCCAAAATGAACAAATAGTAGAAAACGGTAGTTAGGGCATCACTATCTAAATATTTGGGGGAATTTGGTTATGAGCAGAAAAGATGAATAGAAAGCTTTATGTCGCGTTAATGTGACCACATTCAATGAGACAACACAGCCCACAATCTAAATTATTTGCCGTATATTTTATTCAACACATCATCCCCAGCTTGTTAATACAAGAGGCTTAAATCAACTGACAGTCAGGAAGAACACACACACAAACACAAACGTACACACGTTCAAACACACACACACCCACACAAACGTACACACGCGCACACACACATACACACGTAAATACACGTTCACACACGCACACATGTACACACACACACACACGTTCACATACACACAAGCAAACACAAACAGAAACATAATCTCATGTTCACACACACAAACATACACACGTACACGCGTACATATACATACACACACACACACACACACAGAGATACACACTCGTACACATGTAAATACACACACGCTCAGCTGTTGAGCTTGTTTGAAGAATTTGAAATGGATGAAAAACAACACATGAACCAATGAGAAACTCAAGTCAGTTCAGTCTGCATATGCATTGAAAATGACACCTCATATGGTACGCGGGAGATTGAGGGGGAGTATTTTCCATAAAGAAATACTTTCATGCATAGACATTTTAACGACCGACCCAGCTCATGTACAGACCCAACCCCAGAAAGAATGTTAAGCGTAGCTATCTAAGCCGACGGCACAGCCAAACCGGAATGTAATGTAATTCCATGCGTTAACAACCAACGTCACATCATGGATACGGACGGATTAGAACAAACTCGACAGAAGTGTTGATAGTTCCGCGGGGGCCACGGAAGACCTTTCGGGCAACAGGGCCGTAGACTCACAAGAAGCCATCTCGTAGGTTTTATACTTTGATGCCGTTCTAGCCGCCTCGGCTATGAGAAAGTCATTATATATATATTTAAATAAACAATAATATTATCATTGTTATTTTTCTTTAGTGGGCCGCGTTATCTCTACTCTGAGGAAAGGGTGTCAGGACGTCTGGGGTAAATCTAGAGACAACCAACCAACTTCACCACTTCACTTCACTTCACACAACCACATACCGCGTGGTGAAGATTAAGGCGGTGTCACTTAGTGTTACCTCCATGAGTCACCTGGGAAATACAACAGAAGAAGAATTATACATACAAACAGCACATACAATTCACATGAAATGCAATTAAAACCTGTGGTGTTGTGTGTGGGTGGGTGTGTACAACAGCACGCCCTTCTCAACCATCCGACACTTCCACTTGACAATGAGTGGGTGAAGAGGGCAGAGAGAGAGAGAGCACAGCAGGTGCAGACAGGGCCCCCCCTGGAGGCCCTAACCGACACCAAAGTCATAAATCCTGTCCCCATTTTATTTGTTTTTTGGTTTTGTAACTGCCTGTGATCCAACTCCCCATTGTTCTTTTTTAATGAGTTGATTTATTGGAGACTAACCCATTAGACTTTGATATAAAATAGACTTTCTAAGTGTTTTTAACAAGTGTTTAAAACTGCAACAAACGCAGGCGTGGGAGGGTCGATTGGGTTTTCGTTTGACTTGGGATTAAGAATGACACAATATGGTCCTGAAGCGGGGAAGGGCACTGCTAAGACTTTAGGGTTTGCCCTGCTTTCCAATGGACAGGACACCAAGAGACTGATCGAGGGAGAGAGGCAGAGAAGAAGAGGGGCAAAAAAAGAGTTCACACTTCTCCCGTGTACGCTCTCTGCCGCTACCTTTTAAACAAACGCCGGCTAAAGCGCTACAGTCTTTGAGCGGACTCAGCGTCCCCCTCGTCTTCAGTCTCGTCATCCCGGGCCTGAGGGACGGCGGTCAGCAGCAGGGTGTCGGCGTGCACCTCTTCATCGTCTGATTGGACGACAGGCGTATCGCCCCCGTCGCCGTCGGCGCTGGTGCCGCTGGAGCCCGAGGACGTGGAGGACGCGCGGCACTTAGCCGGGCCCCAGCGCTCTTGGTTGTTGTTGTTGTTGTTCTGCTGCTTTGAGGGAACCCCCTCGCAGAACACAACCTCTGCATCGTCGTTCTCCTCGTTCTCCTCCTCCTCCCCCTCCTCCTCCTCCTCCTCCTCCTCCTCCTCCTCCTTCTCATCCTCATCTTCGTCTTCCCCCTCTGGGGACAGATGGAGAGAAAAGAATCATCGGGAAGAATGGATTCTTTTTTTTCTTTTTTTTTATGAGTAACGGTAACGGCTAGGTCATTATTCTTTAAAGTCGCACTGTGCAACTTTTAAACTAGCTCGTAGCTTAAAATAACCTGGACATATCTGTAGTCAATGCCGGTCGTTCTATCGACACTCCAAAAACTCCTCCCATTCATGCCACACAGCCAGCCGAAGTACGCTAGTTCATGTCACACAGTTGCACAGAAAGTTAGAGTGGACAGAACACTGTTATAGAGATTTTAGAATTTTGAAAGTCTCCCGCCTAAAAACTGGGAGGGGCTCAATCTTACACATTCCCACTTATTAAACTTATGATTACTTATCCCCAAAATATTAAAGTGAACGCAAATCGTGCTTGCCAGTGAAATGCAGGTTTAGAAAAGTAAGACATGAGTCAATTAGTAATAACTGCATGTCAGTTAGGGAGGCATTTAAGTTTCAACCCCACCTGAACCACATCTGATTAATATATATATATCAGACTATATTATATTAATATGATGATATTTTGTCTTTGTCTAACTTTGTCTAAAGCTGTGGGGCTGGTGATGGGAAGGCAGACAGCAGCAGGAGCAAGGGAAAGGGTTGTGTATACCTGGCAGTGGGGACGCCAGCGCTCCATCGTCTGCTCCGATGCCCGAGTTGAGGAACACGTCCAAGGCCTCCTGGTCGGAGATGTCCATCAGGTCCATCTGCTCCAGCACGTCCACGTTCACTTCCATGGAGGAGATGCTGCCCATCGGGGCTGTGGAACAAAAGAGCACAAAGAAGATAGAGTTTGTTGATAAACAAGCACTAATTTTTATGGTTTTTCATGCACTCTGGCCCCTTACTGCTTGTGGAAGTAAACTGTTCTTTATTAATTATAATAGCTTAATAGAAGTATCATAATAATATTTGTAAAATTATGAAGAAAAAGAAATGTAAGTTGTTTTAAGTAATTAGTATTAGTATTGAGTAGAAGCAGAAAACTTCACAACTGCTATCATTAAACGTTTATTGACATGCTACAGGACCAGACAAGAGAAAAATCTCTCTCTCTCTCTCTCTCTCTCTCTCTCTCTCACGCTGTCATTCTCTTAAAGTAAAAGATTATCCAGTTCTCTTTTGCCCTCAGACGATATGTGTGGGTGCCAAGTAGTGTGTAGTAGATCTGCTGCTTGAGAGGACCACAAATGTATTAGCATTTTTGATCTCATACAGTATATAATATAATTGTCAGGGCTTTAATTGCATTATCGGAATGACGGATGAATTGGTCTGAGAATATTTTAGTTATGCTTCAAATATTTATAGTTCATGTATTTATATATATTTATTTATTTATTTTAGATCAGGGCTTTTCATGAAACATTAGGGGCGGTAGCCTCGGACGCCCAGGCTTCACAATGCCACTGGTTAAGGAGAAAATAGATTTGCTTTCTTAACATCTGAGTTGTGTGTTTATAGCTGGAAACACTTGGCGGTAGAGTCATGAGTAATGCATACAGTATATCTCAGAAACTAAAAGTTCATCAAGGTGATAAGTAGGCCACTTGATAAAAAATATAGTAACAAGTATTACATTTAATTAATATATTATGTCATATTTCTTGAAAATGTTTCCTCACATTTGCACTATTCTTAAGTGTTAAGTGTTTCCAATAAATCTAATCGTATATGTACGTTTTGTTTGCCCAATATGCAAATGCAAATCCATAAGTGTGTTCTCATTCCACAGTCATGAAGTCATGAAGGTGACATGACACATGAACATAGGTAATGGTGCAGAGTGATAGATTAAGGCTGTACATCCACTCACGTTTCCTGCAGTCGATCTGCAGGTGAGACGAGGACAGGTGGACATCTGCCTCCTGTTGGAAGGCCTCTTCGAAAAAAGCGCTGTCGCTCTCTGATCTTCAGAGGCTGCGAGCCATTGCTGTCCCTCGTCTTCTGTGCGTTGTCTGTCTCCGCTACGAAGGGAAGCAGACACGGCACACAGGTTGCTGTCATGCAGAATGGTCTTTTGTTTGACAGGCTTGTTAACTCTGAACAGCTCTGTTGTACTGGTATGGAGAAGCGTTATGTGTCCATACCACACCTAAATAACTGTACTCATTACTATACTCATCTTCATATATATTTTTATTGAAAATGGGTGTGCATATAATGATAACCAGATCATTTCCCATGCAAAAGGAACTCCATGAAAGAAAAGAGCTATAAGCATCAAAATCCTTCTTTCCAGCCGGTGCTGACCTGCAGAGCTGTGGTGACCTGCAGAGCTGTGGTGACCTGCAGAGCTGTGGTGACCTGCAGAGCTGTGGTGACCTGCAAAAGTCTGCTGAGACCCCCTTGTCGTGCTCCGAGCCCACTCCCACTGAGTTCAACACTGACACTTCCACTTGTATGTGTTTGTGTGTTTGAGTGTGTGTGTGTATGTGTGTGTGAAGTATGTGTGCATATCTGCATATGTGTGAGAGTGTATGCGTATGTGTGTGTCAAATAGCCAACGTTAATGCAGTAGCTGTGCAACGAAGTTGTGTATGTGTGTGTGCACGTGTGTGTGTTTTTGTATGTGTGTGTGTGTGTGTGTGTTTTTGTACGTGGATGCATGTGTTATGCATACATGGATATGCACATATTCTGCAGGCATGCGTCCACATATGCTGAGCATGCTCTGAATGTGTACATTTTGGTATGTGCACGACAAATGACCAGATATCGGAGGCAATATCACCCTGTGTGTGTGTGTGTGTGTGTGTGTGTGTGTGTGTGTGTGTGTGTGTGTGTGTGTGTGTGTGTGTGTGCAGCAGGGGCTCAGCCTTGTGTTGACGATGATTGGACAGCACAGCTTTTGTAAACCTCATCTCCACCCTCTAGCCTTGTCTTTCATTTCTATATTGCACTTGAGTACTTGTGTGTTTGTGTGTGTGTATCTTCTCTCTCTCTCTCTCTCTCTCTCTCTCTCTCTCTCTCTTCCTCTTCCTCTCACACTGTCATTCTCTGAAAGTCAAAGGTTCTCCAGTGTGAAAAGGCCTGCGGATTTGTCCACCACTGCCCAATGGCTGTATGACTCCCTATGCTGCCGGTGTTTTGTGTCGCATGTTAACCAATGTTTTTCAGACATTCCAAGATAGCCTCTTCCATTCAGAGCAGCATTTTGGAGCTACACTCTCTCTCCAGCCCAGCACTGGGAGCAGTGCTACAGTCACCATCTTCTCCCCTAAATATTTTCACTAGTGACACATCTTTGTTTGTTAATAAATACCATTTTCATTTAAATGTAGTTTGTTCTCATTATGTTGCTTCCCAGTGAGCAGGGTCGGATAGTAAACGGCATATGTATGAGACCCAAAATACCTTTTGTTTCACCCTACGAGGAAGGAAGTGAAGGAAGCTGCTAACACAGGTTTTACAACCCTTTTGTATGCGTGTGTGTGTGTATGTGTGTTTGTGTGTGTGTGTGCGTGCTTACTATCTGCCATTGTAGTAACATTTGCATAGTATGTGGTTGATGAGTCAACAATTTGTATGCAGTACAATGAAGATCATTATAAAAAAATGAATTGTTTAAAATGAAACTATTTCAGGTCAACAAAGGCTTCTTTCCTAAGAATCAGGAAATTGAAAGAAGCAAAACAAAGCACACCCTACTCCCATTACAAGCTTACATGTCAACTGATTTGTGCAAAGTCCAATGACCAAAGCATCGATATCGCTGATAGAATCACACCTCTCTTGCAAGGTAGAGTGTATCACCCATTGGCTTGGTTATCTACCTGCTATTGCTATATATATCAGTGAAGCTGCTGTTTTAGTACCATACTATATGCTGCTGTACTTTCCAGCACTCCCTTCAGGCCCGTTCTTGTGCTAGAACCTAAAGAAAACAACCAAACATAAAGCGTTTTAGCTGTGCATGGATTAACTGAGCCAGGCCACCCAGTGTTTGGATTGTGTGTGTGTGTGGGAGGATGTCTGTTTGTGTGTGTGCGTGTGTGTGTGTGTGTGTGTGTGTGTATGTCTGTGTACTATCTACCATTATAATATTTGCATAGTATGTGGTTAATGAGTCAATAATTTGCATTCAGTACAATGAAGATCATTCTATAAAAATGAATTGTTTGAAATGAAACTAATTGAGGTCAACAAAGGCTTCTTACCTAAGAAACAGGAAATGGAAAGAAGCAAAACAAGGCACACCCTATCAAACCCTAAAACAAACGTACATGTCAACTGATTCTGTAGAAAGTCTGGATAGACCAAAGCATCGATAACGTTAACATAATCACACCTCTCTTGCAAGGTTCCCTGCCTAAAAACACTAAAACCCCTTGAAATATTCTATAGAGTCTCATTTCTGATGTGAAGAAAGTCTCTTTGTATCTTTGAATGTGATTGAATAATAATATAACAGTAATAGCTTTATTAATTTCAATATCTCAAAGGGAAATACCCAGAGGTTTTCTAGTTAAGTGTCAGTTTCGACTGCAACTGCTGGTTGGTATAATTATAATTATTAATATAATTATTATTATTATTATTATCATTAATATTATTATTATTACATGCATTTATCATATGCCCATGATTCATCAGGGATGCTTTTGGTAACTTAATTGTTGGGAATACAGCGGTAAGCCCCACACCCAAATGCTCATTAAGTTGTATAACAAGGCCATTAAAGTGTCAAAGAATGTGCTGGCAAAATCAGTATATATCGGGACCTTGAGAGATCTGGAAATGCAGGTCATATTAAACGCCTTTATGAGGAAAGCTGTTATGTCTCTCCACAGCCTAATAGCGAACACAAATAACAGGGTCTAGAGAGGGAGTGTGTGTGTGTGAGTTGGTGGGAGGGGAAACTCTATTTCTCAGGCATGCACACTATTTTGCATGCACGCTTGCAAACGTACACATATGCACACATACACACACACACACACCATACACGCTCACACACATTAATACACATTTACACACACGTTTACACACACACACACACACACACACACACACACACACACACACACACACACACACACACACACAGAGAGAAGGAGGGGTGGAGGCGCATGGCCATTTAACCCCAGCGACTTTGTGTGACGTGGACGTGTGCGTGTGTGTCTGTGTGTATGTGTGTGTGTGTGTGTATGTACACACGTGGGCCTGTGTGTGTACATTTATGGAAATGTATTGCAACATGTGAATATCTAAAGAATTACATCAATATTAGTCTCAGAAATCAGACTTTAGCTTAACATCTAAAGTCTGATTGCAGACAAGCTTAAATCTTGGTGAACGGGGCATTTCATATTCTTTCACTTCAAATATATTTCAACCAATGGTGTTGCTGTAAGCGGGGATCTGTAGACGCGCATTACACATGGAATGGGTCTCTACTGGAAACAACCTGACCGGCGGAACCGCAATAAACAGACCATTTATCTCTGATCCAGAAGAGGACTGATCAATTAAACAGTGCATCGTGTCGGTGTCCCTTGTTGGCCAACAGTGAACACAAACTCGGCCAGCACTGGTTAACTAAACTTTTACCGTAGCCGTTGGGAAGACAATACAACATTTGTTAGCAAATCACTGCGTGACTTTACTCCTTGGACTTTCTGGTTTCCAGCCCATGCCCTACGCAGTATACCCCCCAGGAGTTTTACAGCAGTGTCGAATTTCTGGATCTTGGATTACATCAACATAACTGTCTCCTCCCTCACCTGTCACGTATTGATGAGTTCAGGTAGCGTGCAAACCCCATATGCTTGGTTATGTACCTGCTATTGCTATAGACATCAGTGAAGCTGCTGTATTTAGTACCATACTATATGCTGCTGTACTCTCTAGCACCCCCTTCAGGCCCGTTCTTGTGCTAGAACCTAAAAAAGACAACTACACATGAAGCGTTTTAGCTGTGCATGGATTAACTGAGCCAGGCCACCCAGTGTTTGGATTGCATTCCCTACATGCTCTACATTAACCCATGGTTTCCTACAGCTAACACTTGCACTAGTATGCTCGCTTATGCTTTCACCGTTTTCATTGTTTATTTTCCTCTTTTCCCTCATCTCCTACCAATTCTACTCCGTTCCTTTCCTTTCTTCTTCTTTCCTTTACTATCCTATCCTTTCATCTCTGCTCTTTCATTCCCGTCCAGATGCATCTGAATTAATTGGATCCTCATCTTTGTTGACCGTGTTTTCTGTGGTGGATTTTCGGGCACTTTGTGTGAATCTGCAGATTCATGACAGCTTGGGCGTTCTTGTGAGTGCAGACTCTCTCTCTCTCGTACCTTCTGTCTACTGTTCTGTGATCCAAGGAAAGCAGCTTATCAATGCGACACGTCTGGCCCTGGCATTGCAAAGGGCCTAATGCACAACCTGAATTAGGTGGAATGTGTGTGTGTGTGTGTGTGTGTGTGTGTGTGTGTGTGTGTCTGTGTGTCGGTGTGCACATGTGTGTGTGTTTGTGTTTGTTTTGTGTGTGTAAGTGGTGTATGTGGTGTGTATGTATGGTTTGGGAAGCACATAATCAACTCTCATCCTCTAATCTCCCTCTTTTTTTCCCCTTGTTCTCTATCAATTCTTTCATATGCTTGTCTCGGAACTCTGTCATCTCAGTCATCATCGTCATGTTATTTTACATTTGTATCCACATACCTTGCATTCTATTGTCTTTGCCTCTATCCATCCCTCTCCCTCTCTCTCTCCTGTCTCTCTCCCTCTCCATCTTTATCTCTCTCCCTCTTTCCCACTCTCTTGCTATTCCTCTCCCTCTTGCTCGCTCCCTCTCTCTCCCTCTCTCTCTCGCTCACTCTCTCCCTCTCTCTCTCTCTCTCTCTCTCTCTCTCTCTCTCTCTCTCTCCCTCTCTCCCTCTCTCCCTCTCTCCCTCTCTCTCTCGCTCACTCTCTCCCCCTCTCTCTCTCTCTCTCTCTCTCTCTCTCTCTCCTCTCTCTCTCTCTCTCTCTCTCTCTCTCTCTCTCCCTCTCTCTCCCTCTCTCTCTCTCTCTCTCTCTCGCTCACTCTCTCCCTCTCTCTCTCTCTCTCTCTCTCTCTCTCTCTCTCTCTCTCTCTCTCTCTCTCTCTCTCTCTCTCTCTCTTGTTGTCCTTCTGTACGTTCTGGCCTGACCAGGGAGCATGAGGGTTTTAACAAGGAGAGGGAGGACAGTCAAGGGACGTATAGTACTTGCTGTGCCACCAGGGGCATGACACGGTCGTACATCAAGGGCTCCTGAGGGGTTCTGCAGAGAACAAATGGAAGGGTTAAGGCTGGCCGTCACATGCTGCAGTCCTCAACACCCCCAGGGCGGAGGAGGGGGAGGGGGGAGGTTGCATGCGAGTAGAGAAGAGGTCTCATGACCATCACTTTGCTTTAGTAAACACAATGTGGGCGTGTGGTTGTGTGTGTGTGTGTGTGTGTGTGTGTGTGTGTGTCTGTGCCCGTTTACGTGTCATTACTTGCATCAGTGTGTGTGTGATAGTGACGTGTAGGCGTAGATTTCATGTATAAATGTGTGTGTGCCATGTAAGAGACAGAGAGAGATAGAAAGAAAGAGAGAAAGAGAGGGAGAGAAAGAGAGAGAGAGAGACTTCCATTTCCCCGCCTCCCCATTCCCCTCGCATTCCTCCTTGCCCTCATCTTCATCTTCCCCCCCACTCTTCTTCCTCATCCTCCCCCCCTCCCCACCCTCCTCTTCAACTTCCCCCCTCTTCTTCTTCCTCCTGCTCCTCCTCCCCCTCCTCCACCTCCTCCTCTTACAGCAGTGGAGGCAATAAAGCTGAAAGCAGTCTGCAGCGATGTCATCATTTAGAAGGCTCCGCTGCTGCTGCTGTTATTTACAGAGCTGACCCCTTCGCTGCTCTCAGCCGTTAGCCACAGAAGTCTGTCAAGCATTAAACATGGAGGAGAGCTTTAGCCTCACCTCAGCTCACACGCACACTAACACACACACACTCACGGCACATGTGCGCACACCACCACCACATAGTAGTAGATGGCACCCCATGTCGTATTGTGTTACACACTGTAGAAGTGTTGTTGGTCAGTTCTGGTTTGGTGATTCATCACACCCCCTGTTGCTCGCACACACACACACACACACACACACACACACACACACACACACACACACACACACACACACACACACACATACACAAACAGAAGCATGCACAAACACGTGGCACACATACACACACACATACTTACACACGCACACACACACAAACACACGCACACACACAGAAAGATGGATAAGCACTCACACAGGCACACACACATACACACACACACACAGACACACACATGCACACACATGCACAAACAGAAACACAACACAGCTTCCATTCCATGCATCATGCTTCTACCTGCCAACCCAGAGCCCAGAGTGAGCCTGACATCATGGGGGTGGAGAGGACACAGAGGAACCCATGGGGAGTCAGATGGATGACGTAACTGAGTGGGAGATCTCCTATTAGCCTCTTACCCTATATCACCAGTCACCCATTTCACTGGCGAAGGCCGATGTTAATATCAATACACTCCATCTCAGCACTCATGTTAACGTCAACGAGGATGATGTGTTAGAATCATGACCACTTCACACAGTGATTTATGGCAGTATTCAGATGCCGGGGTATGAATGGCCACCCTAAAAGCAGAGGGACGTGAAATCTCTAATCTGTTTTCGAATTCCCAGGACCAATTCCCGATCCCATTCGCTGAGCCATTAAGGCACTCTAGTTAGGGATAAATGCACACATGACCTCCGAGCCTGCCCACCGCTGTCTATTATGGTCAATATAAGTAGAGCTGTGGTCTGCTCCCACATACACACACACGCATACACGCACGCACACACGCACACACACACACATCCAGACACTCCGACATATACACATATACAAACACACACTCACACACACAAAAACATGTGGACTCAAACGCACACACATACACACACACACACATGCATGCATGCGCTCTGATTGACCAGGAACTGTGCAAAGTGTTTAAATAATTACACAGGTTTCGAAATCCAGTATAAATTACCCCTCCATAATCCCATATGGAGTCAGTGGTTAAAATGGGGGGGGGGTGCCAACTGCTCTGTTAGAAAGGTATGCGTTAGCCTGCCTGCTATCCACTGGGTTAATTAGACAGTGGTAGGAAGAATCGCCGAGCCCATCACTCTGTGTAATTACAGCAGTACCACAACACTGTCCGGCACGTGGTTAAGAATAGCTGAAATGTAGCTTGTTTTTGGTTGGAGAAGGGGGGGAGGTTATACAACCAATCACAAACCTTCTGACCTGAATGATTTGAACAATGCTTCTCTGTAAAGGATTTTTTTTTCAACAGAAGGTTAATGTAGTGCGAGATGAAGAAGAGTTGTGTATTTTGTCGTCTCCTAGCAGTTCATTCAACCATTTGAACCGTCTTGGTTGAAAAACAATGAGGGCATGTCAAATAACTACTATTCACGTCTATTGTTTTGATTTACTTAATGTCACACAAAGTGGCTAGCAATGAAGAATCTATGTATAAATATGTACATATACAGGAAAAAGTACATAAGTCTGCATCCACAGAGTACATTAGGCTAATAGTGTATGATGTTATGACTTTACGTTATGCATCATTGAATATAAACAGCTTGAAATGCAAATCTGTCGTTGCATCATGAGCATCGATGGATGCCAAAAGAACACAGGCCTAAGAACATGTTGGACAACAACAGTCACACCACACAACGCCTGATCGAAAAAGTCCAACTTTTTAAGTTATTAGACATCCAAGTATACATCATGGCCATAAACACTGTACTAAAACCGGATCAAAGCAACTCCTGAAATACTCAGCACCCAACGCCGCACCCTGTGGGTTACTCACACGCTAGTCGCTTGTTGTGGTGGGTTGACCCGGTAGAAGACATGGTCCAATCCGTCCGGGCCTCAGCAGTGCAGCGTGCTAGCCCTCTGGACAAGCGTGCGTTTGTGTGTGCGTGTATGTGCCGGTCATCTAGTTGTTGCCCTAGCTCTTGGATCTTTTCGGTGGCAGTAAGGTCTATCTGAAGCAAGCAGCAACAAAAGCCTGCTTATGCTTTCCTTCTCTCTCTTTCTTTCTCTCTCTCTCTCTCTTTCTCTCTCTCTCTCTCTCTCTCCCCCACCACTTCTAATCCATCATCATCATCTCTCTTTTGTTAAGGTCCTGCAACCACTGATTCTGCTCTTGCTTTACACACTGGCCCTAGTGGTGACTGAAGGTTGTCTCCCTTGTACTACTACTATTAGATGTACTCTCTCTCTCTCTCTCTCTCTCTCTCTCTCTCTCTCTCGCTCGCTCGCTCTCTCACTGTCACTAACTATTGAGCTTTCTTTATCTATATTGATCTCTCTCTCTCTCTCTCTCTCTTCTCTCTCTCTCTCTCTCTCTCTCTCTCTCTCTCTCTCTCTCTCTCTCTCTCTCTGTCTCTCTCTCTCTCTCTCTCTCTCTCTCTCTCTCTCTCTCTCTCTCTCTCTCTCTCTCTCTCTCTCTCTCTCTCTAGACCTGTGTGCGGGTGTCTCTCTCCCTCCCCCTCTCGGTAGGGTTCAGTAGTCTTTGTGATGGTGGTGGTGAGCCGTAGAGATTAGGGACGACAGGAGAGAAGCGCGTGCTACAGCTTTGTGGCCTGTACCACTCTAGGACACAGAGAGAGGGGTGCTGGGGGTTAGCTCGCCAGTGATGCCACTATTGAGATTCAGGAAGAGAAGGGGATCATTACATAACATTTAGGAATGTACCAGGAATCTCCCCTCCCCTTTTTTTTACTTTGCTCTTGTCTTTGCTCATGTAAAATGTCGAGGCTATAAGTGTCACATCAAAATAGTGATATGATCCAAAACATACACTGACTTAATCTATTTATTTTTGGTAATCCCATAACGAATAAGGTTTGCAGTTTTTATATTTTCAGGATATTTATGAAAGAAAAGCCCAATTCAGCTTATAGCATTCAGTTTTAGATATAAATTATCTTGATATGATTATTTGAATCCAGAACCTCATTTGTAATACAGCATAATTTAATTCGTTTTTGTGCAATTTATTTCTGCGATTATTTCATGAATCATGAGCATGGCGAATTTTCAGCTGCGCTTGCACATGCATCTGTCTATCTCTTCTCACTTTCTCTCCCCCCCCCCTCTCTCTCTCTCTCTCTGTCTCTGTCCCTCTCTATCTCTCTCTCTCTCTGTCTCTCTGTCTCTCTGTCTCTCTGTCTCTCTGTCTCTCTGTCTCTCTGTCTCTCTGTCTCTCTGTCTCTCTGTCTCTCTGTCTCTTGCTTCTCTTGCTTCTCTCGCACACACGCATGCACTCTCTGTCATGGGCTAATAAGTACTTCTACATCAGCAGTTCTTGTTGGCAGCGACCTCCGCTTTATATTATTGAGACTTGAAAAAGGGAAGGACTGCAGGAGCGCCGCACAACTCACTCACTTTTTGAAATAGGGCTGTAGCAGCGATGACATCAGTGGCAGCGGTAATGACTGTGTTTAGAGATAAGACAGCTACTTCTCTCCAACACAACCCTGTATTGTTGTCTTCACAGTACATTGCAAATAAATCGTGTGCCCCTAACATAAAGGACTACATAAAATGTCAAATTTCAATATGAATTCCTGTATATGCTGATTTGAATAATAGCGGCATGACTTCATATGTGAGCGCATACAGACCTCTGCTGGTGGTTGGTGTGTATTACATTGAAGCAGGAGGAAGCCAGTTGGGTGTACTATATTGTGACGCTGCAATATAAGTCCTTAAGTACACAAAATACCAAAGATAGAGAGACACACATACACACCCACACCCACACCCACACCCACACCCAGACGGACACACACGCACACTCACACACCATTTTGCTCTTTAAGCTCTATCTGTGCTGACTTCCTCTTTGAAACATAGTTGTCTCAGTTTGCTGCAGAGTAGTCTCTCTGATGTGGCCTCCACGTCATGCTGTGGTGAGAGGAAGCGCGCGCGCGCACACACACACACACACACACACACACACACACACACACACACACACACACACACACACACACACAAACACATACACACCATCGCGCGCACACACGCACAAACGCACACACAAACACACACACACACATACACACGTGCACACACTCAGACACACACTGGCAACTACAAGGTCCATTCTGTAGCTGGATAACATGATCTCGGATGGGTTATAATGGCTTAGATACATAGTGTGTCCCGTAAACTATACCTATACAAGTGCTTCATTATCAGACAGAACACTTTGTTTTAACTCCAATCGGCACCAACAGCAGCGCCAGACAGAAAGGTTAAAATAATAAACGCTCTATCTTTACTGTACATCCACCGGTGCGCTGCGCGGGGGCATTCTGACGGGTCACCATGGCAACAGACAGCCACGTGCTGAGCCCACACGCTCACCTTTGTGCCGTTGTTTTGACTGCCTTTAAGTCCCGGCGTGTGACTTTATTTAGACGCCGTCTGCCTGACGTTCCGGAGCCGGGAGGCCCTGCGTCGCGGTGACGACGGCTCCGTCTCTGGAGAGAGAGCAGGGAACACATCACCACCGAGGTGTTAATTAGACGTGGTTAGGAACAAAGGTGCTGGGCGTTGTGTCGCACCGTCCACACAGTTGGAGTCGTGTTTTTACTTATTTTTTTCTTTTCTCATTTTCAAAACCAGACTTTGTGAAGAGCACAACACAGTGAGAGAGACAAGTCATCACGTTCACATCGAGACTCGGTAGCTGGTACAGCCCTCAGTTCCCACTGTTTGCTAAGAAAATCACTGTTTGCATGACATCCACCTGCTACGGAGAGTAGGCCTACTGGCCTGGCTCTATATGCTGCACTTTAATGATCCAGTAAGACCATTAGT
>JACYXH010000175.1:6585000-6587500 GCA_026745465.1 Lota lota | reverse complement strand
AAGATGGGCTCTATAAATGTCCTGTTTTGCTTGTTTTTGCCATTCTCTGGCTCTATTTCCCTTCCCTCTGTCACCCCACTCTGTGTTTGTGTGTGTGTGTGTGTGTGTGTGGGGGGGGGGGGGGGGCTGTTTGATGTGAGTCAGAATCAAACTCAAGCTGGTCTCTGTCACATGTGTGTGGGACGCATCCAGATGGCTGGGGCAGGACAGCAGAAATGTCACTATCATTACAAGATGAGAGGGCGTGTGTGCTGAAAAAAGCACACAGGTATAGCACCGTGACCCATGCAGATGCACATAAGTAAACCCCAAAGGGGAATATGGTTACCACAACATCATAGTGGGAGGGAAAGAGAGAGAAGGAAATAAAGAAATATAGAAATAAATGAATGAAAATAAAGAAATAAAAATATAGATTAAAACAAGGCCAATTAAAACAAGGCCACTATGATCATGTGGTAGGAGGAGGGTGATCAGTGCTGATGAGGGGTAGGAGGGTCATGGAGGACTAATCTTGGATCAGACAGTCCAACTATATGATAGCATAACTGGGGAGATGGCACAGAGCCTGGGCCAGAAACCAAACACTGCAAGAAGCGGAGTTACGTCTTGTGTTTCGTTATAGAGATATTCTACCAAAGAGATATTCTACCCCTTCTGAAATGCTTTCAGAAGGGGATTCAGGTAAGTGTATTTTTCTAGAGAGGCCAGTCTTCATGGTGTTGCTTTGAAACCATTACAGACACTTTTTTACAGTTTACCGCTGCTGGCCGAGTTTGTGCTCGCCAATTACAGACTTACAGATCCTCGCTTCCAGCAACAGGATTGGTTGAAATAATCAGATCAATGATCTGACCACTGTCTTCATACTTTTGGCCGCTTTATCAAGGCCAGAGAACAAGAATGAGGAAAGCTGAAGACTATTTGATCATTTCAGTTATTGCTACAATAACTTAGCCTGACATCGCCACACCAATTCAAACTTCTCATTTTCATTTCATTTCATTTCATTTCATTTTCGATTACCAAGGGGTGTTATCAACGGGTGCAGACCAAAATGTCTCTGGATACAATTGGATAGACCTGCAACCAATCACAGCAACAAAACGTGTGACACATCAGCCGCATGCCATCTTGGTTGTTTCTGAAAATGCCTCAATGGGCGCTCCTCTGTACATTCCTCATGTCATACCCTGCCCATGTTGTGATAAGGAGTGGGACGAGACGCATCTGCCAGAGCAAATAAAACATGAGCTAGCAGATTTGTCCGGTTTGCATGCTAACAATGACTATGTCGGCAAATATACAGTGTAAGAGGGAAAGTTACTTGTTTTACCCATTGCAAATGAAAAAAATATATAGCAAGTTACAGTGACTCACTACCAGGATAGGATATACCCCTTCTGGACCATTTCTTTATTGCTACCAGAACCGTTAATGTTATGTTATGACAGGATTATGAGTAGTATGTGTTAAAGCAGGTGTTACTGAATAAAGTAATCCAACAAAATATTACCTCAACAAAAATGACAAAAATTACGAATTTGACACTTTCATTTTACGACTTTCTTCGTTTAACGGTGGGAAATCTTTCAAGCAGATCTCACAATGTGGATGACAACGCACGTCGCGCTACCCAGAGACACCACAGGTGTGGACATGCCCCCCCCCCCCCCCCCCCCCCACGCACCCCCGTTTAGAACCAACACCTTCACCTCAGTCCTTCTGCATCCGGCGCCGGGCCATCAGAGGTCGCCTCCCAGGTACCGGGTTGTCCCTGAAACGCCGGGTTGCCATGGAAACAGGGCATCCGTCTTCAAACGGGGAGCTAGCGTTGAGGGAGTTGTCGACGCCTCGGCTGACGGACCACGTTGAGTTGCGCGGCAGGTGTGAAAGTGCCGCTGCAAAGTTGTTGTTTCTGTTGTTTATTGCATTTACAGGCCAGACACGGGAATCAGACAAACACACGTACGTGAGTGTGACTGTGGGAGAGAGAGACAAAAAGAAAGAGATGTATATGATGTTGAGGGAAAGAGGGTGAGAGGGATGCTAAACGAGAGAAAGAGAGAGGGAAAGAGAGCTAGAGAGAGGACTAGAGAGAGAGAGAGAACTAGAGAGAGCTGGAGAGACATAGCGCTAGAGAGAGAGCCAGAGAGAGTGTGAGAATCAGAGAGAGAGAGAGCTAGAGAGCGCTAGCAAGAGAGAGCTAGATATAGATAGAGAGAGAGAGCTAGTGAGAGAGAGAGATTGAGAGTGTATGGCCAGGATGGTGTTTCCCTTAATCAAACACTGTCCATGGCTGGCACTGAGTTTCCTCTTAGGGCTATGAGTTATAGTGGCAGGGCTGCAAGTATTTTTAGCCAGCCAGAAAGGACAAGTTGTAAAGGAGAGGATGAAGGGGGGAAACGGGGGGAGAGAGAGAGAGAAAGAGAGAGGGAGAGAGAGAAAGAGAGAGAGGCCTTTGAACATTCCTTTATTGGCACAATAAACAACACATTTC
>JACYXH010000175.1:6505000-6580000 GCA_026745465.1 Lota lota | reverse complement strand
TCTAATTATACACTCTCACAGAGAGAGGAAGGTAGAGAGAGGGTGAGAGAGAGAGGAGAGGAGAGAGGAGAGAGAGAGAGAGAGAGAGAGTCAGCACATTAGACAGGAGTAAGAATCGGCTAGGAAGGGATAGAGTCTGTTAGAGGAGTTGCTTAGAAGGGATGATCTGGAGTTGTGAGGGAGGACAAGAAGCAGGGTGTCAGAGACAGGGAAACCGAGAGGGAGGGATTCTTTATGATACAGATAGAGCTAGCTTGTGACTGAGTGTAGTCAGAGAGAAAGCGAGAGAGAGAGAGAGAGAGAGAGAAAGAGAGCGAGAGAGAGATTGAGAGTGAGTGAGAGAGAGTGAGAGAGTGAGTAAGAGAGAGAGAGACAGAGAGAGAGAGAGAGCAAACAGACGTGCAGGGTGTGAGGAGAGGAGGCAGAGAGAGTAATACAGGAGGGACGAACAAGTGATAGTGAGCAATAGATACATAGAGAGAGAGAGAGAGAGAGAGAGAGCGAGAGGGAGAGAGAGAGAGAGAGAGAGAGAGCGAGAGGGAGAGAGCGAGAGAGAGCAGCAGAGGAGAGGACGAGGAAAAAAAGGAAGAAGTGAGACAGAGGTGGTAGAGACTTTCAGCATTCCCTGAACTGGATATTCTTACTCGCCTGCCGTGGCTGCTGCCGGAGCCAATGAGTACACCCTCTGCTACTCACTACGCACAGCCACACACTGAGGTATGTCACTAAACTGCTTCCTCCTTTCTGTGTGTGTGTGTGTGTGTGTGCATGCAAGCACAAGCACAACAGTGTGTGTGTGTGTGTGTGTGTGTGTGTGTGTGTGTGTGTGTGTGTGTGTGTGTGGGTGGGTGGGTGTGTGTGGGTGGGTGTGTTTGTGATATGTGTGTGGATATTTGTGCAAATGTCTTCTGAGAGATTTAACAACATGCAAAGAGTGTCTAAACCTCAAACACTGCTCAACTGGTTCTGGAAGTTGCTGTGGCCAGAAATCCCTCGTCGTATCGACTATGTTTGACAATCATTTGTGTACGCATGTGTGTGTGTGTCTGTGTGTGTGCATGTAGAGATGTGTGTTTGTGTGTGTGTGTGTGTGTGTGTGTGTGTGCATTTAGAGATGTGTGTATGTGTGTGTAAGTGTGTGTGTATGTGTGTGTGCATGTGTGTGTGTGTGTGTGTGTGTGTGTGTGTGTGTGTGTGTGTGTGTGTGTGTGTGTGTGTGTGTGTGTGCAAGGAACAGACAGGTGTAGGAGTTTGTCACACACGTCTGTTGGAAGATCTGGACTCTCCGAATTAGAGCAGAGCAGTGGGCCGAAATAGAGCTTGTCCAGAGATAGCCGGGTGTGTGGGGGGTGAGAGAGAAATTAGGGGGAGGTGGGGGTGGGGGTGTGGGGGGTGAGAGAGAAATTAGGGGGAGGTGGGGGTGGGGGTGTGGGGGTTTGGGAATAAAGGGGGTTACTTTTCCTTGGGTGAAAATAACAGGAAAGGGAGAGACATAGAAAGGAAAGGAAGATAGAGAGAGACAGAGAGGGGGAGAGAGAGAGATGGAGGGGGAGGGAGAGAGAAGGAGAGAGATAAAGAGAGGAAAGAAAAGGAGAAAGAGAAAGGAGGAGAAAGGAAACAGAGGGAAAGAGAGAAAGGAGGAGAGAGAGGATAAGGAGAGAGCGAGAGAGAGTGGTGGGTGGTGCTGACTCTGGGAATGACTATAATGACAGCAGCCGTGTACTCAGTGGGAGGATGTAGCAGGTGAATGCCTTTTTTCTTCTGCTGCTGTGTTCAGCGTGTGTGTGTGTGTGTGTGTGTGCACATCAAACCCACATCACACATGAAAACACAAAGCAGACCACTTGTTAAACAAGTCAAAAAGGGCACAATTTGTAATTTGCATGTCAATGTTTTCCAAAGCATTTTGATGTGTGTGTAACCCTAGATGCCCCTGTGTGAGCAAGAGACCCACAAAGTAAAAGGGGGTTCAGCTTCATCACAAGCCGCTTCATTCCCTACAAGCCTGGCTTTATTGGTGGGTTTTTTGCATATGTGATTATAATTGCTGTGCGGTGACTCAAACACCCCATAGCAGGAGGAGATCACAGCTCCTCTCACAGGTTCAAAATGTTCTCATATAAAAAAAGATCTTGACAGGTTTGTGGCAAAACCTACAATCATTTCTTTACTTTTCCCTTGACAGACAAGGTCAGAAATCAGTTAATTTGTGTTCTGACGACTTTATAGTATTGTTGTTTAGTATATAGTATATTAGAGTATGGGAATTACACTCTCGAACTAGTGCATAAAGTGGAATAGTTTTGGTATTTCAAAATAAATGTTTATTTTGTTGTTGTTTAATCATGGTGGCCATTTTGTAGTATGGATTCGCCCTTGTTAGTAGCATGACGAGGCAAAGTTGAGCACTGGGGGTGGTGGTGGGGGGGGGGGGGGGGTGTCCGTTAGCTTAGAACAGTGTGTCAGTGAGGGTGTGTGTGTGTGTGTGTGTGTGTGTGTGTGTGTGTGTGTGTGTGTGTGTGTGTGTGTGTGTGTGTGTGTGTGTGTGTGCCGGTTCTGGGCTAATGCTGTAGTCAGCTGTCGTCAAACCCCCACGCGTGTATGGTTGCAGGTCTACAAGCAGAAAGCCGCTGCTTACTTCATTTCATCTCTCTTGGCTCTCAGGGGGAACCAGGGACATTACACATGCACCCGTTAATATATATATATATATATATATATATATATATATATATATATATATATATATATATATATATATATATATATATACATATATACATCACAACCCTACAGAACAGAATGAATGATGAATAAACTATGTTCAGCCAGACCCCCTCTCTCTCACTCACTCGCTCTCTCTCTCTTTCTCACTCACCCGCTCACTCTCTCTTTCACTGTCAATCTCGGAGTCTCTCTTGCTCTTTTATAAAGGTACAGTCACACACTCTGTCAAGCAGTACAGGCCTCTTGTGGGAGAGGGTTGAATGGCCGCTGGCCCTTTAAGAGGTCTATTTTTACAGGAACACACTCATGCATGGAGTCAGGCACACACAGGAGGCAGTAGGGCTGTGAGAATCTCTCTCTCTTTCACAGAGCTACTTCGCGTCTTTAACTCCACATGATGCAGCCTATAGAACACAGGGAGCTCATTTCCTGTTTGTGGGCTTTAGAAAGTGTAGTGAGTGAGACAGAGTGAGTAACTTTGTGAGTAGTGGCGGAATGACTGACTGACTGATATTCGCTGGATCTGTGTGTACATGTGGATGTGAATTTGTTTGCATGTGTGCATGTATGTTGGCGGCATTAGGGGGGTGGCTGTGGTTGGGGGGCAATTGCTCTTCCCTAACAATAATAAAAATGTGTATATATCACAAAGCGGTTAAACAATGATTATATACCAGTCAGTAGGGGGTGAAACGCGGCTCGAGATTGGCTTAAGACTGACATGAGAAAGATGTATTTTTAGTTGCACTTCAGGAACCTCAGTCGATAGACTGTTGCACTGTTGAGAAGGGCACTTGTTCGCTACTCTAACACACCAATCTGTCGTCATTGTTTGCAACCGGCAACCGGCAGCGGCCACCAGCCACACTTGGACATATCTGTGTGTACATATGCATTATGTGTCTTTTTGTGCACGAACATAACATGCATATGAGCAACTGTTGCCCTACACACTGAACCTGAGTGTGGGGAAGTGCTAATGAGCAGACTCACGTGCCGCAGACACACTTTCATGCACAATGGGCATGCACGTACCAGTGCACCGTACCGGCAAAACTGTTTACATATGCACACATTGAAGAACATCCACTCTCCCTCTCTGGAAACCAATACTTCACAAGCTCGACTGACACCCACATAGAAATTAGCATGGGGAAAAAAATCCCTTGACTGAAAGCATGTTGTGACTTTGTCACTACCATACATATATCGTTTTGTTCGATCGATTTGTTGTCTCAGATTAAACATGAATACATTAGGGGGCAAATGGAGAACATGGTATAAGTGTGCATGTATGTGGATGTCAAATCAGCCTTATGCAATGTGAATGTTATATAATGCATGGCCTGTCATTATCACAGTACTCTTTCACACCCTGCTGTTCCTCTCCACCTCCAGCTTCACACGCAGGCTTGCGTGCACATGTGCATGCACACATGCACGCGGATAGGCAGAGACGTGCGCACACACACACACACACACACACACACACACACACACACACACACACACACACACACACACTGACAGTCACACACAAACATACTGCATATGGATACATACAGGCCTGGAGTCATGTGCACATGCAAAAAGCATGTGCTCACTGATAGCCACCCTAATGGAGACCAACACACACACACACACACACACACACGCCACTCCGTTTATGTTGACAGCTTTACATCCCAGCACTTTCCCCCTGCTCCCCGACACCTTGCCAGGGGAGTGAGATTGAAAGAACGGAGGGAGAGAAAGAGGGTGAGGATGTGATCAAGCACATTCTACAATCTCTAATTAATATTCTATAGTCTACGCTCTCCAGTCATTTTGTGTACATCTGCAACAGATATATAACATTCCTTAATCAGCCACAGTTACATAACACTAACACCTAAGGAACAGTGGCCACCGAGCCTGGGAAGTTTTGCTTGTCGGCTGTAGTAGCTTGAACTTTATAACGAGTGGAGTGAGTCAATGGCTAAGGGCTGCCTGAGCCTGCCTGAGGGACTTAGACAGAGAAACCCCAAGCGGAGCTTCATGGGGTTGTACAGTCGATCTTGCAGCACACACCCTTTAATGATTGTCCTTTGAATGGTTTTCCATGTGATTTCTTGCTTTCTAAAGCACTATGGATGGCCTTGTGTTTGGATAGTGCTGTATAGATAGACTTCCCGTGGCATAGAGAGGTGTCACTTGCACTGCGTTACCCTCACCCTCCCGGCGGCCCTAGCCTACGGACTGTGGAGCGTCTCGCGAACACTGGCGCACAAACACATGCGGTCGACATCCAAAACCGTCTGTCAGTTCACAGTGTATGTGTGTGTGTGTGTGTGTGTGTGTGTGTGTGTCTCCTCTTTCGCTCTGTGTATGGATGCTTTCTGCCTTAGCCTTGACTTTGGCCTTCCCCCCCTCCCCCCCATTCCAATATATGTTTGGAGCCTCCTTCACCTCCACCTCCTCCTCCTCACCACCACGTCATCCACCGCATCTACGACGAGGGTTCAGCCACCTCTCAACTCCAGCTTCCCACCACTTACGCCCACGCTTCAGCACTCAATCACGGCCGTACTCTCGCCGGCGGTGGGCAGGCAAACGAGTTGATCACTCGGTGAGACGCCGGCGCGCAGATAACCTGACGCGGCCGGTGTTGATATCACTGTACGGACGGAAGGGATAACAAGGGATACATCCTGCGGACCCAGAGCGGTCTCAAACGGAGTACGACTCCGTTTGTAACCTTCCCGTGCTGAGCCTTTATGGTTATGTAGTTATTTGCATTGAAGATGTATTTGTTGTTTTATTCTTTTGCATTTTCCTTTTGATGCTTTTTAATCAAACAGGGTATATATTTTTTTTCGATCCCTGTGAGAATAGAAACCACTGGTACTTCCCCTTTTAGGTTTGATTAAACCTGCGTGTTTTTTCTGGGATAATTGTTAATTGTCGGTAGCGGTTCGTTTATTTCCTGTTACATAACGTGTAACAGGAACCACACACTAATGGTCCGGGGTGTAACGGACCCCGGACCATAAAGTGGTCCGGGGTCGGAGGTGAAGTGGAATTGGGGACTGTCCCTTTTTTCCCACTCAGTAAAACTAATTCGATAAGCCCACACAAATCTAGTTTCAATGGAAAATAATATTTCCAGTGTTCAGTGCCGTCTTTTATGCGTGGCAAGTGATGACAAGAATAGTGTGAATGAGGTGAGGTCATCTATTGGATCAGGCCTGGAGGGGATATGAGAGACCTCAATCTGTGTTGCCTTGAAGCACTGCACAAAGGTTCGTTTGACAGTACCTACAAAGACAGTCTAGACACCCTAACTGAAATAAATGGAAGATAGACTGGAGTCTATGACCCCAGAAAGTGTTTCCTCTCTCTCTGTATATGTGTTTGAATGGCATTCCAGGAGGCAGACACACTCCGAAATAAAAGAGGAAAGTAAAAATTAAAAACAATATATAATATATTATACAAATATGAGAAATATAATAAGAAATATAAAAAATGAAATATATAATAAAAAATACTAAAAATTGAAATGTAAACAGCAAGAGATGGGGATGTATACAACTCTGTGATTTCTTTCTTTCTTCTATCAATGGTCTTTATCTGTTTGTCCTGCAGTTTCTGTTTATTCATTCACAATGTCGTTCTTTCTCAATGCGTCGCGTCAGTCCCCTCTATATCTCGTTAGTCGTCAGTTTGTGATCTGGTTGCCTAGGATTGCTACTCACACCAAGGCTCTGGGTTTTACTAATTGGGTCTGACAGCCACTGATCCCAAACTACTGACAAAAGACTGCTCCCACTGAGCATTAGCAGTAGGTAATAATGCCAGGCGTGACAAGCAGAACAAGATGAGACTCTACACTACGCAATCACGCCTTTTAGTGAGCTGCAAGAAAATATAAATATATTCAAAACATATATCAAATCATATTGCAAATATGCAATCCTGCATGCTATTGCTGCCATTGTGATTTGATTATATTATATTTAATTTAATAAATGTATTCATTATTATTACATAATTACATATTGGGTGTTTTTTTATTTTGTCCATGACTTTTAATACATTACATACACAGCTAAGGCAAAGCTTTCTGTCAACCATATGCTTTCATGTTTCAAGGAAACAGTTATTAACAAATACAATGTTTACAGACATTGTTAAATACCCAATGTCTTGTTTAACAATGTCCGGTACAAGGTTTGCTAAATAATCGGTGAAAAACGGATTGTGTGTGAATGTGTATGTGTAGGCAAGTCTATGCAATTGTTTGTGTGTATATATGTGTGTGTGTGTGTGTGTGTGTGTGTGTGTGCGCACGCTGCACTCTGTGTGTATGTGTGATGCGCTCTTCTGTGTGAATATGTGTGTGTGTGTGTGTGTGTGTGTGTGCACTGCACTACTCTCTCTGTATTGACTGCTGATAATACTAGAGGCAAAAGATGCAGTACGTCTTGGTTCTTGTGAGCGGCTGACCTGGATGTAATTAGTGAAGTCATATTTTTAACTGATACTGCGTAAAAGCCAGCTTAAGGAGCCATAGCTGCCCTATTTATACCCCAGGGGTGAACGGGCTGTACCACTACAGAGGGGGATTTCCTCTTAGAACTAAACTAAGCTTGCCTTAGGCCATACCAATGAGGATCCACAGAGATTAACCCTCCATATATTACAGCTATCCACTTCCACATCTGCGTATACATCCCATGGTTCAACACCATTATTCTGAGCTCCTGACTTGAAACATAAAATCCATTCCCATCCATACTAATTGTAACCCAATGCATTCTGCTAAGTCATTTTTATTTTCTCACCTCGTTGAATGAGCAACACAATGTGCATCCCCCAGGGCACGGCAAACATTCTCAATGACGTGGAGTCTTTGATGATTGTAACGACATCAGCACTGAACCCTGGCCTGACTTTGTGCATCCATGTCTGTGTATATGTGCATGTGCATGTGCATGTGTATGTGCATGTGCACATCAGAAATGTGTGTGTGCGTGCGGGTGTGTGTGGGTCCACGTGTGCGTGTGGGTCCACGTGTGTGTGTGGGTCCACGTGAGTGTGTGGGTCCACGTGAGTGTGCGTCTCCTAGAGACGCCCATCCTCGCTGCGCCTGATCCTGCAGTGAAATGGGTTGCTGCCTCATCCTCTTTAAGAATGGGTCAGGGCCCTGGAGACTGAGCTGGCCTCTTGCCCAATAAGCTATTGCTCGTATCACCCTGCCCCATTATCAGCTTAGACTGGCTCACTGTCTATTAGGCCACCACCCGGGTCAAGTAGTACTCCTCCTCCTCCTCCTCCCCTTCCCTCCCTCGTCCTTCTCTCTACCCTGCGTTTCGTTCCGAGGTTCAGTGTCTCTGGCTCCTTCGTCCGTTGAAGGGCACCGTATTCTCCTGCTCCGTCCTATGTGCCCTCCCCGCCTCATTCTCTCCTCTCTTCCCTCTCCTCTTTGGTCGGATTTCAACACATTTCTGCTGCATCAGATGTCCACCATAGATGCCCCCGCTCAGGGTTGAAACGCGAGCCGATACCGAATCCTTCCCTTCGCATGGGAAAGAAAAAGGCGTTGTGGTTGAAAACAAGCAGGGCGCCATGGGGGCAGATATTGGGTGGGTGGGTGGGTGGGTGGGGGGGGGGGGGGGGGGGGGTGTTCAGGGTGCCATAACGATATTGGTCACTTCCATTCAGACGATCTCCGTATGTGAGATTTGTTTTTCTTTCCTCAACCCTTGATGTCACCCGACTAGTTTGCCGCCGATCTGAGCTACTGAACGTAGTTTGACTCATTTGACCTTTCTGCCACATGGCCTGCCACTCTCATTGACAGCTTAAGTAGCACAAAGCAAGAGGGCGGGCGAGAGACAGACACAAAGAGAGAGAGCGCAAGGGAGAGAGAGAGCGAGAGAGACAGAGCAACTTTCTCACTGGTGACTCACAAAAACATATGCAGCGTACATGTTGTGTATGCATTGTGTTTGCTCAAATTATTTCACCATTGTATAAGTAGCGCAGTTATAGTGTATTTCCATTTTGTGGTAGATTCACTTTTCTACACCAGATACATTGTGTCACTCAACTGTGTCACTCAACCTCACTGACTCACTGTAACAATTGTTTCTAAATGAACAGTTGACGTGTGCTAATTTGTGTTAAAGATCAATAAGTGTCACATTGCATATTTATGCATTGGATCCATACAAGGCCGTTGTGTTCATTTGAGAGGGTTATGTTTTTTTCATTCATACAGAACTTATTTTAAGAAAGAAAAACGTTATTGCATTTATAAAGAAAGATGTCGTTCCAAGTCATTTCAATTTAATCTTCTACATGTGTTCAAATATATTTTATTATTACTGTGAGGCCAGAGTAATTATTGTGCTTTCTGCAACAGCATATCTTTTTCAATTAGTTATTCCATACCTTTAATTGAACTGCTGTACACTGATGAGATTGAGAGCAGGGCCGGGGGAGGGGGGGGGGGGGGTGTGTGCTCTGCTCCAGCACGCACCACCAGATGTCACACACAGCGGACACAGAGTAACAAGTCTAAACTGAATTAAGCATGAACTCCTCTCTGAGAAGTTTTTTATAGTTGTATTTAGTTTCCAATTTTATTTTTACCAGCAAAAGAATGGTAGAGGACTGGACCTCATAGGTGGCTACGGGCATGGTTGAGAGAAAATAATTATCCATAATTACATGAATAATAATAAACCAGCTGCAGACTACAGAGTGTAATTTACAAATTAAACATATTATCAATCAAAAAACATATGTGGGTTATTCTCTAGTTGGTGAGGTTGAAGAAATAGACAGTCATATCAGTTCATATGCTTTTTGCAAACAGCATCGCAAATATCTGAGATCTATGATCTATTATATCACATTCGACTCATTGCCACCCACAATCTTTTAAAAGTAATTTCATAGTTGAATCTGCACCCACTGTTATAGGTTATGTGGCCTTAAATGACAGAACAGAAAGTTGTGGGTGGTAGTGTAATGTATGATGTGAAAGTAGACAAAACAATTTGAAAGTTAATACTACCAACGCAGCATGTTGCATGTGGTCTCTGAATATAACTGGGGCGTAAATATACTTAATTTATTTTGTCTCGACAGACATTTGCATTATTTATTTTTGTACAATTTAATTTGCTTTGTGTTTCATTAAGACTACCCGCTGATTAAAGTTCAACAGGTAACGCAAAGGTACACTGTTTTTGTATAGAGTCAATTAATAATTTGAAACTATATTTATTTTTAAGATTCCAAATATATTTTATTGTTAAAAGGAAAACAGACAAAAACTGCTCAGCTTGTGACTGACAAATTACTTCAATATTGATTAAATGTTGCCATATCATGCTCTGTTTGAATGATCTTCTGTTAATGAACATGGTGATCCCTGAACCACAATATCTAATGAAGACATACGTACAGGTAACCCTGTTCTTTTGAAAATGTACTGGTGTATTACCAACCACAAATAATAATATTCTGTCATTATTTCCAGCATTATTTCCTCATATAAAAAATTTTTTTTTAAGTCCAACAACATCATATCTCGCAAGAGCAGGAACCGTACAGATATGTTTGCCCTGAATGTTTGACTGGTATTTGCAGATCACTGACTTCTAAACTCAGGATGTAGGCTACGTTACCAACTAAAATATTACATTCTGACTCATGATTTTGACTCACAGAGTATTACATTTTTAAATGATTTTAAAAAGTGTTTCGTTTAACACTCCAGGCTAATTTCCCCTGCTGTCTCCTTTGGTATAAATACATTATCTTGCCTTTTGTCCAAAAATGTGTGCATATTTAATAGCAAAGTAGATAAAGAGCAATCAAACAAACTTAAACTAAATAAAAACGTGAATAAATAATAATCAGTGTTTTATTGGTAATTTGAAACTCTTCAAATATTGATGAAAATGTTTGTATGGCGCCTATCAACAATGGCTATAGCTGTATTCGTCACATGCATTTAGTAGTGCACGACGCCAACCACACCACATTGTTCGTGTTTATTGAGTTAAACTACACAAGACAGAGAAAATGCAAGAACGATTTGAATGGACTAGCATGTTCTGTCCTGCCTTTGCCTGTATTACTGTATTCACACTACATATACAGTAAAGTATGAATATTTCTCTACCAAGTATTTTCCAGAATGCACTACAAATCAACAGCAACTCTATTCATTCAAACCCAGAACTGTGATTTAACAGTGGGCCTCCTTGTCACATAGTAATTTATAAATAATGAAGTGTATGTGTGTGTGTGTGTGTGTGTGTGTGTGAGAGAGAGAAAAATAGTATATTTATATGCTGTGTTTCTCTCTTTCCGTGTATACTTAGGTTTTGAGTCAGAGGCACCGGCTGAGCCTGCGTGTGAGTGTGTGTGTGGGATGAGCCTCCTCCCCGTGTTCTCTCAGCAACTGCCTCTCTCTCTCTACCCCCACTGTCCTCCCCACTCTCTTATCAACCTTCATGTCTTCTACAGTGTTAGACTCTCAACATATATGTGTGTGTGTGTTTTGTGTGTGTGTGTGTGTGTGTGTGTGTGTGTATGTGTGTATCCCTCAGTGAGTAAGGCGAGTGGGCGGTAAGAGCAACTGGTCTGCCTGTGTGGCTCTGCATACCAGATATGTTTCTCACTGCTAGATATTACTCATTTCCTCAGTCCTTTACACACACACACACACACACACACACACAAACAGAGCGAGAGAGAAATAGAGAGAGACAGAGTCTGAAGCAGGTGCTTCCACACATGCATGTTGGCAGCCAAACTTTACACACACAAACACACAGTCGCGCATTCTCACTACTCTACATCGGCTTGCTCGTGTTATTTACACTCGGGCAGATCAGAGACAATTTGTGGCTGGAGGCGGCAGTTACCTCCGGGGTGTCATACCAGGTGGCCGAGGCTGGAGGCAGCAGTCCTGCGCAGTATCAGGGCTTGCAGCACCGTGTGCCGGCACCTGTGGCAGCAGCTCTGGAATATGAATGGCCGGGAGGCTGGGATGTCCGCACAGCTGGCTCTAAGGTCAGTCTCCCCGGGGGCTCCCATTGAGACCCGTGCAGCTCCGTCCACCTATCCGTGCTCTCTAGAACGCTTTAAAAACTGGGGAAACTTCAATGACAGCTGATTAATTGCCGCATCACTTTTCCCTCGCTGCTGCTTATGCTGCTGCAATCGGCTGATGGATGGTTGATAAAGTGGTGGTTTAGTTTGATAGCTTTGAGGTCGAGGCAGACTTTGTCTTAAGACGTCTTTTGACTTGGAGCAGAGACGCAGAGCACTTAAAAGATTTGTCTGAAGACAAGAAAGGAGGAGGCTGCAAGGCACATAGTAATATTTTATCAGTGACTTAGTAGAGACTCAGATGTTTCTAGTTTTCTCTGTAAAAAAAACTTAATTCTGAACGGTATCATAATAGCTTTGCTTATTTTATTGTTTTACTTAAACAGAGGTCAATTGGTTTTATTGCTTGACTGATCTTTTTTATAGTAGCATCAATATTTGTATATATGTTGATAAATGTTGATATATGCATTTAATTGCAGGTTGTTTTGAAGTGTGATAATCACAGCAGTTTTGTGGTATTTATACACACGTTTTTGATTAATTTATTGATTGTTAAAATTTATTACAAAGGATGTGTCAAGCACTGATGAACACAGTTCAGTTAAGGTTTGAATATTAATGTTAAAATTAAGATACATAATTGAACATGTTTAACATGTTTTCTTGCTAAGTTTGCTAATTAAAGCAACTTACCATAAACAACTTGCGGCAACTACGCCATACTATGTATATATAACAAATAGAAAAAAGAAACAAAACAAGAAAATGAATTATGTACTGCATCTGACCTCTCTCACCCACCTCTCCTCATGAGGGGTGGGTGAGAGAATATATTCTCACGAGCCAAGAATATACTAAGACCTACAAAGAAAAAGAATGAACTGCCTGGAGCCCAACTCATCAA
This sequence comes from Lota lota, assembly GCA_026745465.1. Taxonomy (NCBI): domain Eukaryota; kingdom Metazoa; phylum Chordata; class Actinopteri; order Gadiformes; family Lotidae; genus Lota; species Lota lota. Next base: position 6,567,249 of record JACYXH010000175.1, on the reverse strand, counting down.
CAAACTAGTATAGAAACACACACCGGGCATGTAATTAATAATTATAAATAACAAATACTGTGAACATAAAACCCCGTACAACTTATCACTTAGTAGACTTTTAAACAGCACTTGGTGGTTACTCATAGGACAGCTTGTGAAATCACTTTGTATTTATTTATGTGGGAAATACCAAAAAAAACCTTTGCTGTGTTCTATTTCTGTGTATCTCCGTACCACTTCTATCGAAAACCGGACACAAAATGAGTGCGTTATCAGTTGTTATTAGTCATAGGCTTAGTGAAAACCTTAGTGGTTAGGCTAAACATCACAAAATGAGTTGCTTGTTGTAACCTATAGGTAATATAATATCACTACTACATATTACGAGACGAACAATTGGTATGTTTTACACACACACACACACACACACACACACACACACACACACTCTCTCTCTCTCTCTCTCTCTCTCTCTCTCTCTCTCTCTCTCTCTCTCTCTCTCTCTATCTATCTATCTCTCGCTTGTCATAAGCTTCCAAGGATTCTCCTGTAGAGGGGATTCTCCTCTGCATGGCATGCAGTTCCATGGAAGGCTGCCCTGCCAGAAAAAACAACAACATTTGTTTAATGTCAAAGTCCCTTTAGACTGTCAGGCTCTTTCAATTGCACACTGAACTTTAAATGGAGTGTGTGCGCTGTAGCAGAGATCTGGATCATTTACATAAACTGTACGCTTAGAGTTCTTTATTTGTCACGACAAGACACTTTATGTCGTAGACTAGAGCTTAAGTGTGGGTGAAATACAGCTTCTATTCACATGATGAGATAGAATCGCCAATAAGGATGGGCTAACCTGTCACAGTGAGTCAATGAGTTGGCATAGCCAAACACACACACACACACACACACACACACACACACACACACACACACACTATTACATATAAACAATTGTCCAAAGTCACTAAGTAATACAATAAAAAATGAATGAGATTTAATTGATTAAATTAATTCACTTCATAACATTAAAGGGTAGACATCAATTGCGATATTTGGATGTTTTTTGATTATAATAACTGAATAAAAAAGGATATAGAGGCTTAAGATACAGGGATGTCCTGTAAGAGAAAACAATTATTACAAGAGAACTTATGCCTCATTAGGACACGTATTTCATGTTATATCTTACGAGACATCAACTTATAAATAAATCCTTGAAGTGCAGCAAAAATTGTATCTGGACAATTATTGTAAAAAGATCAAAATGTGCTGTGTATGCTTGAATTAGACTAGTTTGATATGCAATTGATTGCCGTATTTGTTTGCAACACAAGTATATAAAGCAACACAACTTCACTCAAGACCTGTTGATTGATCCATCGTGTGTTGATCTCTTCAACCCAAGGTAAATTTGTAAAGATATTAGAGATTCACGCTCTGTAATAAAGCGATCTTAAGCAGGGAACAAGTCTGCAGTGGGTCTAGTGGTTTTAACTGAAAGCAGAAAAGCTTGAACAATGGCGTTACAGTGGTGTAAAAAGAGAGGTGATGCATGCATAATATATATTGCTTATTTTATATAATTGATCTAGACGATCATATGTCACAGATGAAATTACTTTATATGAATATGTAATAAAACAGAAACCATAACTCTTCAACTTGAATTGCTGTGAATGTAGGTCAGCGGTGGAACAAATTCATTAAGTTTGGTTTCTAAGATTGTGCATAAGTGGTGATCTAAGAAAAACAACATTGGAAAATTAGCTCAGTCAAGTACTACGTAAATCAACAACAACCATAGATTATCCTCAAGCAACCTTTTTCAAACCCTTTCAGAACCCACTAAATATGTGGACACAGTTGCCATGGTGAAAGCGTGGTAGTTAGACGGTAAAGAGTCGGAGAAGTTCTGTCTGTGCACATACAGACTAGGCGTGTGCACGTTTGTGTGCGAGGATACGTGCGCGCGCGCGGACTGCCTGGCGGAGGGAACGGCTGGGCTGCTAAATACGGTGGCAGCAGTCATTTCAAAGCAGCAGCTCACTTACAACCTTGGGAATAGAAATGAAGTTTTACACCTCCGCACTTTGCACTCAATGAGACTGAGGCATCAGTGCGATGGCTGCGCCATGGTAGGGGAGACACGTACATAAACACCAAGAACAAGGACACGGGCGGAACAAGATTTAGGTTTCTTATGAATTGAGGCGGGGAGGAGGGGGGGGGGGGGATTTCATACATCTTTAGAAAACAATAAACACTTGTGCGGCCGCTCCACATGTTACCAACTGAAAACATTCACACACCCCAACCCCCACCCCCCCAAAAAACAATAAGAGGATATAATAAAGATAAATGGTAAATAAGTGATACAGCTTAAACGATACACTTGGACAACAAAACACATCCCGGCAAAAATATAGGCCAATACATCATCTTATAAAAGACTTGTATGCTAGGGTATAAGTCCCACTGTAGTGAGTATTAATAAAGATGCATAAGCATGTCAGGTGCAGCAGACATAAACGGGTGGTGGTTACTGCAGTATTTCTGTCACATTTTAGGTGGGTGGTGACCAGCTTTGCCTATCGCTGAGGGAGTACGAAGCTGTGGATTCAGCCAGAGGGATAATTTGTGTACGTCTGTTGCTGTGCTAATGTGTGTATGGGAGAGAGTAAGGGGGGGGGGGGGGGGGGGGGGAGAGAAAGAGCAAAGAGGGAGGGGAGAGAGAGTATGCACTGATGCTAGTAGTAAGCTCATATAGGACATGAAGAATACCCCAGGGGTGTGTGAGAGGGGGTGGCTCATGAAAGTGGTAAAAAAAAATAAGCATATCAACATATTTCAATCATCCTCCAAGACTCCGAGTTGAAAATTCTCCCGCTGTGCCGTGGTGCGTGTGTGTGTGTTTTCACATCCATACTGCATTGCCTATGAACTTCAGTGGCTGCTCAATATGCTGTGTATTTTTAGAACACTTGTGGGAGTTGTGCTGAATGTGTTTGAATGAGAAAAGTGCGCTGGGTAGTTTCACAGCCACCGCAGTGCACATAGATAATGACTAATTAACTATATAGCTATCATAAACCCAAGGGTTCCAACACTTTCAGGCTCAAACTGTTTGTGCGAGAGCCCATCCCTTTCTCCCTCTCCCGTCTGACTCAACGGAGTGTTTGTGTTTGTCTGACCATACTGGCAGCTGACAGTCCGCACGACAGACGACACCAGAACCTGACAGACTGTCCATTTTTCATGTTCGCATTTCACACCTTCCCTTCTCTCGGTCTCTCCGCCTTCCCGCCCTTGGTCCTCTCTCGCTGTGGCCATCAATGACACACCAGTTCCCGTTGTGCTTTCTATCGCTCACTGTGTGTCTCCTCTCGTCCTCTCGTAGGTAAGTGGCCCTTCATATCGCTGAGGATCTAGCAGCTCTCCACCCGGGATGCCGCGCGGCGGTCCTCCCCTCTCTCTGCGCCCCTCATTCTCCCGTGAGGCCCATGTGACCTAGCCTACACCTACACACACGGGGGCCCCCCACCATCGCTGGAGCCCATCCATGAATCCCAGCCCCGACCGCGGCAAAGAGTGCCTCCCTCCCAAGAAGAGGGAGTCTCGGCAAGGATCGGCGGAACAGCCCGCCCCCGTGGACGAGTTCAAACCGCCCGTTCCCGTGCGGAGTCGGCCCGGCACGGCGCGAGGGGAGGGGAGCAGGGACGCGAGCGAAGGCGGCAGGCCGCTGATCAAACAAAACCACCACATCTTGACCTCCCCTCCGCCCTTACCCATCCCCGCGCCCAGCGTCCACCTGCCCCTGCCATGGGACGTTCCTTACCAGTCCCCCTTACCCCTCTTCCCGGGGCATGTGGGGGAGAGGAGGGGATCCGGCTTGCCCTCGTGGAGGGACGACCCTCTGTCTTCCCCCCACCATTCCAGGTGGCTCCGGGGCGAGGGTGCTCTGACGCTGCAGGCGCCCCAGACCTCCGCCGCGTCCTCGGTGTCCTTTAAGACCCCCTACCCCGGCGACTCCAGGGAGATGTGGTCCTACTTTAACAGCGGTCAGCGGGACTACAGTTCCACCCTGTTCTCGCCGTCGCAGCTGTTCAGCCACCCACCTCTGTTCCCGCCGGACGCCGGCCTGGCTGAGGCCAGGGACAGGTACCTGGTGAAGCGGCCCAACGGATTGGACGGGCCGGGCAGCAGGGCCGCCTCTACCTCCAGGCTGCCCCCCTCGGGGGACTATGTGAATGACAGGACCAGGATAAACCTCAGCCCCCACGCCAACGGCGGAAGGAGACAACAGGAGGAACTGTCGGGCCGCGCCTCATCCGGGGGAGTGTTTTTCCCAAACTCCCTGCCTCAGGAGGGCCATGAGATACATTCCTTGCTGCAGGACTCCAATTTAATGCTGAAGACCAGCTCCGGGTTGTTCTCCGCCAGTCCCAACCCCCTCGGTCCAGACCCAAGAGCGGAGAGGGGAGGCTTGATGGAGGCCCTGAGGGTCCCGCCGGCTGAGGCCCAGATCTACTACTCTCTGGGCTCTGTGCAGCAGAGCAGCCTCCAGCCTCAGGCCCAGGCGTTTCCTTTCTACACACCCTCAGAGACACCGCTGTACAACCCGCTCAAGGAGCCCGGGCTCAGGCAACACAGTATGAGCACCTCCCCTCTCATCTCCCACCGCCTGCCCAGCAATCACAACAGGTCACAGAAAGAGCAGGAGCCCGACCATGGAAGAGAAAGAGAGCGAGAATCTCTGTCTGTCCTCAGACAGAGGGAACACAACGCAGCAGGCAGCGAGAGGGTCCGGGAGAACGAGGCAGAGCGGGCGAGAGGCCACGACAAAGAACGAGAACGAGAACGAGAACGAGAGGGCAAGGACGCGGAGCGAGACGGAGAGCACGAGAGGCGGCGGACTCGGGACAGGATCCGAGAGCGGGACAGAAACACAGTGAGGGAGGGTTTTCAGACCTCGACCCCTGCCACTCAGCCATCTCCCCCTGCCTTGCTACCTCACTTCACCAAGGGTTCCCTGATTGAGCTGGCCAGCGGACGGCTGAAGCGCGTGGAGGAGCTTCGGACGGAGGACTTCCTGAGGAGCGCCGACACCTCCCCAGAGTTTCACCTCAGCACCTGCACCGTGCTGCTCATCGCCCCAGGCAACGCACATGGCTTCAATCATCTACAGGTTAACCTCAATGACCGCAACACTCAGGTCAGTATTGCCGAGGCCCCACTGTGACCTGTCAATTTGACCAGTTCTTTTTTGCTATCTGCGTGGCCCAAAATAGCTAATGTGAATATACATCCACCTTTTAACGTTTACAGACGTTGGTCTTGTAAGTATAAGACCAACGATATCATAAAAAGAGTGACCTTGTTGTTAAACTACACCACGCGTGTGGTGTCTGTTTCAGGAGTTACTGAACGTCTTGGAGGAGTATCCGTTCTTTGTGCGGGACAGGGGCTGGTCGTCCTGCTGTCCACCCCGAACCGCGCAGCTATATGGCCTGCCCTGCCGGCAGCTGGCCGAGGGCGACGTGTGCCTGGCTCTGACCCCGACGCCCACCCCCGCCAACCGGACACACGCGACCGCACGCTCCAGCTCCAGGTCCCACCGCACTCACACCTCCTCCAGCGCTGGAGGAGAGTCCAGCAGCAGCAGCAGCAGCAGCAGTAGTTCCCCAAGGGAGCAGATGCCTCCTCCACCCCCTCCTCCACCTCTTCTCCACCACCACCACCACCACAACCATCCGCCTCCCACTGTTCCGCCACTTCCTCCTCCTGCTCCCGTTGCACAGCCTGCCACTCAGGCGCAGCAACAGCCACGCAAGAGGCGCTGGTCGGCCCCAGACACCATGAAACTGATGGGAAGGGATGAAAGCCTCCTGGATTTACCTCAAGGCTCCAAGCAAATGAAGTGGCAGTAGAGACTTGCATATGCATACACAACGATGCTTGCCTACATGCACACAAGCAAACACACACACACACACACACACACACACACACCCTCCTTGTCTCTGTTGCACCCAACAAGACATACAATGGAGTGACCTCAAGGCAGGGTTGCAGGGAAGATTATAAAAAAAAAAAAATACGAAAATGAACATTTGCAATTTATCGGTGTCCATACTGCTGCCCAAAGTATAGACTCAGTCCAGTTGTATCTATTCCTAAGAAATTAGCCTCTCTCTTTTTCCCTCTCTCTCTCCCACCTTCCCCTTCCTTTCCTGCCCTTTAGTTTGGTAGAGACCTGTAGGGCACAGCAGTAGAATACCACGGGTGGGCTTCCCCCGAGACACACTGAGACATTTAGTAAGACAATCAAGCACTTGTCTGTGTTCACTGTTTTGTAATGGATGTCCCAAATGCCTACTTACGGACAGTATTTTCTGCAGGGTATCGATTTTCCGGCAGTGTTATTAAATACAGTAAATGCTATTGAAGAAGTGCAGATATATAAATGAATAAAAAATGAAATATATATATAATATATATATATATATATTACATTTCAGATGTTAAATACAGTAAATATGCTAAACGGTCAATTTCGCAGTGCATTATCTGGTTTTAATTTTCTTGCTTCTGAGCCTATGTCTGTGTGTGGGTCTGGGCAGGCAAGGTGAATGTAGTGAGAAAAACTCGCCTTTTTGTATTGCTCACCACTGCGGGTCACGTCAAAACCTTTTGTTTGCCAAGGCATTACCCTCCAATATGTTCTTAACATGATCTCTTAGGGAAGAACACTAATGAAAAGAAGTCGCATAACAGACAATCTACCGCGGCCGCACCGACCGGTGTGGGCCTACCTTGCCTCGATGCCCCCACCAAGTCCCCCCCCCCCCCCCCCCCCCCCCCCCCCCCCCCCCCCGCCCCCCCCCCCCCGCCCCCCCCCCCCCCGCCCGGTGTTTTCCATGGAAATCCGAATGACAGAAAGTTTGAGAAAGTACCACATGGCTGAAGAGTACCGGTGCTATTAACACGTTGGAAAGGATGCTTTGTGAACACTCTTGACCCCTGTGTACTGTACGCTTCTGTTCCTCTCTCAGCTTTTTTTATGTACTGTTTGTTTGAAGGCAGGGAAAATGATGAAAGTATTTTAAACTCAGATACGGGTATCTACTCTGAATTAGCACACTTTCTCACTTTATTTTATTTTTATTTTTTTCTTAAAAGAACAACACCTTACCTGTTGATTTTTTTCTTTGTAAATGTTATAGCTATAAAATGTATATTTTTTAAATGGTGAATCTGTTATATGATGTTCGCTAGAATTAAATAAAAAATAGCTTTATAGATTTAATTTTGTGGGGTGATTTTATTTTGCATATATAATTATTGTACCCGTGCATTAAACTGCATAAAATATTACAATCCATCAGTAGACTAAGAACATTAAGCACACTTAACTCAAAATAACTGCATGTATTGTTATTTTTAGCTGGGATGTTGAACAATTCTAAATATAAATTATACACAGATTAGAATCACTATTGCTTTACATTACAGCAAACAACCATAAATCGAGTATCAAACGTACATCAGATATTTGATTCCGGCTTTCAAAAAAAAAAAAATCAAGGATTCCCTTTGAGAGTAGAGTGGTGAAGCTTACATCTAGTTGGATAACTGGCACCTTACATCTCCTCCTTGGCTGCTTTGGGAGAGCGAACGTCCGGCTCTGCGTCGGCCTGCGAAAACTGCAATCGCTGCAACAGTTCCATGGCAAACAGGGGCACCACCTTCACGCCATGACACAAGGAGGGAGCACAGTGTTGGAATTTGTGATGATGGTGACATCTAGTGGTCATAGATGAAACAGCACCTCTACTGTTTTACCTAGAGGTGCATTAAATGGTCTCCGCAATTATTAGGAATTTTCCAATTGTGAAATGGTGAATATATGATTTTTTCCTACATGAACTGTTATCAGCTTCATCGTTTTGGGAACTTTTGCATCTGGATACTCCTCGCCAAAGCAGAGATCAATCTCATAGTGGGGTTGTGGGCCTTTCCTCTGCAGATAGTTCTGGAGCTCTGTGGGCAGACACATTTAGTGTGTGTATTATTATTGTGATGTTTTTTATTAATATTATATTTTATCAATATATTTAATATTAATATTTAATTAGTACAGTTATATTATTTTCTTTCCATGATGGAAATAAATGACTCTAAGGACTGTGTGACTATGGATCTAAACTCAAAAAAGTAACAAAAGTTTTGCAAAAGAGACACTGGTTTACCATTTACAAATATGGGCATGTCCAGCAGCTTGCAAGTCCTTTCTCTCTCCAGTTTGTTGGGCCTCTCAGTGTGCGGGGCCAGGGGCCCGCTCCAGTACACCCGGCCCTGGCAGAACCTCTTGATGAACAGCCCGTCTGGGGCCACCCAGAGCAGGACTCCCCTCTCCAGGTGGGCCAGGAGCTGACCCAGAGCCGTGGCGACGCCTGGCTCCAGGGGGCCCAACGAGGCCGGGGAGGGGAAGGAGAGCTGCTGAGCGTTGCAGGGACCATAGATCCTCTCGTTCCCCAGCGGCACGCAACCCTGCAGGATGAAGCACCCTTCTGGGCTGCTGGAGGTCAGCTCCAACACTGGCTCTCCGCGGTAGAACAGCGTCAGCTCCATTCGGAAGTCTGCGCACACACCATGGTAGGAAGTTATATATATTATATATTGGGAAATACCTTCAGGGTTCAACGTTAAAAAAAAACTGTATGAGTTTGAAACCTACTGGCCCTGAGACCATTTTTAGTGGCCCTCAGTCAAGTTTGTATTTATCAGCTTTAGAACCTTAAACCTTTGTTACTTGAGCATGTCCTGTGATGTGTCATGGTTTGTGTGGGTGTTATGTGTCACCTGATATGGCGAGAGTGGGGCTGAGGAGACTGGGATCCAGAGGGATGTGACTGTGAGATTGGCCTTCCTCTGAACCACAATACGTGTGCTCCCTCCACAAAGCACCTGAAGTAGAGTATATATAAGTATATACAAACATAAACATATGTATACAGAAAATGATGCATGTATACACAAACATTTACATAATATATGGCTTTATTTATGAAAAACATTCATCAGGTGGTTTTCTGAGGGATACCCCATTTACCTCACATCAGTAATCATACAACAGTACAGACCAACTCGGTTATGACTCAACTACTGGTTTCATAACGCATGTTCATTCATCAATTTATTAGATTAATAACACTATGTGGTCATGAAAGTATCAGTTGAATATGGTCTTATTTTGGTCTTCTTTATTTGCATGTGCTCAGGATTAAGGTTTGTTCAGGTTTGTGTTATTAATTGTCTGCTGCTACATCAGTTTGCTGGTTCACCTGAGAGAGGGGAGGGGTCACAATAGACACTAAGCAAACACATGACGATGGATACTGGGCCAAACTATAATTATGAGGAGAGTGGGGGAGTTTGTACCTTTGTAGTCTTTGTAACTATATAATAATCTGCCGGCCTCCCCTTTATGTTTGTGTTGGTTCGGCCTCTTGGTATAATACACTGGGCCTCATGCAAGAACATTTGTATATTTGTCTATGTCTATTTGTCTATGTTTCTTGTGTATTTGACATTTGTGTATTTGAGTATGCCACATAAGTATAGGAAATAGATCTCAATGCTGTGTAAACATACTGAATTCCACCTGTTCCAAAATGAGTGCACGTGAATTTGCATATATTATTTATATATATAAAAAATATATAATATAAGGAGGCGTTTCACCTATTTCTGCAGAAGCGTCATTCATAAAAAGAGTCTGAAGTTATTAAGTATTCCGTTCCTCCGTCACCTTCCTTTTTGTTCATCAATGTTTGTATATGTTTGCTATATGTCTCTCTACCTGTCTGTCCGTCCATTTATTTGAGGAGTAGGGATCAGAGTCAAGTGTAATAATAATAAGGTGTCATTGGTTTATTGTGTATAGCAACAAAATTAACAACAAAGTAATAGTGACACATTCTTAAACAATTTACCTTACCATTTATTTCTTCTTTCCTTTCTTCAAATCTTTCCCAATGGTCAGGACGCTTAAATAATAACAACAATAACAGCATATTATAATCGAATAATGACTATGAAATCATGTCATTATTTAGCAGTTCTGTATCTTAACCTGTGACTGTGGGAGACTGGCGTATCCGGTCTGAACTACAACCACTCGACTGTACATCTGATCAGAGTCTGAGGAAGAAAGTGTTTAAGGTAGGGAGAAGGTCGACTAACTTACTGACCAATCATTACTGCATTTGACTTTATGTCAGGTCCATCTTAAGTCGGGCCTACCTGTTCTCTGGTTGGACTCAATGCGGTAGACTTTGTAGGGCTCCAAGATGTCCAGCTGGTTGAGGTGTGGGACCTCCTGGAAATCCGTGCTCTTGTTCAGTGCACAGCGCAGGCGTGTCTTCCACATGGTGGGGTTGTCCTTGTCGTTGCCGTCCTTGTATTTACCTTTGTACACAGCCCATGCCTGGGTGCAGGTTTGGATGAGGTTACCGAAAGTAGTTTGTTTGTCAAGTATTTTTGTCTTTGCAGTGCACTCATTTTTTTTAAACTTTTTTCATTTTAGGTTGGCAATAGATCATTTTTGGATTAAAACTGAAACCACATTGTGAAACACTAGAAAACGTTGAAAGGTAGTCCCAATCAGTATGAAACCCAAACAAACATGAGGAAACGTCTGCAATATCAGTCGTTTCCTCATATTTTTGTTTAAGGTTTTGTTAGGTTTATTTATTTCTTTATTTACTTACTGTCGAAGTAGGATTTCAATTCAATTTGAGTTTGAGTTGAATTGATTGAGTTTCAATTCAAGTATTTTAAAATGCACAGTGTTCGATTCCTTTCATTAAGCATCAAGATATAGCCCTGGGGAACATTGCCTCACTCAGGATGTAACAAACAGACTGTATACTACAGTAGTAGACAGTAGACTACCTTGAAGAGAGCTGCGTCGTCCTTCTGTCTGTAGTCCTTCTTCGCAGCGTGTTTCCACGGGATCCTGAACATTGTCTTTTCTTCATTCTCCCACAGCAAACCTTCGTATTGTTCACTATCGATTTGAGCTATGAGCCATTCTTTAAGGTGCATTCTAACATCTCCTTCCATCTTTCAAACGCATCCTCATAGCCTATTCTCTTATTTCGCAAAGTTCATTCACAATAACACTATAAAAGCCTACTAACGCGTCCGCATTCAAACAGGTTTCCCGCTCCATGCAATGTCTTTAACATTAACAATCAGCCTAGTATTAATTAGGTCATTAGTGCAATTATCAAAATCACAAATGCTAATGTCCACGCATGGTTTTCTATGTTAATAACAGAAACCCAACAAAGCTGACCAATTCAACGATAGTCAAATCTCAGAATTTTAAGAAAGCTCCACTGCGAAAATGAAACCTACAGTTTTACACTTTCGGTTTCCAGGCTACACGTGTGTGTGTGTGTGTGTGTGTGTGTGTGTGTGTGTGTGTGTGTGTGTGTGTGTGTGTGTGTGTGTGTGTGTGTGTGTGTGTGTGTGTGTGTGTGTGTGTGTGTGTGTGTGTGTGTGTGTGTGTGCGTGTGGCTGAAACGTGAGGAGAACAAGTTGTACTAGGACGTTACTCTAATTTGTCAACCATTTTGTTTAACTGTAAAATAAGGATTAGGATTATCAACCAACTTCCTTAAATGTTCTAACGTTACATTCTACATAAAAAATGGGTTGAACCCACAACTTTTTTTTTACGTGGTCATTTGTCTTTTATGATCGTCAACATAGTAATCTATGCCATTTTATCACTGTTACTGAAATAAGTCCCCAATTTAAAGAAAAAAGGGGTAAAATCCAATGTTTTTGCCATTCTCCCCAAAACACTACGTGAATGTTCCACTCTGCTGCTAAGGCAGGTGGCGTTCTTTTCGTGACGTCAGACTACCTTTTCCGAGGAAGTCTGACGTCACGACCAAGGGGCACCGGTGGCTCGGTTTGTGTGGACAGCGAACCGAGGGGACGATGAAGTTGGGCTTTTCGGACACTTATTGTATAACGCCACGGTGTGTGTGTGTGTGTGTGTGTGTGTGTGTGTGTGTGTGTGTGTGTGTGTGTGTGTGTGTGTGTGTGTGTGTGTGTGTGTGTGTGTGTGTGTGTGTGTGTGTGTGGATGATGAAGCTCCGTGTGAGCAGTGATGTATTTAATACCCTCGTCCGAGGTTAGGCTTACCGGTCACATATACTAGCCTATAACGCTGCTACGGTGTGTGTGGATGGTGAAGCTCCGTCTGAGCAGCGATGTATTTAATGTCCGAGTGAGAGTTAGGCTTCCCGGTCACCTATAGTATAACGCTACGGTGTGTGGCGCATTTCATTTACAACATCGCTTATTACAATGCTCACAACAGACGCACAACGGCGGTACTGAAAAAGTATCATAAAGTTGGCGTGGGTCGTAACCATGGGGATAACAGCCCCCCCCCCCCCCCCCCCCCCCCCCCCCCCCCCCCTCACTTTCCTAAAACTCTCAGTTCAAAACGCGGTTTTTTAAATCACAAAGTGTTGGAATTGCTGCTGAAACAGTGGGCTCGCTGGCTCTTTAAGTAGAGTACACACAAGCTCTTTCTTTCTATTCTATTAAATGTTAATGTATATCAATCATCACAACGGAATTGCTCAGAACTACCCTGTGTTTAAACATTTGACAGATACAACTATCTGAATCTCTTGAATAGGGTTGGGGTTAGAAAGTAAAAAGCTCACCCGGGAACATAATATGTCACTTCAGAGTTGATTAAGTGGGAGTTCCACATGATGGGGGAAGTTGTGTAGGCGAGGCAAATTGCGTATGTTCGAGGTGCTTTTTACGATCTGCTGCTCCAGTCATGCTTGCTATAACAGAGACGGACAACTATTCTTGCACTTACCTATGGTTTTAGGTTCGTATTTGTTACAGCCTATAAAATAATACATGACAGACAACCGTGTTAGTGCTGTGCTGCCCAATCGACGCTCGACAGTCCACACTTTTGCCAACAGAGGGCAGCAATGCCATGGAAAAGTTGTCAATATAGTCGTACGTTTAATGGAAAGGGGTTGAGGCCTTTAAAGACCACATGCATAAATGTGCGTTACAACATGAGACTTGACCATAACCGTATACAAATCTACCAAATATAGCTGCCACCTTGCTTAACCTACGTTCCAGGAATTGGCTATACTCACTTAGATCAGATTCAGATTCAGATTTCTTTATTGTCTATCATAAAAACATTGACAGAAAATCATCTTTAGAGACTGCTAAGTTAGGAAGATGGTGACACCATGTTCAGGAAATTATTGGAACCCCTCGCAAACACATTGTGTGGCTTGCTGGTATGAATAAGGATATCAGATACGAGAGTGGAATTTGGCTGTATATCTGCCTTGCCACCCACAGTAAGAATTAGACAGGAGAGGACGTAGTTTTTTTTTTTTGAAGACATATGGGAGGGGTTACTCTCTTAAACCCTGACCATGATTGCTCTTTAGTGGCTTTCAATGAAACACCCCCTGAGCACAGTGATGTAAATTAATTTATTCTATGCTTTATTTAGACCACATGGTATTCAAGCTAACATCAGTACCTCATTGGACCACATATTTGTAGTGCTAACACCAGTCCTGAATAGCTTCTTCTTCTACACATAGAGTAGTCAACACAACACCATATACCGTTTTGTGGGCTTGAGATAAGTCAGACCCTACAAGCATGGCCTCCTTGCCATTCCGCACAGACCAAGACAGACCGAAGGTTTGCCTGGGTAAATTAGAACCTGTAGGCGTGGCTTATTTACCATTCTGCCCATGACCAATATAAACTGAAACTTTACCTTCGAGAGGTGCTTCATGAACCACCTCCAGAGGACAAGCTCGTTTACCTTGTGTCACTGAATAAACCACGTGTTGAACATTTACCACTCTCCGAGTCATACCTAGCCTGAAACAACGATACCACAAAGGATTCATTTTTAGTTTCTTCAACAGACCTGAACCCACACACACTGACGGACACATTGGCTGACGTGTCAGAGCTGGAAAGTCTGCGGGTGGCAGGCATCACTAATCAAAGCCAGACTGTGTAATAAAGACGATACTGGGGAGAAGAGGCTGGTGTGAGACGTGTTAAAGGGGTTTTGAGTGTGCATGTGCGTGTGTGTGTGTGTGTGTGTGTGTGTGTGTGTGTGTGTGTGTGTGTGTGTGTGTGTGTGTGTGTGTGTGTGTGTGTGTACATGCCTAAGAAACAAGTGTATGTCCTTCAAAGAATAACAATTTGAATAAGTATAATTTTTCTTTAGTGTTGCACGACCAAGTTTCCAACAATTAAAACATCTGTATACAGACAGCCGAGCAGCTATAAGAATCAGAACAAAAGGTCATGATTCATTCATGATTTGATAACACGCATATACTGTAAACAAGTGAGATCGGACAGCTTTTCTCTTGTAGTTTATTGTTCAGCAGTAAAACATGGTTATGAGTGGACACATTTTTATTCCTGACATTTAAACTGCGGCTCCACCAGAGTTCAATAAATAGGCCCTTAACTGCCACTATAAAGATGTTGAGCACACACAACAAACACAAGTATCTTCTCTCTCTATTTCGGTCTAGCTGTTGCTCTCTTTTCATTTTACGTGTACCTTTTTTCGTTGAACAGACGTTTTTTGGTAGGAAGAGAGTTGTTTTGGATTTGAGTAATCTCGAAGTTCTACATCAGATTTATGTCATGGCTTTAGGAGACCATTGGCCCGTAAATAGACATAGACGGCCGTACGGTTTGGTTTGTTGTTATAGTTTCGTCGTTTGAATTACAGCTTGACTCTGCGCACAACAGTTATTCATTACATTAAGGTCATAACTAAAATGGCTGAGCATAGTCTGAGGATATTTTGCAGTTCCCATGAAAAGCACGGGGCTCCATGATCTATGTAGGTGACAGATTTACCATCCCTTGGTTTGCATGGTACGTTTTTAAAAGAAAAAAGTTCGAGAGAGAGTGAGATATGTATATATATATATATATATATATATATATATATATATATAGAGAGAGAGAGAGAGAGAGAGAGAGAGAGAGAGAGAGAGGGAGGGAGAGAGAGGGAGATATGTATATATATATATATAGAGAGAGAGAGAGAGAGAGAGAGAGAGAGAGAAGAGAGAGAGAGGGAGAGAGAGAGAGAGAGAGAGAGAGAGAGAGAGAGAGAGAAGGAAAGAGAGCTAGTGATTTGAAATGAATAGTAAATGGAGATTATTAGCCACACAGAATTTGTTTAGCCACATTTGGCTAAACAAATTGTAAGTGTAATGTTTGTATCACAGACTCAGGTTGTGTGTTTTTTTGTTTTGTTCTGTGCAATAGACCATAGTATTATGTGAACGTTTGTATAGGCAGCATTGCATTCGGGGCAGAACATATCCCCTACAAAATTGAAATTTCCTGGAAATAAATACACTTGTTGCTTTGTAAAAAAAGAACACTATTTACACAGTATTGTACATAGAAGAGTTCACAGATTTAGAACCTTCATCCAGGTGCCAAACTCCAAAAAAATATATAATAACATACAATAAGAATGACATTAACTAAAAATAAAATATATATATTGTATTAAACAAAAGATTGTTTACTGTGTATTAACATACAATCACTGTTTTAAATGTCTCATATACACAGTAGAAAGCACAGGATTAGTGTGTGTGTGTGTGTGTGTGTGTGTGAGTGCATCACATGCGTGCGTGCACGCATGTGTTTGAAAGAGGAATCTAAAGTTGATTGTCTAAAATTCCTATACAGCTGCACTGCATTTAGGAACAAAATGTTTACGTCAAGAGCGTCTTAAAAAAAAAAAGTGACTCTGAAGCCAGGCTCTGAAACACTTTGCTTTGACAAGTATGTTTACACTTAACACGCACGCCAGCCGTTTCCCATCCTTCCTCCATGTTTGAAACGTTTGAGCCCAAAAAGTGTAAACACAGGGACAGGGCCCTTTCCATCGCGCGCCCACACGCGCGTCCGACCACTTGGCCGACAGCCGTCTAGTGGCAGCCGCAGGCTCTGACCACCATGTTGCGATACTTCTTGAGGATGACATTGGAGCTGTCGTCAAAGTAGAGCACGGAGATGGCGTGGAGCTGGGTGGGGGCACAGCAGGGCTTGGGGACGGTGTCTGGGTTGATGAAGTGAACCTGGAGGGCAGATGCCGAAGCCAAATGAAAAGTAAAGTAAATGGTTTCATCCGGAATGCACATTAACCAATAAAACAAACGTGCGGTCGCTTGAAAATGTTCTGTTTATTTTTGCCACAACACAGTGTTTCTTGGCCTAAGTATCCCAAAGTATACAAGTGGTTTAAAACATATTTATTTTCCATTAATACAGAACAGTCCATTGTAACTCACACCCCTCTCTAAAGTGCTTTGAACTCGTAGTTTTTCTTTTGTTGTGTCCGATGGGGATGATGAGATCTGCTTTGCTACCATGCCATGTTGTTACGGTTACTTACAAGTGTTTGTACAATGGCGTGGTTCGTGGCATTCATGTAAGAATTCAGCGGGAAGGCGCACTCTCCCTCACAATAGTAGGCAGCATAGCCCTCCGGAGCGATGATCCAGTCCTGGATCGGAAGACGGCAAATAAAAAGATTGAATGAATGCACGTACATCTGAAATTGGTTATTAAGTTACTAATTGACTGGTCGGCCAGTTACCTGATAGTAACCCATGCAAGGACATAACTAATACAAAAGAGAAGGAAGAGATGAGAGAAGATGGCACATAGGCCTATTTGTAGGGTATGCTAATAGTACCTGCCAACCCAGGTCTCGGAAACTGACGTAGAGCTCGTGTTTCTTGCAGGCCTGCTTCTGGTCCGCGCTGCTGTTCTCTGAGTGAACAACAGAAAGAGAGAGAGAGAGCGAGCGAGAGAGAGAGAGAGAGTGTTAGACGGAGGGTTCAACTTTGTAGTTACCTTACCCCAGTGGAAACAGCAAGTGCTTGTGTTTTCTAAAGACTGCCAATTAGATGCAGACGACGGAGCACAGCGCTAGACGACGGCCTCTTGATAACGTCCCCGGGAACCTCAGAAGGTTACAAGCCTCTTAGTGTGCAACAGGAGACTGGCTGTGAGTGAATCGCCCCCACCTGTTTAAAGGTCGCTTTACTCATCCAAGCGTGGTCGCTTTATTCCACTGACACACAAACATGTACAGTTACTGCGCACCTCAACGCATGACTCACAACTCCACCACCGTTACTCTTTCTCGTTTTCCCCATCTTTTACTTTTTTTCTGTGCCTCTTTCCGTTCTGCGGTTCTTCTTCTTTGCATCCTTCTCATCCCTGGGGTTCAGTTTCAAATACACCCCCCCCCCCCCCCCCCCCCCCACCCCCACCCCAACCCCAACCCCAGACAGTTGGACTGTGACTCCGGTAACCTCTCTGCCCCCCTGGGGGTGGGAGGAGGGGGGGGGGGGGGGGGTTCTGTGGTACATTAGTCGCTGTGAGTAGTGGGGATCGGGAATGATCACAAGCAACTGGTTCTCATCAGCCCTTAAAAGGCCACTAACTACTATCCCCCCCCCCCCCCCCCAAAAAAAAATTCCTGGAAGCCCCCATTCGCTCCATGTGTTGCGGCCCGTCCTGCCCTACAGCACACTGCAGATGTCCACCGCCATAAAAACCAGCCCTACCCTACTTCGCTTCCAAGCAGCAGATATTCCCGACCACTCTGTGATGCTTGTGTAAATAAACGAAGACAGCACAGGGGAGAGTTGGGATGTCTGAAGTGTGGACATTAGGCTCCAAGGTTTCACCAACTTCTAATGAATGCTCGTTCACACCTCGGGAACCTACGATCCCTGAGTGTTGAATGTTGAATTATGCACACTCCTGCACACACACATGCCCAAGAGTGCACAGACATGCACACACACACACGCACATTGTCCCACATACATGATTTTGATGATTGATTATTTTATTTTATTTTAGTGTCTTACTTCAAACATATACCACACATGCACACTCAAAGCCACTGTAGGAAAAGCAACTTTGAAGATGGAAATATCGTAGCATGAGCGTTCACCTGCTATGTTGGCGACTCGGAGCGCTTCCTGGCCCTTGGCCCCTTTGGACCTGTTGGGGTTACGCTGTTTGGCGCCCCCTGGTGCCGAGCGGATGCTGCGCAGGTGCACCTCTGTAGCTTTGAAGAAGGCCACCATGAAGGGCTGTTTGTTCTGGGGCCCACTTCGGCCGATCAGCCCTGCCACGCGAGGGTTAATGCTTTCCCCTGCAGGGGGAGACATAGAGCGGCAAGAGGTTAGTGGATCCATAGAACACCAGAGGGAACAACAGCCCTGTTTTTCCAATAACATGTGCACAAGGTCAAAGACTTGGGATGGAAAACTGTAGGCCTGAATCGTGTGTGTGTGTGTGTGTGTGTGTGTGTGTACAGATATATGTGGTCTTCGTTCTCCCTAACTAAATGCCAGCTCATAGGTTATGCTGCGTTCAAACTTGATTCACCTCTGAGAATGCCTTTGCTTTTTCAATTCTCCATTTCTGAACAAACACGGCACATCAAAGAAAGGACCCTTCTGCGTCTGCTATCGTGTGTGTATGTGTGCATTTGCACGTATCTGTCCAGCACGGTGCATCTTGTTCTCAAACAGAAGAATGTGTGTCTGATCACAGTATGGTGGCAAAAAAGCTCTGTTGGTCGCCGCCGGCAACGGGGTGTCCCACGTGCCTGTCTGTACATGCTTTGCCATTCCCTTGAACCTGCCATCAAATACACACACACACGCACACACACACACACACACACACACACACACACACACACACACGCACACACACACTATCACAATCACAAACACATGGAAACACTAACACACAAGTTACAATCAGTAACTAACACGCGCACACAAACACACACACACATACATACCTACACACTGACACACCTTACACTCACTATCACACGCACACACACACACACACACACATACAAACACACACCAACTGCCACACACACAGACACAGACGGACACACACCCTTCCCAGACAATCAAACAAGAGAGCATTTGTTCCCCCCCTCCCCCCCCGACATGCTGTCCGCCAAGAGGTGCCGCGTACTTCCAGTGAACACCACCGCGCCGTCCACGACTACCGTGCTTGTTTAGGAAATCTGTTAATCTGCGATGAGTGACCGCCGCGTTTTGTGATGATAAACTCCCTGCCTGATGGTTTCCTTGTGATAGAGAAGCACGTGAGAAGTGCAACCGCAAATTACTATGTTGCTTTACGATCACAGGATAACGATGATGGAGGACAAGGGTCCCGGTGGGTCCAGCGTAGGCCGGTGCTGATAGACTAGCACGAACACTGAAGTACTGACTCTTTTTGGTGAGAAATAACAACAAAAAACTCTCTAGTAGCTTGATTTAGATGACAGCAACCCTTCTGTATAATGAGCGCCGACATCGCATCTGAAAGTATATTAACTCCACATTGTTCGGCATATTTTCCTTGGGTTGTGATCCAAGGTCATGCGCTGTGCGGTGGTTTCCTATGGGGAGTAGCGCTCTTGTGTGGCAGCCTGATGAGTTCCTTATGACCACCCCAATGAAAACATGTTGTCTATTATCCCTTTTTACATGTTCGCCTCACACAAGACATCCAAATGGCGTTTAATGGGGTCGGCTTGGCCTCGTGTGTTTTCATCTGTTAATCACAAACAGAAAAAAACCCTTGTTTTGTTTTGATCCCCTAATGACGCACCCTAATATATTACACAAAACAAGAATCTTGGAATCTGCTCAAGAGTTAGCATGTGTGAATCAGGTTAACCCACTCCAGATTAGTAAGTGCACTTGCTACTTGATAAAAACACGGGACTTGGAGATCATTCAGGTAAATCGGCGCGATTCTCGTTGAATGATCTTCGTGGTGGTCCTGATTCCTCTACAGCCGCCGTGGTTTATCACTGTTTAACATCACACTTCCCTGGAAACACGACCAGCTTAATCTCTTCCCCCGAAAAACCAAAAGCGAATAAGCGTTTGTTTTGCTGTGGTTGGTTAGACTTCCTCCTCACCGCTGGTGGTCTCCAGCGCAAGCTGCAAGCCCAGGTTCCTGCCAGGGTTCAGGACCCAGTGGTTACTGGTCACCGTCACGTCAAACACCAGCCAGCCCTCCTCGACAGCCCAGATCACACGCGAGTCCAGCAGGAACAGGTCCGACTCTCTGCGTCAGGACACACACACACACACACACAGAACACATGTCTTTACAAACACGTGTCTTTACAAACACATGTCTCTCTCTCCCACAATAGTGTGAGAGAGATAAATAAATACAGACACACACACCACACCACACCACACCACACCACACACACACACACACACACACACACACACACTCAGCTGATGATTAGATCAGATTAGCAACTTGACTAGAAAAAAAGACAAAAAGAAAGAAAGAAGGAAATAAAGAAAGAAAGAAAAAGAAAGACAGAACAAAATAAGGTTTGAGGCACAGTGAGGAGGGGGGTGTTGGTTGTCCAGATGGTGAGGCCCAGGGGAACACTTCATTTCCTTAATTGACTTTAATGGCTTTATAAACGGCAAGTCTTTCCATACAATACACACAGTCCATCACTGGATCTGTAGCACAGCCAAAACATTACTGAGGCATGGCAAGAGAAGAGCGTGGGTGCGTGTGTGTGTGTGTGTCAATGTCTATGTGTGGGTCAGAGACAAAAGCAAGAGTGAACCATCTAATAACACTATTCGTTGAGTGGCCGGTTTGTATGATTTATTTTTATTTTATTGTGCATAAAAATTATAAAGAGCAACCAAAGTGTGGTATAAACCATACGGCACGTCGGTGCTCTTCCTCTGAGACTGAGAGAAAAGAGCTAGCCATCTGTGTGGCCATTCCCTGTGTCCGACAGGGCAGATAGTATATCACAGTACTCAGCTTCACTTTATACACCCTAGTCTCTCTCCGCTACAACACCACAAATGAGGGCCTTGTTCCTGGAGGACATGAGAATCCTTCAGGAGGGGTCGCAGAGAACAGGACGTGACCCCTTTGCCAGTGTGAGTTACATACACCTTCCGGAAGGCTCGGATTTAGGAGGGGAAAAAGAAAAAAAGGGCATTCTCCAATTCTGGAGAGAGAGAGGCATCCACAAACCTACTGGTTTGTGGATGCACACGTGCACATGTGCAAACATGCGTGCGCACACACACATGCACACACAAACAAAGCCACACAAACACAAACACATGCACACATACACACACACACATACACAAACACATACAGAACCCAGAACACACATACCATTCACATATATGCACACATATGAACACATGCATAGGCACGCACACACATACACACACACTCACACACACACAAAAGCATGCACCCACACCTATGCACACATGTATTGGCATGCACACGCATATTGCACACACACACACACACACACACACACACACACACACACACACACACACACACACACACACACACACACACACACTGACCTATCAGAGTGCTCTTCCAACACCTGGAAGACGCTGATGTGAAAAGTTTCGTTGTCGTAGCGTTCGTGGATGAAGTCTTTGTATATGCGGAACTCCGCTGCCGTGACCGCCTCGCCTTCTGGGATCCGGGATAGGTCGAATCGGAACTCTCGATGATGTCGTCGCACCGGTAAGAACTCCTTGTCATACTCGACTAGGAACGAAAGAAAAAAACATGGGTTTGTTTGTTTAAGAGGTAATGGTGTTGATTCCAAAGTTTGGCAGAATGAAGTGCACTAGTTCTGTGATTTCCATCAGAGATGCACTGGGAAAATTATAAACAGGCCTGTAAATACTATTCAGAAAATGTGTTTTTGTGTCTCCACCTCTGCCTCTGACAACTGAGAAAAGGTCAAAGAAAAAAATTCCTTCTCTCATCGACCTTGCCATCCCCCCAACAGACACTTCAAAATCAACTATTAGCGAGGGTCTAACATATCCGGTCAGAGTGGGGGCAAACACCAAATGAAACACATGGATGTGAGGTTTATACACATGTTGACACGTAATTGAAACATCCATCTAGAAAAACTACCAAAAAGAAAAGACAGGCACAGAACATTTGCATCTGGCATCCACAGCACGAGCAAAGGGGGGAGATCAGTGCCGGGATTGAGAGAAGCAAGCTGACTCTGACAGCTTTACGATACCCTTTCCTCTCCTTCTATTCCCCTCCCGGCCCCAGAGAGTCATCTCCAACCTGCCCTCATCTGGTTCTCATGAGCCGGGACTCCAGTGTTTTGTGTACCCTATCCACAGTCCTCTTTCCCCTGGTCCTAGCCTCCAGCGACCCACCCCCTCTCTCCATATCTCTCCCCTTCATCCCCCATGCTACCCCCCTGACCTTGGTCCTATGGCGTCCCAGCAGGGTGTCCTGGGGGGGTCAGAGCCTGGTTTTTCATCATCTCTGCCTGAGTGCAGACGACCCCCGTGTCACACACAACCGCCAGACCCCCCACTGCAGCACACAGTGCAGCCTGGGCGGGCACACACACACACACACATGCACCACACACAAGTGCACGCACGCACCACACACACACACACACACACACACACACACACACACACACACACACACACACACACACACACACACCACACACACACAAACAAACATAAACACACACACACATATATATGCACACAAACATACAGACAAACTCATGTGCACAGGCACAAACAGACACACACAACCCCACACAAACCCACACACACACATACGCACACACACACACACACACACACACACACACACACACACACACACACACATATATACACACAAACATACAAACACTCATGTGCAAAGGCTCATACAGACAGCCACACACAACCACACATATACACATGGTCTCAGATTTACACACACACACACATGCACACACACCTGCATACAGACAGACAAATTTACACTCAAATGCACACATTTATAGGTATCGTACATCAACCATCTTAGACGCGTGACGTTTTATGTGCCTTTTTAAGCACATCTGGGACTCACACGTTTCCTTCCGTTTGATCTGGTCGGAATTCCACACACACACACACACACACACACACACACACACACACACACACATTCAGATTCACAAAGATGCCGACCGAGCAATCCGAGTGATCCCAACCACATGCATCTGAGCTGGGACAGAGCTGAGTGACATAAAGGCCCCAGGCCAGCTATCTCTCTTTATCACACACATACATGTGCATGCCACTGTCCAGCTGCAGGACATTATACAAGGCAGTACAGTGAGATGATTGGCCAGGACAGTGGCACAATGAATAGATTTCGCTGCTGTCCAATAAGGGACAGCTTTGCCCCCCAGTGGCCTCAGAACATAACTGCGTTCACAAGTAAAACACATTGATATTATTATTGCGTGTGGTGCATACACCAAACACTAACACATACAATGGCATAACACGTTTAGGGAATAAAAACGAGGATTGATTACACAGTTTGTTGTACATCTGGTAAACAGACTAGAAACAAAGACAGTCGATGATTAATAGGACGTCAAATTACTTCTCCAGCCCCACTAGTCTTTTAAAAATCCCCTCGTACGCCCAGCCGATCACATCCACACCTGTGTGCTAGCCAAGCACTCTGCAACACTCTTAATGGGTTTTTTCCTTGTGCCTCTCGTCCTACCTAGTCACTCAATAAAGCGTTTCAAATGGATATGTTGAAGTTCTACCGCTATACGTGCTTGGAGCACATGGGAGCCATTGCCAGGGTTAGTCACACCATGACACCTGCCATGGGCCTTTCATGTCGCCATGGGGGATGTGGTTACGAGTACTTCATCTGAAGCCATTGAACCAACAGGTGCTCCTACTACGACTCGACATTTAAAGTTAAAAGGGACTCCAGGTTAGGATTGTGTCGCAGCACATGCCTTAACAGTATCACAGGTGTGGCCGGCCACTGATGACGAACTCAGCCACGACATCTGGCACACAGCTTTCAAAGTAAAAGCCCTTCGGCGGGAATGCAAGATAAAGGGCTGAATGGATCCGGTCAACCACGGTAACCACTTCTTCGCGACAAAGTATAGATGTTTCTGTTTCCCATCCTGCTCTCTCTATTTGTCACACTGTTCTGCACTGTCTCTCTCCCGCTGTTGCTGCGCTCTCTCTCGCTCTCTGACGGGGTAATGGTGGAGGCCTCTGGCGGTCATTAAACGCAGGGCAGAGGAGCCGTAAAAGCCAAGCGGTCGCATTTATGACTTCCTGTGGGAGGAAGTGAGAAGCCATTGCCCCACCTGTGTCGCATATACAGTACACATACACATACATACATACACACACACCTACCCACTGTAAAACACACAAAGCAGGGCCTACGCGATCATTATGTTTTCTTTTTTTTATCCACAATTAAAGACGGACCCAACAACACACATTGACACACACACACACACACACATACGGAATTCAGTGCATCAGCCCACATCATGTGACCGTCGTGGTCCACACACATGTCCCCGGGGTCCCCACCACAACAGAGAGGACTCACCCCCCACCCCCACCCCCCACCCCACCACAGTGAGCCGAACTACTAGCAGCTCACTGAACACTGGTAGGCCACTGTTCCATAAAGCTAGTTATCCACACACTGCAACGACCTTAGTGGTAAGAAGGGTTTTGACTACTCGTTTACCAGGTTGAGATCAAGAATCCCTTTTTCAAGTGCGACCTGGCCAATAAAGCAGCATTAACAAATACATAAAAACAACATCCAGGTTTCCGACAAGGACAGCATGAAAAGGACAATAAACCAACACACTAAAATACACGGCAAAATTGGAAACAGACGTTTTCACCTGCTTATACCAGTGGCCCACATGTTTATTATTCACATATTCAACAAGAATGGAAAGTAATAAATAAACATTCAGATTATTATTTGTTTTAGCTGAGTTTAATTTCCTGTCGTCCCCCTCCCCCCCCCCCCATGTTGGTCCTCTTGGCCCTCAGGACGCCCCCCCCCCCCCCCCCCCCCCCCTCCCCGACACCATGATGGGCTCTGCAGAGCGGCTGGGCTCATCTGACAGATCACATTAGCCTAAGTGTCTGTCCGGTGTGCTCACACCCCTACACTTAGCCTCACTTGCTTCCGCCGCACAGCAGGGAGCTCACACACACACACACACACACACACACACACAAACTCACACACACACACACACACTCCCATACATACAGTCAGACACACACACACACACACACACTCGCACACAGAGACACACATACAGGCACACACACCCTGACCACGGTCAGAAGCAGCGCCATCGTCCGGTTTTCCTTGCGATAACTATGTCACCCAAATCCTTTGCATTCTGGCTCCCCTGTAGAGCTCATTCACTTCCTCTAGCATGAGGGCTGGCTCCCTGCGGCGGCAGCCGGCCAGGCCTACGGGGACTTGTGGTGAGGTCAGACTCAGCCAGGGCTGGTGTTTACCAGGGAAGTTCATGAAAGGTTATTATAACACTGCAAAGAGTCTGAATGGAAATGCTGAACTTCATCCTCTGATTTATGCTTTCTCTCTCTCTCCTTCTCTCTCTCTCTCCCTCTCTCTCTCTCTTTTTTCTTGCTCACTCAACTATTTCTTTAACTGGTGACGATATTTTTAATGTCGCTGGAAACAAGGCAGGTCAGAGTTTCCATAAGCAAGGGATGGAGAGAAAGAGAGAGTCCGGGAAGGAGATGAGAGGAGAGGGATAGGAGGAGAGATGGAGCGGAAGAATGCAGTAGATTGCTCAAGATGTTTATCCTATAAAAAAGGAGAGAGGGAGAGAGAGATAAAGAAGAAGAAAGAGAGAGAGCGAGAGAGAGAAAGAGAGAGAGAGAGCTGGATCTCCTGGGTAACGGTTGACTGCCCACAGTAGAGCGATTACCACCTCCGAAAACATCCTGCCCACTGGCAACAAGTGATGACGTCACCGCTGATTGATGTACATATACAACTTTAACCTGACAGCACACTCTCTCTGGGAAAAGGGCAAGTGGGATTTGGGCTATAACTTAACCACACTTAACGATGGTTAACTCACTGGTGTGTGTGTGTGTGTGTGTGTGTGTGTGTGTGTGTGTGTGTGTGTGTGTGTGTGTGTGTGTGCGTGTGTGTGTGCGTGTGTGCGTGTGTGTGTGTATGTGTGTGTGTGTGTGTGTGTTCGACTCTGACAGTATGTTTGAATGAATATGTTTCCGAATGAGCTTGGGTACATCAATACTTCATTCACTTGATGCACAAACTCTGGAAAGAAATCACCACAGAAATGTTCCTTTTAAACATGAGACTCCCTTTAAGGGTTTCCTCTGCACACCAAGGATCACCTACAATAAGTGGATGAGCACTTATATATATAGGTAGTAACCTCTCTTTCTCTCTCTCTCTCTCTCTTTCTCTCTCTCTCTCTCTCTCTCTCTCTCTCTCTCTCTCTCTCTCTCTCTCTCTCTCTCTCTCTCTCTCTCTCTCTCTCTCTCTCTCTCTCTCTCTCTCTCTCTCTCTCTCTCTCTCTCTCTCTCTCTCTCACTCTCTGTGTCCCTATATCTCTCTCTAAATCTCTGTCTTAGTGCAGCCGGCTGGAGATGTTTGCCCGCTGGGCTCATAAACCTTCGTGCTGAGTCCCAGCTCATGCTTCACTGGGCTTTATGGCAACGCACTTCCCCTTTGGACCACAGATTTATCCTGGATGCGTAGCAGCTTGGGACCCGGGAGGAATGCGTCTGACCAACGCTAGGCCCTCATCTCAGCCACCGCCACCGCCACTAACCACCGGCGCTCCCATTAGCTGAGGCTGTGCGGAAGGACACGAGACGCCACAGCGGCCGGTGACGGTACAGCCGCGGCGATTAGCGACGCATCGATGGCGCGGATGAATGCAGCCGCTGACGGGAGGCCAGATGCAGGATCCTCCTGTTAATCTCTGAGGTCGAGCCGGAGAGAGGTTGCATTTCAGTGAGAGAAGGTATGCGGGGATCGGAGCGGTACAATACCTACCTAGTGCAGGTATCGCTCTCCCTGTTGTCCTGCGGTCTTCCTGCATGTATGTGAAGAGGCTGATGCATGGTAAGACAGAGAGCAGATCTCTGACCAGCGGTGCCCCTGACAGCTGAAGTCGCTGTTAACGGTCTGCATTTCCTCTCAGCTCGGGACAACAAAACTAAAGGAGACACGTAAACCGCAGTCGTTCCGATTCCCCCCAGCTCTCTCCTCCTTTCCCTCTTTCCCTTCTGTTTTATGTTCTTTAATTTTGCGGCCACAGCAACCACACCCTCCTTAACTGGCCAAGCTGCCTTTTATTATAGACCTCAGGAGAACTCACATAGAAAAGGCACATTGGCACACACACACACACACATGCACGCATGCACAGACACACACATGCATGCACAAACACACACACACACACACACATGCAGTACATGCACAGACAGTCACACAAACACACATACTTGTATAAAAATATACCCGCACACGTACACACATTGGCACACACAGACATACACAAATGCATGTATGCATGTATGCATGCACAGACACACAGGCATGCACAAACACACACAGGCATGCACAAACACACACACAAACACACAAACACATACACACACATGCACACAAATGCACACACACAACCACACACATACATACACACCAAAACACACACACGTACACACCTAGAGAGTTCTCAGTGTAAACACTTTTTCCAACACACCCCAGGGTGGCCTTTTCTGCACAAATGACAAGGCCTTTGGCACTCTCTTTTTAAGAGTGTGTTGTTTATTTAGCTTAATTACAGCCAATTTGATTTTAAAATAAAGAAAATAGCTGAGAAGTAAACACACGGCCCACAGCTGCACATGGGCCCAAACAAACAGCAACCTGCCATACTCAGTTTATATTCCATCGAAACTAACCAGAAAGTACATTTCATCACTTATTTCAATGACTTCTTACTACTTGAACACAGTTGTAATAAAAAAAAAAAGAAGAAGCTATTTTGTTTATTTTGGGCTGTTTGGGCCTGGCAAATGATCTGCTGGGCTTCACCGGCTTCTTCCTCTAGTGCAACATGCACAAGAACGATAGCGATATAACAAGCTCGTGTTGGTTCCTGGATGTAATGGTCATCAGCAGTACTGTAGATCTGCAGCCAGCTATCCCACATCATCACATACCACAGAAGCCTTGCTCACCTGCCTGTTGACAAGCCAAGGCCATGCTAACCCCAGATAAAAGAGGAGAGGGCAGCTCTGTGAGTTATATATATATATATATATATATATATATATATATTATAAGTCACTCCCTTCTTTTCAGATCGTTCATTCTATTGGAGGTGTGAATTTGATGTACCCACCCCCCCACCCACCCACCCAAGCGCTCACCCGATTCCCTTTCCAGGTTACGGTTAAAATGTGATAGTTTTCCGATTTTTAGCAATCCTAGGGGCAAATTATTTTTTTTGGTCTGCAACAGTTTAGCCAAGGTCCAAAAGAGAGCGAGTGTGCAAGTGAGAGAGAGAGAGCATAAGAGAGAGAGCAAGAGAGAGCGAGAAAGAGCGAGAGAGAGCGAGAGAGAGAGCGAGAGAGTAAAATGATTAAACAACGTAATACTAGCCACACATTCCTGGACTGGAATGGTCTCCGTCCATCATTTTCAGGAGAGCAAAGAAAAAAAGAAAAAAACAGCGCCGGCGGCGGCTCAGTACATCTGGGTCTTTTGACAACTCGCCACATTGTCAAGTCCCACCCGCCGTGTGTTTCATCATCTCTCACAGCAAGTGTTCTGGCTCCGGCCAGCACTGCCGAGCCTCAGCTATGTGTGTCCAGATGTCATTTTGGACCGCTGGCTTCTAACAACAGGTGAGTCTCCACAAATAACAGCAGAATGGAAAAATTATCATCTTGGACCTTCTTGGCACCCTGACCAATAAATCTTGTACGGCACTATAACTCAAACAAATGACTTTATTTTGGTCCACTTTTGGTGCTGTTTTGGGAGGACGAGCGCACTCAAGTGATAACCACGAGGGAAGGCGTAAGCGTCTACCTGAAACAACCGTTCTATTCCTCTGATGATGTTTCTCTCTGCCTGTCCGGTCCAAGCCATAAACCATGCACTCAATGACACTGATTACCTCCAGAAACATTCCTTCTGTACAAAAAAGTGTGTGTTTATGTATCCCTTCCGTGTGTGTGTGTGTGTGTGTGTGTGTGTGTGTGTGTACGTGTGCACGTACGTGCACGAGGGCTCGCAATGCGCCCGGATCGAAAAAGCTTAATTGTAAATAAGCAGTTGGGTTTGTGTTTGTGTGTACATTTGCTCTTCTGCCTACTTCATGTGAGAGGTCACCACAGGCACAAAAGAGGCCAAAGGAGAAGGCTCCTGTGTTGTGTGGGTGCACAGTTGGTATTTCTTTAATCAACTCCTGCATGTTTGTTAAGAGGTGATCACGTAAACCACTGAGGAGCTGAAGGAATGACACTGTGTCAGGGACAGGCTGCACACACACATGAATAGCTGGCCTTCACGCACACTTGTAAGCTAATCCTCAATGGATTCATGAGAAAAGCTGCCAGAAACACATCTGGGTCAAACTGAGAAAAGCTCCTGGTTTGTGTGTGTGTTTGTGCGGTTGTGTGTGTGTGTGTGTGTGTGTGTGTGTGTGTGTATGTGTGTGTGTGTGTGTGTGTGTGTGTGTGTGTGTGGGGGGGGGGGGGGGGGGGGGGGGGGGGGGGGAACTGGTATTGAGCGAAATCCAAAAGGTATTTTACTCAATATTCAGTATTCAGATTTGGAAATAGATGCAAAGGACCACAGATAAGAAAGTAAAACATACATAAAAAAGAGAGTATCAATGTTGACATGCTAATCTATGTGTGTGTGTGTGTGTGTGTGTGTGTGTGTGCTAGCGCAAAAAAAGGCAATGCAAGGAAATAGCAGGGCAGAAAAACAGAGCAAAGGAACATGAGAAAGTGTTGAAATGTTTAATGTCAGGGAGCACGGGTGGTTGGAGACTTAACACTACACCTCACCATCAGGGGAAATGTCTTCACCAACTAACACACCCTTAAAAGGTCAGCGCCCAGGGAAGTAAGGGAAGGGCGGGTGGGGTTGGGGGGTGGGTGGTGTCAGATGGCCATATGCGTGGAGGCACTGCGGGAACAGGGCCACCATATACACAGAGAAGTTACTAGGGGGTTGAACTAGGAGGAGGCAGTGAATTGTAGGACCTAGATAAAGTTCCTTCGTACAGCTGCTTTTGGCCTGCAGACGGGGAGAAACATCTGTATTAACCCCAGCCCCACAGACAGCCCGCTGAGGAGAGGAATGCAGAGAGGAGAGGAGAGGAGAGGGGAGTGACTCCAGAATGTGACTGTTATGAAGCTCAGTGCCGCGCCGAGATATGAGCGTGTCGAACACGGCGGACAGAGCGGACGCTTTCGATTTCACAATAAAAGTTTTATTAACCGGTTGGAATTGTGGGTGAGCAACACGGTTAGTAAAAACATTGCGGTCGACCGTGAGTAAGACGTGACGCGGCCGTTGGACCTTGCTCTGACTCTGGCGTGTGGGTGTGTATTTCTGAGTAGGCCATTTAATGCTGTGAATGCCATCTAATAAATCCAAACCCATGTGTGCTGTAAGTCGGGCCTTTCTTTTATATCTGTTCATTCCTTGTTTTACTTCACAATACAGCACACACAACAATGGCGAGGGAGTGGACCACATCACACACACAGACACACACATACAAACCACCAAGCGCCTGCTCCTATGGGATGCAAAGAGGGGCGTGGGTAGCAGTGGGGGCCAGGTGGTGCCCTGCGGTGTCACTATGGCAACGCAGGCCGTAATTACCTGCTGTTGCAGTGACTAACTTACAGCACCTTGTCTGCATGCCCCTGCGATCCTTTAAAATATGAATGCTGCTCTATTGTTCCACACTGTTTTGATTAGGAATGTGTTCGCCACATGTTATATCAGAGCTTGGCTTGTTTGAAAACCAGCACTAAGTAAATGTGGGGCTCCGTCATGTGCCATTTCCTGCGGTCTCCGTAATGGCAAATTGAGCATTTCATATGGTTCCATATGCATGGAAATGCAAACAATAGCCGTTATGGATGGCTCTATTGTGGAAAATAGTGGGTCATATATTAGTTTTTCTTCAAAAAAAGAAAAAAGGGAGAATTGATAGTTAAGGAAAGCAGAAAAAGGTCTTTGTTTAATTCTGTGAAACTCAATTTGGTTTAGGGTATCACATCTGGTGCAGATTAATAGTGGCAGAACACTGAGCAATTAAAATGGTCCCTGGCAGCAGAAGATGTTACATTCCCTGATATTGTTTTATATTCTTTCCTGCTGTAGTCCTAATTTAAAATGGCTGAAACTAAGACTATTACACACTAGACAGTCATGAGTTGCCAGGAATTGTTTTGTTAATTACACTGCAACAAACTACAGTTATAGTTTTATAATTATATGTTCAAGCACCACACACACACACACACACACACACACACACACACACACACACACAGAATCTCTCTCTCTGTCTCGCTGTCTCTGTCTCTGTCTCTGTCTCTGTCTCTCTCTCTCTCTCTCTCTCTCTCTCTCTCTGTCAC
Source organism: Lota lota (assembly GCA_026745465.1). Lineage (NCBI taxonomy): Eukaryota > Metazoa > Chordata > Actinopteri > Gadiformes > Lotidae > Lota > Lota lota. Next base: position 6,535,498 of record JACYXH010000175.1, on the reverse strand, counting down.
TCTCTCTCTTTCTCTCTCTCTCTATCCCTCTCGTGTGCTTTTTCCCCTTGTGTTGCTCTGACGGCAACCCTTAATAGTAAGAATAGGCCACACACACACGCAGGTAATGGTTAATGTTCACATTAACATTTTTTAGGCTTCATGAGTGTTGGAACTGACGTCTAGAAGATGGTTTCAATGTGTAACTCAGTGTTTAAATATGTGAAGTACACAGCTTTAGCACAGGTCAATCAAATAGGCCAGAAATACCTGGAAGCTGTGGTTTGTTGAGTGGGAAATGGCTTAATTTTCTGTGACCTAAGGCTAATGTTCCCAAGGACCATCAGGACCTTATTAAATCATTATCAAAACAGCAGTGTGCATGAGCAAGCATGCAGGTCAGTGTGCGTGTGTGTAAGTAATGTTTTATGTGTGTGTGTGTGTGTGTGTGTGTGTGTGTGTGTGTGTGTGTATGTGTGCTTGTGCGGGTGTTTGAAAGTGAGTGAACATAAGAGAGAGAGAGAAATATAGGATGAAAAAAGGAAGAGCAAGGTAAAGAAAGATATGATCACATCACAATCCATCTCTGATTGCTTGCGTATCTTGGCCTGCAGTACATTGGCGGCTCTTTGCCGCCGACAACACAGAATGCCAGCATCGCGGGGAACGACGCGCGAATAATGTGCCGTGTGTCGTGTTTGCATTGTTTGGCGTGCGACTGTGGCATGTCCGGCAGTACACACCCAGCTCTGCGGTATCCCGTGCTGCGTGTTGCGGTGAATTCTGACTGCATGCCGTAAGCCATTTACACAGCTGGCCTTTTTAACTGAGGTGACTCAGTCAAGACAAGGTCGCTTGCTCTGGGGTCTGTCCCAAAAACCCCACCCACCCTGGCCAGCTACGACCGTCTCAGCAGCACTTATGAGGCACAGTCAAAACACCCCATTGGCTTTCGCTCAGAGACAGCCACCAATAACTCAACGCTTCAGAGGGAGTCCAACCTGGTGAAAACTGTTTTACGATTGATTTTAATATCATTTAAATAATAAAGTTGGATTTCTGAGCTGTAATGGACTTCCACTTCAGTCAAGTCCTATCGAGAAATTCAGATGATTTTGTTTTATCTACACAAAGAATACCTGGAACAATTGCATGCCAGCCCTAGCTTAATGTCAAAGTAAACATTCCAGTTAGGACAAAGCTAGGATTTCCCAAGCGGGTTCCTGTGGTCCTATTGTGGCCAACAGATGATATGTCAGGTATAAAGGTCACTTGAAGCCAATAGTGATTTCAGTTTTGTTCTTCTACTCATACCTCTTGTTTCATTTTATCAGATGGCAGACAATACACGATTCAACAAAAAACTCTGAACTTATCTGACTTCAAAATCCATTGCTGTAAATGAATGCGTTGTTATTGAATCGTGTCATATAGTTTGTGATAATTGTAAATACCACATTCTAGCCTTAGTAGCCACACATCTATTGCACAGATGGGTCTTTGTCAAACATTTAAAACCTAAAAGAATTAACGATGCTTAGTCAATTTAATTATCCTCCCAATTCATCCAATTTGAAGAAAAACATATCTTCATGCATAATACTTCTTCTCCAAGTGGTGCCTTCTTTTGTTTCCCTGTCCCTGTCAAATTCACTACTCCATTTCTCCACCGGGCTCCATCTCATGTGGAAGGTAATGAATGAGTTAGACCTACCATATTATCTGTACTATTAAATCAAAGCTGACTCATATTTGATGGTTATCACATGAGACTGGAAGAGGATTCCCAAGGAACCCTTTTCTGCCTTTACCCTTTCTTCTGACTGCAATGCACGGCAAACAACACCGGCGAGGCAAAAACAAACGCACACTTTAGGATACTTAAATTAGTGACATGGATAATTTGATATGTTGCACCACCAGGCACAACATGTGTGCATCAGGGGGGACGTCGACAAACAAGAAAACTTGTACAACTCTATAATCCCATTGGTCATTTAACTTCTGTTCTAAAATGACTTACATAAAAGATGTACAACAAATTTACTTTTGGTCTCTCTCTCTCTCTCTCCCTCTCTCTCTCTCTCTCTCTCGCTCTTTCTCTCTCTGCGTCTCTCTCACACACAAACACACACACACACACACACACACACACACACACACACACACACACTTCCCATTGCAAGTTTATTGGCGCTTGGTCAGAGCCAGAGAGTGAGTGAGGCCCTTGACTTTGTGAGACTGTGTGGTCAGGCCCGTCTGTGTCACTGCCTGTCAGAAATAGTCACAATGCAGTAATGACAGTGCAGCAGCGGTGGAGGAAGCAGTGCAACCTTCCCTCTCTTGCCAGAACACTCTATACAGCAACAATGCTAGGATGTTTTCCAGGATTCATACCTATAGACATGCTCCTTTCACTTTGGCTGCTGTCCTGTAAATCACTATCAGTTAGCTAACCCATGTGATCCCTTTGTAGCTAAGAGCCTCCCCGTGCCTTGCATCAGACTCTGGCAGCAGTTCATCAATGTAACACGCACACTACTGCACTTTATCAACATAGAGACTTTGCTGTGACAACTGTTGAGATAACCAATGGATCTCCCCTTAAGTCCACCTATGCTTATGATAGTGTAGATATTGGACTAGTTATAGATGAAAAACAATGCTGCTTGGAAACAAAGTCAAAATAGTTAGGTGAAACCACATCGAAACATTGATGGGAAGGTAAAAGTCCTACTCTGGTGCATTTCTATAGGTTGCATTGCGTTTAAAGCTTTAAAGAAAAAAACGAAATCTTTAGTGCACTTTGAACTGTTTCCTGCTGTTGACTTTACTCATTCCCTAGATAACGCGTTGTTGACATATTAGCTGACGCCTGGCCCATCATCTTCAGTTAAAGCACCTGAACATTAAGCACGCTGCACAGCTGTTTAACGTCCAACAGCCCTGTTTGGAATGTGACCCTTTTGGTAAATAACAGCACTTTGTTTATGTAAACCGGTATTCATCACCTGCATGTGTGTGCAATAGAAAAATGCTAATTCATATGACACTGTCAACATTTCACCTTCAACAACATGATCAACTCTTTAACTGGAATGCCAAACTAAAAATCACCACAACAACAACAACTACAACAAAGAAACAACATTTAGCATGATGGGTGACTCCTACCTAAATTGACAAAGCTCATCACCATGTCTGCATCGTTCAAGAAGTTGTTGTCCTGCAGGCTAGCTATCGGGGGGCCCTGCGTCGTGAAGACGGGCTTGTAGGGGTACGAGTATCTGTCCTCGTCTCCCTCCGTGGACATTGCATTGTACAGGTCCAACATGAACATGGGCGCAGCGTTGTGCTTCCCGTGGAGATGGGGACGCGGTCGGTGCGGTAAGCCTAGGATCGACAGGATCTCTCGCTGCATCTCCCGGCGCTCCTGGCTCTTTAGCCGCCGGTGGATAAAACTCGAATGGACCTCGTTGTCCAAAGTTAAGTTCGTGAAGAGGCTGTCCGCCAGGACGCAGTAGACCCATAAAAAGAACAACACGGGAGAACGAGTATCCAAAACGGTTGCCATTGCGAATGCCATGCGTAATTGTGCACAGTTCATTTAACTTAGCGAATACAACAAACGAATATCGATCTTCAGAATCAGATATGTTCAATATCGAAATAAATGTTGTGCTACAAAAAGGAATATCATCGATCCAACGTCTTTGATATCAGGTATCTTAATTCCGGTCGCAGACCATCCACGATCACCAGTAGCCCGTGAGAGGATTCGTTTCACTGAGAGCGCTCTGTCCTGCGAACAAGTTATGAGGAGGTGCTATGTACTGGGAGGAGCAGCGCTGATCGCCAGAGAGGAACACACTGAGAGAAAGCTAGAGAGAAAGAGAGAGAGAGAGAGAGAGAGAGAGAGAGAGAGAGAGTGTGTGTGTGTGTGTGTGTGTGTGTGTGTGTGTGTGTGTGTGTGTGTGTGTGTGTGTGTGTGTGTGTGTGTGTGTGTGCGTGCGTGCGTGTGTGTACATATGTGTTTAGATAGAAGATTCTAAAGTTAGTTGTCTGAAAAGTGGTCTTTGTTACTTTTTGCAGTTGCAAATATAATACAAGATTGATCCTGTGATACTCTGTATGTATTATCCCTGAGAAGGGCAAGCATTATGTTTGGCACATCTATGAATAATGTGGGAGAGGTTGAAGCATGCAATGGAAATCTCACTATTAAAGCCTGCCCATGTGATCTGCAGGTGCATCCTAACAAAAGCTAACTCTCTAACTTGGAACAGCCTCATTGGTGGTTGATTGAGTTCAGGAAAGTGGAAACTCTGTGTCCACTAACAAACTGTTCCGCTCAGAATGATGTGTGCATGTTGAGGCTGCATGGGGATTGTCACAAAGTCTGTGGAGCACAGGCAGCATGCATGCTTGGAAAGAGGGATGCACATGTTTGGCAGCGACATCATGCCTCCATCTGCCTCTTCAACCTTGGTTGAATACTGCACTTTATAATATACATTTTATCCTGACCCTCTTGTGTGCATTAATGCTGCTCTACTCATGTGATGGTCAAGAGAGTCTGTTCACTCGCTTTGATTGATTATTTACATATAGGAGCACATTTACGACAAATTGCATAGACCAAGAACTTCTTCATGTAACCCTGTTATATTGGTGTCAAATAGCCTTTTGGTATTCTGGGAAGCGATGACAATTACATTTCTATATCCTGTAGAAATGATCAGCCAGAGTACAGCCAGCAAGGTGATCTTTTAAAAATAGAAATAGGCCTCTGGTAAAGAAATACAGGCAGCCAGCCGGCTTAAGATTCTTTGCTATAAGTGCATGCAGAGGAAACGTGGGCAGGATGGAGTGCATGTCTCCAGGTTCTGTCTACTTTAAACTCACCTCCCCTGTCCATTTAATATGGTTCATCTTCAAAGCAGAACCACTCCCCTTTTTCCGATGACAATTCAATGTGGTTTCCCTTGAAAGCCAACAAAACACAGCCGCTGCTCGTTCTGCATATCTACCAGATACTCTATTGCTTTTAAATGGCCTTTCAGCAGTAGCCTGTAACATATAAACATTGTTATCCGGTGCCACAGCTAGAATCAGCTAATAGCCTCAAGTGTTTACATTTCAGCAGTTTCCGACCCAGGACATGAAAGGGACTTGGTTTCAGTTATAACTATACATCTCGCTCTCTCCCACTCGCTCTCTCTCTCTCTCTCTCTCTCGCTCTCCCTCTCTCTCTCTCTCTCTCTCTCTCTCTCTCTCTCTCTCTCTCTCTCTCTCTCTCTCTCTCTCTCTCTCTCTCTCTCTCTCTCTCTCTCTCTCTCGTGTGCGCTCTCTCTCTGTCGCACTCATTTTACTGGTGAGAGTTGAAACCCATATTGGACCTCCAGCAGCCCCCAAGCCTGGGTCTAGTCAGTGACCAGAGAGGAACTATTGCTCTGGGTCAGGACAATAGGAACAGACCCCCCTTTGTTAAGACCTCCATGGCCATGGTGACAGTCCTCATAAACAAAGGACATAGACTGGGGCCAGGCTTCACTGAGCAGCCAGCACTGAGGGGCCTTTTACCAGGGGAGCCAAAGCAGAACAAACTGTATTTGAGACTTTTACCTTCAATTACTACCTTTCTCTTTCTTATCATTTAATATTTATCCCTGTCAAATACACACACAAACACTTTTCTGCACACAAACTACACTAACCTTTATAGAAATAGCCAACATATTAAACACATTATCTCACTAGGGTGTGCACGTAGCATTCTACCAGTCTGTGTCGCCAGCAGGCAAGCCCACACACACTGGCATGTAAACAAAACCCAGGCAACTCCACTTGTGCCAAAAAGCACATTAGGTTCAGTGAGACACACAATTGGCCTATACCCATGTCATGTGTGTATAGTTCAGATAAACTGACCACTCATGTTCTCAATGAGCAGAGTCGTGACTGAACCATACAATCTAAGGTCCAAATGCCAAGTGTTGAATCACTGGTGCCAGGTGGAGGAGTAAGTTCTGTTTAAATGGTCTCAGGGTTAGTTTACTTGTCATATCAACACCCATTCCCCATGCACTACTTTTTTTATCCAAATACCAACAAGGCCCCTCAATAACGTGAAAGACCCAAAGCGATGGGACCGCAGATTTCCTGAATCCTGAACACGTATTTAGCTTAAACTCACTTCTACCTCCAAGGCCCTTGAGATGTATGTCTGCACTGCACCCCCACCCCACAACACACACACACACACGCACACACACACACACACACACACACACACACACACACACACACACACACACACACACAAACACAAATGTGCACACACCTTCTGTTCTAATCTTAGCCTGCATGTACCAACATACACTTGCCCGCTCCTACAGGTCACAGCACAACACCAGGAACCAAAGAAGAGGACCACACAGAGCAGGCCAGTGAATCACCCCCTGGAAACAGGCTCGCATTCATGGTTAAAAAAAAGACACATGGAAAGGAATCACATTCACATTCTTTGCAGACGTCTGTATAAACAGACATTTTCTTGGAAGATATAAGTTGGGGCTCTCTGCTTATCTATTTTCGACATCTCCGTGGATCGGATCAGAGGTTGGATTAATATTTAGCTCATGTGTTGCCTTGGAGCACCGTAGGCGGTACTCCTTTGAAGGCTTTCAGATGCATGGTGTGTGTGTGTGTGTGTGTGTGCGTGCGTGTGTGTGTGTGTGTGTGTGTGTGTGTGTGTGTGTGTGTGTGAATGTATGTGTGAGTGTGTGTGAGCGTGGGGGTAGTATAGCAAGCCATAGGGGGTGAAGCAAAGGGGGTACAGTAAAAAACTAGTTCAAGGTAAATTGCTTTTGAAATGAAGGAGTATGGAGTTGGGTTGGGGTGGTGGCAGGGATGAAGGAGTTGAAGCCCCGCCCTGGACCCCCGCACCACCTAAACCACATTGTTACCGCTCTACCTGCCCAACCACACTGTCTTGAACCTTTTCTTTTTTTGTATAACCCCATGCAGTGTGTACACTGCACAGAGCAGCGGTCTGTTTAAACAGCCCGTCCAGGTGGGGTTAAACTATTGCAAATGTTTCGCCTTCTGGTGTCTGACACTTCCAGGGGCCTCAGGAACATGTGAGACACAGCTGCGAGACAGGCAGAGACACAGACGAAAGAAAGAGACTTTAGAACAACCTCAAAAAATCATTACCTCTTGCACACATTCCACTCCCTGCAGATCTTTACATACCAAGCAAAGGCATGTCAAAACAACCCAAGAGGTAACCTCATCGTTCCAAAAGTGACACAAATTTGCCCTTTGCCGGCACTTCTCCTTTATGTGCTCAGTGCTTACTTTCTCCTGGTTTCCTGGTTCTCCCCACCACCCCTAACACCCACCCCGTCTGTCCACAGCGGTGAATGGTACAAGGGGGACACCGGAGAAGCCCGCATCTGATTCATTGCTCTCAGCAGCACCCTGCTAACCCTCATCATTTATGTCTGGGGCTGTCGACAGGCCCCGAGATACCATGTTACTTAAGCTCCCCACAAAGCTGGGAGAGTCGCCTGAGCCCCATAGCCACCGCAGGAAGTTATCAATCGCTCACTCGGTTGCCCGTGTCAGAGGATAAAGGCAGTGACATTACGCTGGCCTCCCTCCGTCAGCCACACACACACACACACATGTATCAGTGTGTCCATTATTGAGGTGTGAGGATCTGATAAAGGTCCAGCGCACCCCCCCCCCCCCCCCCCCCCCCCCGCCCCCCTCAGCCAACCTCGATCTATATCTGGGGCAGCAGCAGGGGAATGCCATGGGCCTGCTGGATTCTTGTTCTCATCACCCTGTGAGGCGGTACTCTGGCTGTCAATCAGAGCGAAAGGCTGGGGTAATCAGTCACCTCTACTTTAGGGGATCCTGGTCTGAGAGGCCATTAGGAAACAGTCAGCCCCAGCCAGCATTGCCTGGTCCAGGCCAAGCGCTGATGAGAAACAGAGGAGGAGAGGCCGATATGAGGAGAGGGTGGGGGTGCCAGAGGAGAGGGAGGTGGTTCTGTTGTGTGGATAGAGGATTGTGACGGGAGGCCGGCTCTGTTTTCTATTTGTGAGGATTAGGTTGACAGATCTGTATTTAGTTTCTTAGGGCCTCTAGCTGCAGCTAATCCCCCTCACCTGCAGTGCCCCCCTCGCTTCCCTTTCTTCTGACCTGGCAGCCCCCCACCACTGTTCTCTCCACTTCCTCCAATCTACCCCCCTGCCCAGTACAAACACTCATCCCAAGACAAAAGCACATGACTCGTTTCACTCTGTCTCCTAAGGTTAGAGCCGCACACTCAACGCAAGCTTCTCTCATGGGCCATGAAAACAGCAGGAGTCTGCTTCTCTGGGATGAAGGAAAATTAAAAGCCCCTCCCGGCCAAACCAGTGGCCTTTCACAGATTTCCTTTTATTAAGCCGGGGAAAGGATTGTTCCCCTCTCTTACATTTCTTAGAGATAGTCGTTACCAAGCAATTAACAACAATTACCACGGAAGCAACTTGTCAAAGCCGCTCAGGGGAAATGGAGACCTTTGGTGGAGCTACATGTTAGGAAATATTCAGGGTCAGGTCAGGGGCTCAAACCCCCTCTCTTCAGATGTTGGCTCCCACACACTTTACTTGAGGCTGGGGGAAAAAAGAAAGACTACAGGGCCTCCACAAACACACACAGCATGCCTGTCACTAATTCTTGACAGAGAGGACCCCTGGTGACCTAATAAAATCTAAACTGGGTTTCTTGCTTGATAACGAGTGACATGATTTCAACATTAAAGGGGAATGTTGCTGAAGGGGGGATCAGAATGTGTTCATCTCCTCCTGGTGAAGATTATCTAAATAATAGAACACTAAAATGTAATAGGCCTGGTGAAAAGCATGGACATTCAGAGGACATACAGACCTTTAGGCAACACAAATGATGGGAAACTTTGCCTGAAGAAAGAACACCTCATTGTAAGTAAATTAATTAGGACCATAATGCAACTATATGGGCAATGAACAATGTAATTGTCTTTCTGTTTCACTCCTAAGTATTAGTCACTCATCATCAATCATTTGTATAAAACATAGTTCTAATTGTGGTTTGTAAGTATTCTTTCTTTTCCATAGAAATGATTATGTTTGACTATCTTGTTGACTCTCCTTCACGCACGAACAAGCATCAGCAGGTTCATGAGATCTCATTACGACGCGGTGCCACAGAACATGCTTACGGGGATTTGCTGTAAACACGTGAGATGAGGTAAGGGTAACAGAGTAACAATTACAATATGTCCGGGATTGAGTGACCTGGGGGCGTATAGCGTGACTTAAACGTGCGGGTCTATGCGTATAGTAACGGCATAATATAGTCTGCTCGTGGTATGTGACGACGTCCTTTTCTGTTGATGTGAATCAACACGAACGTTCTAATGAATGGCGGGCAAAGAGCGCGTGAGGGGTGTGGGTGGGTGTGTGTGTGTGTGTGTGGGGGGGGGGGGGGGGGGGGGGGGGGGGCGCGTGAGCAAGGATCAGTTACTGATGTTAAAATAATCACATACATTCGGAATACTTTGGCGGCTAGTGGTGTTTAGCTTCGTTGACGTTCAATGGAAACCGTCCACCAAGAGCAGTTCGTTGAAATTGAAAGACTGCGCGTTGAATTGTTAACAAATATAAAATGTGATGTCGAACAACCCGAACAACTCGACAGGTGTGTTTCTAATTCATTTGAATGTTTTGCTGAAATGGTCGTCAAAGCGTTCCCCATCGTAACTGGAAATAACTATTGAATGATGAAATATATTGTTTCATTGTGATTTAGCCTACTGACACATTTGCTGTTCATTTCTAGTCGAGAGGTTTTGACACGAATTGAAAACGTGATTCTTGGAATGGTAGCAACGCTGTCCAAAGATGAAGCCCCCGTCCTGGTGTTCCCCAACAGGTCCAGCTGGGCCAACGTGAGGTAAATGAGACAGAAAACAACGCTCTTTCTAACATGTTGTATGAAGTTTTGTGCAAGTTATGTGTACAAGATCAGTAATACAAAAAAATAAATAAAATAAACGATCAACATATAGATTAAAGGTTGAATAGCTTCCGGACTATTAGAGAATTTAAATCTATCAAACTTTCAAAACACTCCCGAACTCTCTCACACGCACGCGCGCGCGCACACACACACACACACACACACACACACACACACACACACACACACACACACACACACACACACACACACAGGCTCAGTCACTCCCCATAAAAACCGGTAGCTAGCAGAGGTCTTTAATGAGCCTATAGGCAGGGAGACCTTTGGCTCAGAACAAAGCAGAGTGTCTGGTGTAGTTCAGATCAAACATTAACACAGCTTAGAGCGCATTCTCACTCAGCTCTTTTAAAAGTGAGAATGCTGCAACTTGAGAGCCAAAGGTTTTGTGGTGGAATTGCAATGGTGATGATGGGACTCACAGGTAACCCTCAGGGCTCTGGGAGTTTTTAGTTTGTTTGAGGGCTTGCAGGTGGTGTCTGACTTAAAACAGTGAACATTCAACTAACACTTAAACTGTTTGAGGATTATGATTTGATTGGTTTTCTTTCATCTTTTCGCATGTGAGTTTCGACAGTGCAGTTGGTCTGCAAATGAACACAGGAAGCTCAGTCACCACTATTCGGAGTGACTGCCCCATGTCTGTCACAAAGTTTGGTAAGAAAAAAGGACATACATGCACACAACCCTAAATTTATCTCTCTACTGGGATTTTAGACTGCTCTGGTGTCATTCATAATAGTGTTAACATACAACATTGTTTACTGTAAGTATAGTAGTGCAACATATTATATTCATGACCTTACATTAAGCCATATTGACAGTATGAACAAATTAAAGCACAATTAGGGGCAATAATCATATTATGTATTTAAAATCTATGCTGGAGTCGCTAACATTTAAGCGATTCCTCTTTGTCATAGCACACATCTTTAAGATTCTCTCTATCATCTACAAACTTGTGCAGAGCAACTCATATGCCACAAAGAGGTGACTACTATAATTCATTGAAAATGATTAATACCCTTTGCCAATGTCACATGGACCTATTCGATTAGATTTGTTTTATGTATAAAATAGGGACATCTATTACAACGACACCCAGCTCTTTGGCTCTCAGAGAACAGTGGATAGTGTTGTTGACGACATCTCCTGCATGCTCAAGGTTCCACGCAGGACACTACATGTGGTACATGTGCACGTTTTATGTGCATGATTGTGTGCGTGCGTGTGTGAGGGGGTATGCATATTTATTATTGTAGATAATGTATACAAACACTCTAAGGTAACTCCTTATAGTATATAAACTTGTTAAATGCCCTGAGGCTGTAATGTTTTGGGGTCTTATAATGTATAATGCAAGCATTAACCTTCATCTGTGGGAAAAAATATTTTTGAAAAACAATTTTATAACGTGTGTGTGTGTGATACCCTTTACCAGTTGGCCACATCCAAAGGTTTCCTCTGTGGTGATCTGAGTTACCTGGAGGAGGACGGTACCCGGATCAACTGCCTCTCCAGCTCTGCTGTATGTACCAACAACAGTCATGAGCGATACCCTTACCTGAAAGCCTACCCTAAACATTGCTGAGCAAGTGCCACCAGCTCCACCACGAGCATTCTGTAGAATGAAATACATGAAGAAAGGAATGAACCATTCCAGGGTGTCCCGTTATTGGAAAAGAATGTAAGACAGGGGTGGTGATGCATTATATTTCCAATAACGGTTGTACATTATTGTGGTTTATTCCGCTTCTGCCACAGTTATCAACAATGGTTAGATAATAGTTCATTTAATCTATAATGTTATTATTATTATTTTTGCTTAATTAGCTGAAATTTTAATATTCTTCTTTGAGAATATTGTTTTTGCATTGTCATGAAAACATCTGTTCGATAGTTATATTTTACTGTTGTTGTTAATGTTGGATTTGTAGCGCATTTATTTGGTACTGTTAAAAGACAGATGTGTCCGGTTATTGAAAAATAACCGGACACATCTGCACACCCTTGGAACGTTATTGACCAATCAGAATCAAGTATTCAACAATGCTGTGGTATAAATGTTATATAAACACTGAGCTAGCTTAAGTACATCTTGAGCCATTTCATTCTAGGAGTTCACCATGAGCCTTTTCTGTTCAAATCATCTGTTTCTTCTTCTTCATCGATGAGCCATAAAAGTTTAATCTTATGATGTTACGATATTTTGTTTGCAGGCTGTCCCTGTGTCTTCCAATGTTGCCGGAATTAAAAGTATCCTTTTGGGAAATCAAGACACGGTTACACAATCTTTCTGACCCCCACTCCTCTGTTAGCGTTTTCTGCTCTTGAGTTCTCTCTCACTAACGCAACCGCATCAATTGTGAAAAGGATTGTATGTGCTTGACCTCCTCACTTCACAGATATTGTATCTTCTGCCAAGTTTGTCATTATTGTGGAGAAAGACGCCACGTTCCAGAGATTGATTGACGATAACTTCTGCTCAAAGCTCTCTCCTTGCGTCATGATCACAGTGGGTCTGATTTGAATATTTTATATTATATTTTGACCATTATTTTGAAACTTGATTGGAACCATGGTAATTATCGAATGTGCCATTAGTGGACAAATTGTCCACGTACTTTAGCATGAGTGTGTGTGTGTGTGTGTGTGTGTTGGGGGGGTCAGGGTAAAGGGTTCCCAGATGTTAACAGCAGACTGATGGTGCGGAAGCTTTGGGACACACTGCACATCCCCATCTTTGCTCTGGTGGACGCTGACCCTCATGGTACACCTATTTTCTCTGTCTTTTGATCACGTATTTGCTCTACTTCCAGGTCCCTTCGAGCCAAGTATACCAAACCTGCTTCAAAGTCCTATAGCACATAACAGACACCATACCAATCTATGAACCAAGTCTACAGAATATACCTCTAGTTATTTGATTATTTTATTTCCTAAGCATGCTCACATGGATTTCATTGTACTATTAATAATTCAATCAAACTAAGAATAAGCAGTACTCTGGATAATATACATGGATAATCACACGTCATCTCTGTTCGTAAAGTTTTAGAACTCGTTGGGAACAGATCTAGAAAAGTGCCATTAAAGAAAAAATATTTATATAATAAATCTATTGAAGCAGGGTGTGCATTAGCTCAAACTGACGAAAGTTAGCACCTGTGACCTGTCCATTGTGTCATACTCTAGGTTGTCCAAGTAGATTATTCCCCATTAGCCTGTAGGATAGCGGGCCATTGTATAATCCATGTCCTCTTCTCCCCTCATTATGTCTGTGGGGATAATTACTCTCTGGCATGGCCTCTGATGTGTGTATCTGCTTCCCCTCTCCCTCTCCCCCTCCCCCCCTCCCCCGTTATTCCTTTGACTTTCCCAGGCATCGAGATTATGTGCATCTACAAGTACGGATCGGTGGTGAGTACCGCCGCGGAAGTTATTTCTGTACTGTGTATTATCCAATGAGGCCTGTTCTGTGTCTCTGCGTTAGCAATATGTAATTACATGGCTCTTCAAATGGAAAATGCTCAGATCATCCATCCTAGGATATTTGAACTGACATATAAAGGCAAACAACCTGTTTGGGATGCTGTGGTTATTACAATTTTATTATGTAGCTGTGTTTAGTGTTTCATGTATTATCTTTAGTTGTTTTTCTTCGTCTTATATGCATGCGTGTGTGCCTTTGTGTTCATTTTTGTGCATGCATGCATGTGTATGCATGTACATGCGTGTTTGTAGCTGTGTATAGCTCAATGCAGTCTTTCTTTTCCCACACAGGCAATGTCGTTTGAGGCCCACAATTTGACTGTCCCTAGTGTGATGTGGCTGGGCCTCCTCCCCTCTGACCTCCAGAGGTTTGGACTCACCACTCACTTACTTCCTACTTCCTCCCACCTCTAATTGGGATTATATTCTGGACCGTTTAGATGGTTTGTCTCTGCCACTTCTCTCCCCTTACCATCAGGGAGCGGCTGTGAGGGTATATTGAGTTTTAAGTATACATCCATAAGCCTAGCCCGGAACGAGACCTTTTGACGTCAGTTTAATTGTAGTTCGCAGACTTTACTTCCCGACCTCCTCAAACGCTGTGTGGTGCAACGGGGAAAGAAGCAAGGGATGTATCTCATGTTTAGTGGTAGTGAGAAAAAAGAATAGTGCCTATTTATCAGCCTGTGTGGTAGCGAGAAAAGAGAATAGCGCCTATTTATTAGCCAGTGTGGTAGCGAGAAAAGATAATAGCGCCTGTTTAATAGCCTGTGTCTGACGGATCAGAATTTCCACCTTTTAGGTTAAGAGTCCCTCAGGATATGCTGATCCCACTCACCCAGCGAGATGAAAACAAACTTGGCAGCCTCCTCAGGAGACCCTACCTCGCAAGCCAACCGTCCTGGCAGAAAGAGGTCTGGCTTAGGGTGGGTCGGGTTGGGTTGGGGCGGTGGGGGGCATGCATGTGATCTACGATTCACTGGATTGTGAAATGGCTGTAAACATTGCACCTGGTGATCATTGTTCTCTTGTTTTTCATTGTGCTCCGTGCATGTTTTGTCTTGTTGTAGATGGACCTGATGAGACAGAACAAAGTAAAAGCTGAGATCCAGTCTCTCTCTGCTATTTGCCCTGACTTCCTCTCCAGCGTCTATCTCCCCAACAAGCTGCGCTACGGGGGTTGGATATGAGTGCAAGGCTGCCATCTAGTGGGGGAATTCATTTTCTAGTTGGGCCACCAAAGCATACATTAATTTTATAATGCCAACATGTTGAATTAGAATCCATTACACGTACAGAAAACAAAAACAAAAATGTATAAATGTATGATACTGCTGATACTAGTATTCATATCCTTGTTATTGAGTAAGTAAATAAACCAAGACATGTTATGTTCTGTTTCATTTATTGGCAACAGAGGGCGACATTGAAAACACAGTTTTTGGCAGTTAAGGTTTTGTTTTTTGAAAATGTGTCTAGGAGACTTATGGCAGGTGTGTAGTATAAGCAATATTCAACAAACATACTTTAAAATTGCAATACATCTTCAGGACTTCATTGAAAAACCATGTAAAGAAAATTTCAAAAGGCAGGATAGGAAGACATTTGAAATACTGGCCTGGTGAAATTGACACGTGAAGCCAGTGTTATATCCTCTTGTCAGAATCAGCCTCCCTGTATATACAGTTAATGCTAATGGAAATACGTTCTAAAGTTGCAACCTGGCATCATGTCTTAACTGCAGGATTTTTAAAACATCTAATAAATTGCTAAAAGAAACATCTAAAAAAGGTTTACATATTTTATGGGCTGTGTTCAAATGGATCACCTCCATGTATTGTCTTTTTTGTGCAAGTTGCTAATGTATCTATCTGAGTCTGGCTTTGAGCTGAGATGTTTTATGTATAGGACCCTTCAGTGGCCCTCCCTTTTCCACCTGTCAAGGGCAGCTGACAGGCGATGCTAAATGAAAGCAGTCTCCACCATAGTGAGCATCCTCTCTGGCTTCACCGTCTGCATCATCTTATCGTCATAGTGCTTATCGAGCCATGTTTCGCAGGATATCTTTCATCAGTTTCTTTAAAGTGGAGTGGGACGTGTTCAGGTAAAAAAGAAAAAATGTTGTAACCTTTGGAGATGACTACGACTGTGATAAAAAAAAAACTTTTATATTTTAGTTGTGTAGAAATATTGAGTTAACATTTCCACGAAACAGGCCTCCTATTGCTAACAATAGTTTTGTTTAGTCAATTTGTCACATTGGTACAATAATGTTGCTGTCTTGGGCTCAATGTTGACATTCCTAGGTCACGGTGCTCTCATATGGACACACTTATTCACCGTTGTCCATTCCTGACGGTCGTACCGAGCACAGTACTGCATTCAGCCGGACATTGCTCGCTGGTCGGCTATGCCCTGAAGTGCCCTGTGATGATGGAGCTGGCATCCAGGCCCCTGCTCAGAGAGCTCTCCTCTTCAGCCTCAGTGACTTTAGACACTTCACCAAAAAAAAACGGTCAGTTGTGTTTCAAGGAGGAACCGAACCGCACACTAGAATATTATTTATTTATCAACCATGGTTCAGGTTTTAAATATTTACTGTAAAGTGTAAAGGTAATTTATATTTTGTTTATATGACGCATATATGAGCATTGCAGTGTATTTCAACCAATTTGATGGAGATCGTGAGCTACCTTCTCACTTTTTATCTATGACCGCCCAGGCCAAACCCTCCCTCCTGGCAGCTCCAAGTGCCCCTTCCTGGCCGCTGAGATGGTGCAGCACATCGACCTTGTGGTCAGGGAGGCCCGACTAGAGCTACAAGAGGATGTCCAGAAGATGAAGTCAGCCCGCACAAGTAAGCTAGTGCCTGCTGACACCCCTATCATGTCAGCCGTTAAAGGTCAGACCATGCAGCACGCAGAGCAAAGCTAACAGCTTGTGAAAGGGTAATGACCAGGCTTAAGAATCAGAGATTACTATACGAGGCAGACAAGTCATTTTTTTGTGTGTGTGATTTGCTGAGAAACAGTTGTTTCGCTTGTTTTGGCACAGATAAATTGGCAGAGAATTCATCATTGCTGGACCTTATAGAAACCAGGGCCCATAAACCAACAGCTCCTGTGGTTACTCACCTACTGCAGGACAATCTGCCTGAAGGTAAAAAAAAAGACCTATATGGTTAGCTGGTTATATATGGTTATTCCTGTTAAACTGTTTGTTTTGAGACAGCTAATAACCATTGTCAAACCTCTATCCACCCTTCCATCCATCACATACTCATCACACCCCTTCATCTCATCTGTAAACTCCCACTCTCCAGCCAGCTTCTTCAGGTACGACAGCTTCTTTGAGAACAAGATTGACGTCAAGAAGAGGGACCACACGTACCGGG
The DNA here is from genome assembly GCA_026745465.1 of Lota lota. Lineage (NCBI taxonomy): Eukaryota > Metazoa > Chordata > Actinopteri > Gadiformes > Lotidae > Lota > Lota lota. Next base: position 6,518,556 of record JACYXH010000175.1, on the reverse strand, counting down.
TGTTCAAGACGGTGAACCGGCACGCCGCCTCCTTCCCCATGGCAGACCACTACTCCCAGACTCCCAGTGGGATGAGGGGCGTGTCCGTGTGGTGCAGCAACGACTACCTGGGCATGAGTCGCCACCCCTCGGTCCTCAACGCTGTCAAGTGAGCGGGAACTTAACCCCTACTGACAATGTAGAGTGTTGAGAGAGTAGACCAAGTCATTCTTATAGCTTTGCTGCTTTAGCATTTTTTTAATGTATTATCACTAGGGCGGGGTATCGCCACTGATTTACCAAACGTATTAGATTCCAATTTACAAGGTACTGATTCGATTTCTGATTCGATTCAATTCAATATTATATATGAATACAATATAATTCACTACAGAATGAGCATGTTGTACTGCACATTTAATAATAGGACACTTTGACTCTGACCATGTACATTTTCTTATTGTTTTAATACTGTCCATCCTAAAGGGATGCTTTACTGACCCATGGAGCCGGCGCTGGGGGTACCAGAAACATCTCGGGGACCAGCAAGTTCCACGTGGCTCTGGAGCACGAGCTGGCTGACCTGCACGGCAAGGACTCCGCACTGCTCTTCACTTCCTGTTTTGTAGCCAATGACTCTACCCTGTTCACTCTGGCCAAAATGCTACCAGGTGGGATGTAATGCTCAAGTATAAGATATCATATGTTTATTTACTATTTTGCATGTTTACATACTATTTCATCGATTTAGCAGATGGTTTTAACCAAAGCGATTTGTGAATAGTGAATGAGATACATTAATGAGCAAGTAGGAGCTACCCTCTAACTCTAGGATGACTGCATGTAGACTGATACATGGGAATCAAACCTAGTACCTTTAGGCTGGGAAACCCTAGTCTCTACTGGACTATCCTAGTGTTCCTCCTTCGGTCACCCTATCTGTATTATGGTTTGATTGCTCTTAATAACAATATCATTGTTCATATTTGTTTTTTTCTACCACAGGTTGTCAGATCTACTCTGATTCAGGCAACCACGCCTCGATGATCCAGGGCATAAGGAACAGTGGCGCCCAGAAGTTTGTCTTCCGTCACAATGACGTGAGACACCTGCGAGAGCTGCTGCAGAAGTCTGACCCTGCCACTCCGAAAATCGTGGCTTTCGAGACGGTGCACTCAATGGATGGTTAGGTCACCTTTTGTTTTTGCGTTTCAGTTGTCCTCCATTGACTTCCTAAGTGACTGCCCATATATGGTCGTAGAGCCACTCTCACTGCACTTCTGCTAGCCACTTCAAGGTAGACTGATTTTAGAAGTTTTAGACCTTTTAGACCTTTATTTCCCCTCCCAATAAATAGGTGCTGTATGCCCTCTGGAGGAAATATGTGATATTGCCCATGAGTTTGGCGCAATAACGTTTGTGGATGAAGTGCATGCGGTGGGCCTGTACGGATCCCGAGGCGGGGGCATTGGTGACCGGGACGGGGTCATGCACAAAATGGACATCATCTCCGGGACACTTGGTAAAACTACACCCATCTCTACTTCACGTATCGCCACTTTTACATGATGTATATATGTATATATATATCGCTGATATTTGAAAATGCCACCAGGCAAGGCTTTCGGCTGCATGGGTGGCTACATCGCGGGTACCGCCGCCCTGGTGGACACGGTGAGATCTTACGCCGTGGGTTTCACCTTCACCACCTCCCTGCCCCCCATGCTGCTGGCCGGGGCCAGAGAGTCCGTCCGCATCCTCAAGAGCAGGGAGGGCCGCGGCGTGCGGAGGAAGCACCAGAGGAGCGTCGCACTACTGCGGCAGATGCTGACAGACTCCGGGCTGCCCGTGGTCCACTGCCCCAGCCACATCATCCCCGTGCTGGTAGGGACCCCAAGGTCAAAGTTCACGGTACCACTGCTGCTTGGAATGTCCACTTTACAGTCCAGTGCTTGGCATCATTACAGCGGCGTGACTTTCTGTTTCGTCTTGTTGTTACCGTGACATCAATTCGTTTTTTCTGTGCACTTTTTGACTGATTGAAGCCGACTGCGGTTCTCTCTACGTCAGGTGGCGGATGCAGAGAAGAACACGGAGGTGAGTGACCTCATGATGTCCCGGGACCAAATCTACGTCCAGGCCATCAACCACCCCACGGTGGCCAAGGGGGAGGAGCTGCTGCGCATCGCCCCCACGCCGCACCACACCCCCCAGATGATGCAACACTTTGTCGGTACGTCAACGAAAGAAAATATCAAGGGGCCGGTCTTCTAGTAGTGTCCCAATTCATTTATATTTTTTCCATTTTCTATATATTTACTTAATTCATTATAAGACAATGTCCTGATTTAAAGTAGAAGATGACGGCTAATTTCCTCTAAACCATTAATATTGATTGCAATAGTATTGATTTCAATAGCGTTGTCCAAACACTTTGACTATCACCAATCAACTCCTGAAGGATAATTACAAATCCCTTGACAGGTGTAGTGTCCTGTTTACTTGAACATGCGCTATATCACTAAAGAAATGATGTTGTTGCACTTTGCCTAGATGGTGGATGGGCTGCAAATAATGAGTATTTAATTATTTAGGCCTACTGTGCAGTCATTTAGTAGACGCTTTTAGCAAATGTATAATATCCCATGTTTAATTTATAGATGACTCAATAGATGAATAAATCAGCCATACGCATAATGACACTGGTGTGTGATGTGGTTCTCTCCCTCTGGTCCTCAGAGCGCCTGGTGGAGGCCTGGCAGGAGGTGGGTTTGGATCTGAGGCCTCGCGCATCCGGAGAGTGTAACTTCTGCACCCAACCTCTGCACTTTGAGCTCATGAGTGAGAGGGAGAGGTCCTACTTCCAAGGCCTCAGCCATGTGATATCAGCAACTGCATAATATAATGAGGAGGAGGAGGAGAAGGAGGATGATGATGATGATCATTTGAATTATGTTGCATCTTTCAGTATAAGTTATACAAGTCATGTTGTGAACAATTACATTACAAATGGGTGGGGTGGAAATTAGTAGCATCAAAGATAAAACGAATTATTGTTTGTTATATTTTCCGGAAGCGCAAACATTTACCAAAGAAATACAACCATTAGAACAATGTTGAAACATTATAAGATCACACAGTAGGCTATTATCTAATGAGATGAAAACGACCCTCTTGGCCTCGGAATGTGTGTTCAGTATTTTTTTGTGATTCTTTATTGTGACTTATTATGTACTTTAATCATGTACACTCTCTCTCACTTACTCTGGATTTTTAAATTGTAATATTGGTTCAAACTGGTACAATTAAGAATTAGGCCTATTATAGGTAACAATCTATATTTTTCGTTTTTTTATAAAGCACAATATTAATTTGCGAACCGTGGTCTGTGTTCACTTTCTCAATATGGGTCAAATTATATCGAAAACCAAAATGGCCCTTTAGTATCATATTTATCATATGCAAGGGTATTTCATAACGACGAGAAGTGATTATTTTCTTTTTATTGCGACAAGGCCAAACGTGTATTCGGTTTTCCTCCACTGGGTGGCGCACTGCAACTATGGTTGAGAGCTCTATAAGAGGTGACGTCAGGCACCTCCCTTTTTTTCGATGAGTCACAGACTGTGCTAAAGACCTCCGATCGACCACAAGATGGGGTATATAAAAATATTGAAATTGTACAAGTCTAGGTACGAACCACAGACAAATAATGTTCAGCATTAAAACAACTTTTTGTACGATCCATTTAGACAACAATATCACAAATCAGTCCCAACGCTTTTGCGTTGCATTTGAATGTGATGTGGATATGTTATATCAAAATGTGTGGTGCAATACAGCTATCTTTTTACCCAATGGTGATTACTCCTTTATAATGAAACCTTTATATGCCTATATGGCTCGATTCCCATATCCCATCTGCATATTATGAAAATAATTGATGCAGGGATCTGAGACGCTCAGTGGAACAGTTGACAAGCAAAACAACGCGTTTCTCATGAATGAAAGATATTGCATCTCATTCATATAAGGGCATTACGGTAGGGCAACATTCTCGACCTACATACCTTATTAAATGGTGGCCCATTATGAACAACATGTCAAGGTATATTCATTCGTGTAAATTGCACGATTGAATAGGGCTTGGAATTGGCATGTCTAAAAACTGTGTCTGCAGCTGATACTTTTTTTATGAAGGACTCCCATAGACACAAGATAAAACATAATGTCGTGGTATTCTCATTAAACGACACTGGTCAGTGTATGTGTGGTTAAATACCCTAATGCTAAATCTCTGACACAAGCCAATTTAAATTGTCCCTTATGCGGTATTATATAATCCTGGATTCTATACCAATCATTTTCTCATCAGACCACATCTAAGCCCAGCGCCTTAATAGTTTCTGTCAGGATAGCTCTCCCTCCATCTCCCTATTATCTGTGTGTGTGTGTGTGTGTGTGTGTGTGTGTGTGTGTGTGTGTGTGTGTGTGTGTGTGTGTGTGTGTGTGTGTGTGTGTATGTGTGTGTGTGTGTGTGTGTGTGTGTGTGCGTGCGTGTGTGTGTGTGTGTGTGTGTCCGCGCGTGCGTGTGTGTGTACGTGTGTGTATTTTTTGTGTGTTTATGTGTTGGGGAGAGAGAAAGAAGGGGCATGGGTTCGTGCAGGTTTAGTAGCTATAATCATTTCGTGTTAATCCAGATTCCTACTGCACTGCACATCTATGGGTGTGTGTGGGTGTGTGGGTGTGGGTGCGTGCACGCGAGTATATGGGAGAGAGGGTGTGTGTGTGTGTGTGTGTTGTGTGGCTACTCACGTGCGCAGACAGATGAGTTCCACGCGTCTTTCTCCATCACAGCCCCGTCGGCCATTCACTCTATTTCACAGATATAACAAATGAAATGTCTTTATGTTATGATGTTGCTTTTTATTATTATGTTACGTTCATTTGAAAATAAATCATATGTAGCATTTTGTTTCATATGACGGAACTGACATATTACAAAATGAATGAAAAAGAGCACACACGAGTTTCAGCACCACTGGGCAAACAGCGGTCGTAGATGGTGCACGTGGCTACTTCATTAAAACATGCCATTAACTAAGCAATCGGAAATAATTACCGATAACATTTGATTATTTAGCCTACAAATTGGAGGACAACATAGACAATCGGCATCTGTACTGGGATAGCCTTATCGTTTATTTTATTTTTCCATATTTGTTGCATAAGCATAAACTTTATATTTTTTATCAAGTAGTACAATACAGTCGGCCTTTAGTCAGTTGAGGCAAGGCACTTAGCAATGATATACTATGGCTTTAAATCATAAGAAACAAACTCCTCCCTCCTCTTGAGTTGCTCGAATGTCAACAAAAAAAACGAAAAGAACTCGTGCATCGGAATGAGAAATGAAGAACGAGTAATTCAAGACTTCTTCGTCGCTGCACTCCAACCCAGGGCTGTTGTCGTGAATGGGATTGTTGCGTGGCATCGTCATAACACATCTACACGCATACGTGTGTTCTTTTATTTTTATGAATGGAAGTTTGAAAGGAGTAGTGAGTCGCCTGTGTGCGAGTCCTGATGTGAATTAGAAAGGTTTTTTTTTTCTTTTTCTTGTTTCTCCTTCGCTCAAACAAGAAGCGACAGCGATGAACCGTCGACACGGACGCCTCGATGCGAAAGCCTCGCGCGCAAGTTTTGCTTTCGCGGAATACTTCATCGTCGCGGCCATGTAGTCCGCCATGTTCGAGTATTCACGTTTGAGTATAACATGCTATTGATGTCGATATGTCTAATAATGCGACGCAAAGTAGTAAGACCGTGGAATGGCTGCGAGCGGAGTTCGAGTCCGGGGGGAGTTCGCTGCTTCTGCTGGACTGTCGAGCACACGAGCTGTACGAATCATCACACATAGAGTCGGCCATCAACCTGGCCATCCCGGGACTCATGCTAAGAAGGTTTAAAAAGGGAAACATACCCGTTCGAACTATCATCTCAAACCCCGAGGACAAAGATAAATTCGTGAGAAGGTGCAAGACGGACACTGTGATTGTGTACGATGAGTGCACCGGAGAGTGGCGGGAGGAGGAGAACGGAACTTCTCCCGGGTCTGTTCTCGGGCTGCTTCTGCAGAAGCTCCGGGAGGACGGCTGCCAAGCGTATTACCTGCACGGTACCTGGTGTTCTATTGTTATAATGCATTCACTTCTTTTAAACAGCCTAGGTGTCGGAATCATTTAACGAAAGAGTTTGCATTTATTTATTTTCTGTTCGCGTTCGATGTGTGTTGTTTTGGACGTTCAAATGTAATATTTCCATTGGCATGTGGTTGTTCTAAACGTTGTAACACCCACGACACTGGCGTTGTGGAAACTTTCACAATGTTTCTGTTTCACCGAGATTCCCAATTAAAATTCCAAAATGGCTGCGCCATGTTTTGCTCGAGTAGTAACAGGCATGCATTTCATGAATGGTCTGCTGGGATAGACTGGAGCCAACTCTTAAAGGCTCTTATTTGATTGAAGAAACCCGCCAGGACAGTTCTATATTTACAGTTTAATTTTTAAAAAAAAGCATACAAGCTGGGATTTATTTTTAAATGTCTTGCTTTCTCTTTAAGTATTTTATTTTAAGTATTCTGTTGTCTTATTTGATTTGATTTTTTTGCCTATCCAGGGGGATTTGTGAGGTTCCAGACAGAGTATCCAGAGCACTGTGAGACCCTCCTGGACAGCTCCTGTCCCAGCTCCTCCCCCCCACTCTCTGTCCTGGGCTTTGGAAACCTCAGAATCAGCTCCGACTGCTCCGACGGGGAGTCAGACCGCGAACCGAGCAGCGCAACGGAACCAGAGGAGAGTCCCATCCCGGGCAACCAGCCCGCCTTCCCTGTCCAGATTCTCCCCTACCTTTACCTGGGCTGTGCCAAAGACTCCACCAACCTAGATGTGCTGGGCCAGCACAACATCAAGTACATTCTGAATGTCACACCCAACCTGCCCAACATGTTTGAACATGAGGGCCATTTCAGGTACAAGCAGATCCCAATCTCAGACCACTGGAGCCAGAACCTGTCCCAGTTCTTCCCAGAAGCCATCTCGTTTATTGGTGAGTATCTGGGATGGACACCATAAGACAACTAGTTTATATTTTGTATGTTTAACATGTAAATGTATATATATATATAAACGGTATTTCCATGTATACCAAAATATTTACATTGAACTGGTTATTCTAATCACCAAGCATTTCACTCTCATGCAATTGAGTGACAATTTGGAGAATTGTCAGATTGTGTTGTCTCACTCTTTTACACCAGTTACTTCCTTACGACATGAGTTATAACTGTAGTGTTAAGATAATAACTGTTGTATTCGGTCGGTCCCCATACTACTCCAGATGGTGCCTACTATTTGTAAGAAAAAGAAAATAATTCTCACGTCTTTCATTTCCTGTTTCGGCCATGAAAGCCACCGCCTGAAACCAAACATGCTTTTTGTGTGGTTGATTCAGTGGTTGGGGGGAGGCTGTGCCCTGAACTCGTTTTTTATAATCTTTTTACAGTGCTCAGTGGCGGTAAAAAAAGAAGAAAAGGGAGGAAACACAGCAGCTAAACCTCAGGGCTTATTGTTTGATCGCTGGTGTAGGTCATGAGTTAAGACTGCATATCCTGGATGTTGGCTTGCTGGCAATGCGTTAGCTAGTTAGCACTTGTCTGTAGATGTCTGTTCATTCACGGCATTTAACAAAAAAAAATAAATGCTATTACTCTGGATACTCATTTGTTGGGGACATTTGGAACAACCCAAGTGTAGAATGAACTGGGTTGATGTATTCACTTGTATGCCCCAAATTTCCCTTCCGGACAAGTAAAGTACCGTAAGTAAAGTATAAGTTGAGATAAGATAAATCTTATCTCAACTTACCTTCTCATAGGACTGAACCATAGAAAATACCTCTGGTTCAGATGTTCTTTCAATACGCTCTTGACTATTTTCACCCCAGGCGTACTACAGACTTTAAATGAGTTTCTCGGGCTGACGTTCTAACCAACCCATCCCAAATGTCACCCCCCAGACGAGGCCCGGTCGAAGCAATGCGGGATCCTGGTCCACTGCCTGGCGGGCATCAGCCGCTCCGTCACGGTCACGGTGGCCTACCTGATGCAGCGGCTCAACCTGTCGCTCAACGACGCCTACGACTTCGTCAAGCGCAAGAAGTCCAACATCTCGCCCAACTTCAACTTCATGGGCCAGCTGCTGGACTTTGAGCGGACCCTGGAGCGTCTGCACAGCCCCTGCGACAACTGTTCCGGAAGCTCGGAGGAGCAGCTCTTTTTCACCACGCCCACCAATCACAACGTCTTCCAGTTGGACACGCTGGAGTCCACATGAGCCACAGGTAACAGTGGCCTTTGTTGTGCGCTGCCGTTTGGGGGGTTTCAGAGGAGCCCAGCATAGCATAGACTCCCAGTTCCGGAGGCTACACTGACGGTAGCTCAAAGCTACACCGTTCCCGACCGGCATTTACCGTGCTAACGAAAGGTCTGTTCTCCGATGCCTTAAGGACTCATGACATAAGGATGTGTGTGTGTGTGTGTGTGTGTGTGTGTGTGGGGGGGGGGGGGGGATCTTGAGTGTGTCAATGTATGTGGTGTGTGATGCGTGTAGTCGTGTGCGGTATTTAGAGCAGGAAGTGGGTGTGTGCGTGTCGTAAACGCTGGACATTTCACGACTGCTCTGTTAACTCCCGCAGCGTGTGGAATGACTGCGCGTTACCAGCTGTAAATGAGATGTTTTTTTATGTATCTGGAACTCTCAGGGTTATCGCCTGGACAGATCCAGAGAAGATCAGGATGGAGGGTTTTTTAATGTAGGAATCCTTTTGTTTTCTGTATTATACACCATCATTTGGCTCATGTATAGCAATTTTTGACACGTCTTTAACAGCGACCCTCTGCAAAAAAACATCCAAGGTGAAATATTGTTTAGCAAAGCTTCAGTTATTTTATATCTCTATAACAGCATTATTGTAATGCATGTTATTGTTTCTATCAAGGACACACTGTTTTAGTTTCCTTTAGCTCATATCACCTGTTGTACCCGCGGCCTTCACCTTAACATGAAAGTTGATTCAATGTCATTTACCAAGTATTTAAGGTATAGTTAATAAGATTGTGTAAAGTGAGTGAACATGAAGGCTATACTTTTGTTTCCTTTTTACCGTTTTCAGTCTACAGCTATTGGCGTATATAAATGATAAAGGGGAACATGACGTATAATTAGCTGTTCTCGGTCATCTTGTCTCAGTGGCGGTGAGTATCTGAGTGGGTTTTGATGTATGAGAGAGAGAGAGAGAGAGGGGGGGGGGGGGAGGAAATTAGTCCTGCTAATGTGTTCTTACCTCGCAGAGACATTTTCAGGGATAAAAAAAAAAAAACACAAGTTGTCTGTATCTCATCACTGCTCTTAAGCCGCATTCACAGGGCTGTTTTAGTTAGGTATGTTTTTTTGTAAAGATGTATATAAAATATGATTACAACGGGGGGGAAGCAATTTCAGAAATATCATTGAAGGAAATGAAAATTACCCCCCAGAACATTATGTATAGTAAATGTAAAGATCAATGTCCAAGACATTATGTAAAATTTTTACAGCAAATATATTGTCTATTTTTACTTGAATATGATGCGTCTTCCATTTGTGTCCGATGTGAAGGTTGACCATATGTAAGAAGACGGCATTCTCTCAGTACCTGAAGTGCTACTGTTCTCACTTCCCTTACACCTATCAACTTCACCTCAAATTGAAATACATAAGACAAGTAAATTTAACCTCGGCATCTGTTCCTGAATTCTCAACAGGCCTTTATGTAGAAGACATAAAAAAATGATTAGTCAGTGAACCTAAACGGTCATTAAGCGTTGGCACTGTGTGCTGATCAACCCACAGGGGCTCTGGGTGTGGTCAGATATGATCTGGTTCCATGGCTTCTTGTACACGCGCACACACACACCCACGCACACACACAATCACTCACACCACATACGTGCACACACACACACACACACATAATCACTGACACCACATATGTTTATACACACAAACACACAGTGTCAGTAGACAGAGCCATGTGGTAGGGCAAGATCGCAGTGCAGACACACCCACAAGCCGTCCATCAAACCGTGCCCAAAAGGAAGAGGGCGTCGACACACATAATGTGCCCTTATGCCACAGACACACATACCCTGCATGCACCAGGCCCCCCAAGAGCAGACAGTAATAACACATTTATGTCACTCCCGGATTCCACAAAGCAGTGATTAAGATTAGACGCTTAACGTCCGCCACAGAGACTACAGCTATCACATTTATTTTACCAAGAAAAGCGCAATATCCTGTTTTGCCTGCGGAATCCACATCCTGCCGTGCGGTGTTTGAAAAGAGGAAATGACAACTCGCTTGAATCTTTACATCTGGGCTGACGTTAGTCAAATGGAAGGTGTGAAAAAGTGGACCATGCTTTGATACTCCACGCTGTCACCGGTTTAATAACTGTTCCAGTACGATTTTTACATTTCCCCTGAGCCTAATACTGGTTTCCTTGTATAAAATAAACACAAAATGCCTTGTCAACCAATTACGAGTTCTGGGTGAATGAAGTGACAATTAAGATTAAGGTAAAAAAAAATCTAATAACAATTTAAGATGAAAGGCTTTCAACAGGATGAGATCTTCCTGTTGAAAGCTTTTCATATATACTATTATTATTTTTACTTTGAATGGCTGTGGAACTCCAATCCTGAGACGTTGGCTCTGTTATTGAATCTACACTGTGGTTTACTATGAAACTTTCAAGGCCTCAGGATGCACTGACATTGTTCCTTCCTTGTGTGGGTGGGTTCAATATATGTGTGTATTTAATAAATTACAGAAAGGTGAGGAAGTAACTTTAATTTTTTTCATAATCTACTAAAGGCAAAGTTTGCTATAGGTTTAGGAAGAAAAGAAGACATAGAAATAGTTAAGCAGTTATGTGCTGCACTTTGTGGTTGATAAGCAATTTTTCCCCTTAGGGGTTAAATACTTTAGGGTTGAAATGCCATTTAAGTAAATGGAGACGGCTCAGCTTGAATAGAGGTGTGTGGCTGTCGTGAGATTAATCTCATCAGCCGATGGAAAGGTATATCTCTCCTTTACCAGCCTAGCAGGCAGTAGTGCATGAAGGGACTTGCTTAGCAACACTTTGCAGTCGTGATAATAGAAGTGTAATGAGTAAAGGGGCTAGACAGCAAGACTGAACCTGGCTGGCAACATACCTGCAAGGCAAGCCTCTTTACGCCCACACACAATGGGTGTACACGTGATCTGTGAGCTACAGCCCACTTTGCTGTCATCTATGAATAAGAATTACAAGGGTTTTCGTGATAAATTAAACTTTAAGATTTCCCTTAAAAGGACCCCTATCATTTGAAATGTTGTGGGAACACACAGGTGTTTTTCATGGTTGTTTCTTAAGTACACCCTCAATGTTTGAACACCTTTCCTATACTTCCTTATAAACAAAAGACAAAAAATGAAATTCAGTATGGGCACAAAGGAAAAATGACTACCCCTAGAATATACGTTTTGGATGGTTTAACAAGGTTTAGAAATCATGCAGGACACTTGGGTGTGTTACTTCGGGTGTCACTACTAGTACAATTAAATAGCAAACATATTTCGGTGTAAATGGGACTTTCAGTATAGTTTAAAATAAACTAAGATTTTTTTCTGAATATACATCCAAATAGATCAAGTGTGTGTGTGTGTGTGTGTGTGTGTGTGTGTGTGTGTGTGTGTGTCTACTGGAAAAGTGTTGTTGCACACCTGCTGTGGTGTGGAAATCATATGGAATCATATTTATCATTTTGCAACAAGGACAAAAGAGTCATCTCATGCTTATGGAAACAATGGCCAAGCAGAAACATTTAAATAAATAAGCATGAGTGAAAATACATGTGCATATGCAAGTTCTGCTTCTCTCTTGATGGTGTTCAGATTCCATTGTTGATTGAGAAGCCGGTTAGGAGTAAACTGCAATGGACAGACCTTTGTTCTCCTACCGTGACTCCTATGGCCTATGCTGGTCCACAAGGTCCCACCGATCACACCTGGGGGCTTCAACCCCGGGCCCGGTGCGCTCTGGTTCCTTGATGCCATCACAGCGACCATGCTCAGGCCAGACATTGTCCTGAGATCTGAAACAACAAGGACTGAGAGATGAGGCCTATGACAAGATGGCAGGTAAAGAAATGGCCCCAAAAGATATACACTGACCCGAGGAAGTGTCAGACACATAGACAGACACCACACGCTTCCTTTACTAGCAAAATAATTCAGTGGTCCTGTGGTATGTTTTCCAGGAAGCAAGAGAACTGAGCTTTGGCACCCAAAGAATATTGGATCATGTGCAAAGTGGGGCCACATGGAATCAAAGGGGCCGAGTCAGATGGCCATCTGTTAATACCAGAAGCCTCTCGTTTTGGGGCCAAATTCACCACCCGGTGATGAACAGTCATCTGTGCGCTCTCAGGGGTGGAAAGAAAGTTTGTTTAGGATTTTTGGATGTAGCCAGACACAACGTGAACAAGTAAATGTTAGGAGCTACCACGGTGTCTGGTATGCCATCCATTTAAGGCCACATGTTGTTTATAATGTACAATTGCTGAGTGAGACACAGGCGTGTCTGTGTGCCAGGACTTGGAATGTCAGGGCACTGTGAGCCATAACAATGATGTCATACTATCGATGTTTTCACCTCAACAAATCTGGACAGCTGAAGGGGAGTTGTGGGTACAACCATCAGCGTTCTAATTATGATGATAAATTTCGACTGGCTGTAGGTCAATGATGGTACATGTATTTCCAATTAAAGTTTTTGAATTGTCAAGATACATTGCCATTGGCAAGTTTGAGAAATCACTATAATTAAACATCATGTCAAAAATGCGGGTACAAATCCGGCGTATTACACATCAACACAACAATTGCAATCATTCATTTGTATGTAATGAATAGATATTGTGGAATTTGAGATTTCTGTGTTTTTAGTCTTGCCCCTTCTATGGCCCATTATGACGTGTCCAACCCAGAGACAGTACTTCTGTGTTCTCCACACAAGAAGTGGGAAGGAACATCACGATACAATATTCTGTCTGTTTGACAGGGATTTGCAACGCTTCCACTCGCTCTTTGTGTAAGAGTTCCACTTCCTCCTTGTGTTATTTACAATAGCAAAGGCCCTTCTGCTTTTTACATAAAACAACAACTGAATCATATTAGATCGTTTCCCAGCCTCTTAGCTCAGTCTTTTGTCTCTTAGCTTATAACTATTGGGATTAGGCTCTACCACAACAATACCACAAATTGGATTTTGTGGTACATATGGACAAATTTCTTGGGTATTATGACTTAGTTCCCAGTGAAATAGAGATTCTGAGAAACACATCAATGTTACTGGGAGACCAGAGCAAGTTAAAAACACGTGTCCCACCAAACAAAGTTCACTCGTTCCTGTTAGGTCTGTGTTAGTGC
>JACYXH010000175.1:6500000-6502500 GCA_026745465.1 Lota lota | reverse complement strand
GATCCATTGTAAGCATACAGTGGGGTGTAAGGCACACTACCCTACTGTGTGTTCAGGGGATTTCAAAGCAAACAACAGCCCTGAGTGTATCTTCAACATACAGAAATGCAACAAAAAAGAAAATCTACTGAACGTTGAAAAACGTATACTTTGCCAAGGAAGGCAACTTTACTTAGTATCTATCTTCTTAATTAAGATTAAGATTTGTAAACGTGTCTTTTACACCTCAAAGATATTTGAATTAGTCCAACATATGTTGTGTGTGGCTTTAATAGAAAGTCAAAGTAACTTTGTTTACATTCACACCAATTCAGCGTTCATGAACGCCAAAGTCTAGTTACAACATGTATTTACAACAATGCAAGGGATGATAGTAGAAAACACATAAACATTCGTATATCTTATTGAGTTGAATCTTGCAAAGTTGTTCCAAGGTTTCGTCATCGGCATCCAAAATCTGTTTTCAGTTCTCCATAGATAACCATGAAGTCATGAAGTGAAGTACAAAAATAACGCCATGGGGAGGGGTGGGGGAGGGGCCTGAATTTGGGTCTCCATTACTCCACTCCTTTCATAAACTCCAGGAACTCTGCAAACCCAGCAAACACAGAGTTTACATACAGAGTGTTCTATTACATTCAGTGTTATTTTACCCCATTCAATGAAATGTACAATGATTTCATCAAAAAGTGTTACGGCACAAACCTTTCATCACATTTCATAGTAGCAGGTATGATGATGATAGCTATTGTTCAAAATGAATGTGAAACAATGCAAAAGGACAGTGATAGTGGTAGACAGTATTAGACAGAAGTGGTCTGATTATAGCCAGCCAAAAGGTTCCTGGTTCGACTCCCAAAGTAACATCTAACCATCCTCCCCTCTCTGTTTTACTGTAACCTTTTATTGATATTTTGTTTTGTTATTATTCCTGTATTTTGTTCTGTTGTAAAGTGTCTTTGAGAAATTAACAGAACGCTACACAAAAACAATAACAAGACTCTGGGCAATGAGTGCATGGGCTGACTGCGCGCAGGTAGCTGGTTAGTTAGGCAGACAGGCTGGTAGGCCATCCAATCATTTCAAATGAATGAAATGATTGGACCAGCTTATTACAGGCCTGTGCCGGCCTCAGATACCGGGTGTCTTTTTTTGTCAGAGCATTTGATTTATCGATTGCTGTCAGGATGTAAGGGGAATTTAAACAACTATGACCAAAACAATGCTTCTAAAATAAATTGCCTCCCTTAGCTTTAATGACATGTATCTGAATTAACTTGTACGTCCCTTTGGACCAAAGCGCCTACCCAGTGGCCAAATTAATGAAATGTCAACCATCTCACCGTCGTAGTCGATCTTGCCGTCGTTGTTCTTGTCCCCGTCCTTCATGAGCTCCTCGATGTCGTCCTCGGTGATGGTCTCTCCCGTGGACTCCAGCATCACCTTCAGCTCCTCCAGGTCGATGTAGCCATCAGCGTTCCTGGGAGGAGAGCGCAGAGAGCAGAGAGCAGAGAGCAGAGAGCAGAGAGCAGAGAGCAGAGAGCAGGGAGCAGAGGGCAGAGAGCAGAGGGCAGAGAGCAGAGGGTAGAGAGCAGAGAGCAGAGAGCAGAGAGCAGAGAGCAGGGAGCAGAGGGCAGAGAGCAGAGGGCAGAGAGCAGAGGGTAGAGAGCAGAGAGCAGAGAGCAGAGAGCAGAGAGCAGAGAGCAGAGAGCAGAGATCAAAGAGCAGAGAGCAGAGGGCAGAGGGTAAAGGGCAGAGGGTAGAGAGCAGAGGGTAGAGAGCAGAGAGCAGACAGCAGAGAGCAGTGAGCAGAGGGCGTTTCGCTCTCAAATAAACCAGAGACAGAAGAAGTGGAGCTTTTTTGGGGAAAAGGATGTAGGTATAGTAGCTACCAGCTCTGACCCAACTCTGGCTTTGTGCCTTTTCAGGGGAGAATTAAGCTGACAGTTGCATGACTTTCCATTTCATCCCGAGAAGTGGTGTGAGAAAAGCCTGATACACATTTCCCTCTCTAAAATGTATTATACTGGTGAAAGGGGTATTTGGCTGAAAACATATATAAAACATATATTGGTTTGAGAACCACCGTTATAGAGTATGTGGGTATGCAGGTGTGGACACACACACGCACACACACACACACAGTGTCAGCATGGTGAGGTGAGCACTCACTTGTCGAACATGCGGAACAACTCGGCCAGCTCTTCCTCTGTCTTCCCCTTACTGTCGTCCTTCATGCACCTCACCATCATCACCAGGAACTCGTCAAAGTCCACCGTCCCGCTTCCTGCACACACACACACACACAGGCACGCATACACACACACAGACGCACGCACGCACACATACACACATGGGTCAAACCAGTCCACGGCCATGCTCTGTATTCCCGACCACACACACACTGCTGTCAACCGGCACTGATTCACTTTGAGGTGCGCTTCAGAATCAGCCCCCATCCTCCAGTTCTGCATTCCTCTCACTTCAATGAATTCATTTG
>JACYXH010000175.1:6470000-6492500 GCA_026745465.1 Lota lota | reverse complement strand
AGCTTCATGGTCATAAATATTGATGTTGTAAGGCTCCGATACGTCCGAAATGTTTAGCTTTTGTTATAGCCACCTTGGTATAGAGCAGACTGACGTCATCACACTCTAAGCAGGGCTAAACGGAAGTCAATGAGACCAACTGAAAATATACGAAGCGGGTTTAAAACTTAAGTATAAATGATATCGAAAATCTGTTAGGATACATTTAAAGATCAAAGTGTGATGAAATGTTAAAGGTAAAGAATCTACCGAGTTGCGAAGTTTGAAGTAATTGAAGTCTCATGGCCCAGTCCCACCAAAAGCGTGGTCTCCTTTTTGACAAGTGGAATGGAGTCTCTTGCTGAAAATTTGTGGTAGTACTGTGGTGATGCTAAAGTTTGTAGAGAATAAGAAAGAAAGAATAATAAAGCCTTAGAATAACAATAGTTGTGCGCTCACCTAATGAGGTTTTGAAATGGAATAACATTCAAGCCCACAACACAACTTGCATGACACCTTTATAGTATTCATCAGAAGCAATCCAATGTAACTGTATGTGGCCTGTGTTTTTAGGCCATCAATCAACTTTATGTGTCCGCATGTCTGGATATATAAAAGACATTAGAAGAAGAGGCATTGAGGCTCTGCATTGCTGCAGCTTCTTTTATTTCCCAATGGACAAATGAAGTGATTTCCATAGCGGCTAGCTGTTTTAGCATCCGTGTTTCAAACCAGGTCCACAGTGTTTGTTCCTCAGAGACAGCCGTGGAATATCAAACACACCAATTATCCCCAAGAACAAAACATCCCAAGGCCACCCCTTTGGAGAGGCCGCGGTGTGAACTTCAGATGTCGGTGTCTGTGTTCTCCCCGGTGTTCTCTGGTCAGAAATGGCCTCCACAAAATCGATTCAGAAGAGCGATTGGCCTGGAAGTTGCATTGTGGCGCTCCAGCAGGTGTCTCTCACTCTCTGTGTCTGTCGGACCAATGCAGAAGAAGGGCTCGGGACTAAAATACACGATGTGCCTTGGGTGGTTCCAGAAACTTCAAATAAGGTTCAAGACCATGTAACAAATGATGGCGTTTTCATTTTGTAACGTTATATCTATAGTCGTTTGGTGGATGAACGGTGGTGATGGAAACACTTTATCTACTCTTGGTAAAACGCTTTGGATAAAAGGGTCCACCAAATGGCATACATTATAATACGTTTAATATTTCATCTTGAGCACATAGAAACACTTAGAGCACTTTTATGAAACCTGGATGACCTAATCGCAAGCTATGTGTTGCCCTTTTATAAGGTTAGAAAAAGCCACCCTATAGGTAAAACATTTCCCTCAAAAGAAAAACTCCACAAGGCAGAAAGTGTCACTTCATAAGGAAAAGTGAATTAATGAAACTGATATGCATACACTCACATTTACATATAGAAACCTCTGTCAAACATGCATGTGTGTGGTGTGTGGGCGTTTGTGTGTGTGTGTGTGTGTGTGTGTGTGTGTGTGTATGTGTATGTGTGTGAGTGTGTGTGTGTGTGTGTGTGTGTGTGTGTGTGTGTGTGTGTGTGTGTGTGTGTGGGAACGGGTGCGCCTGCTTATGTGGTTGTGTGTGTACGTGTGTATGTTTGGGTGTGTGTGTGCACGTGTGTGTGCGTGGCGTGTGTATCGGAGTGTGGTTGTGTATGTGTATGTGTGTGTGCGTGTGTGTCTGTATGTGTGCAGCTAAACTGGGGCCCGGGGCCCCCAAGACTTCAGTGGAGTGTGCTGTGATTTGACAAGGCTAGTGACGAGGGGCCCTGTAAATATCTGTCTGTCATGTGACTCGCTCCATGGCCTTGAGAAGCATGGAAAGGTCACTGCTTCCGGATACCGTTGCCAACAACTACTTTAAGTGACTACATCTCTTGCTCAAATATCCGTTCGCCTTTCGTTTGCAGAGATACAGACATTGGAGGTGTTGCATCACTGCATGTCTACACATACATGCGGATACGTCTGCATGCACACACACACATACTGTACGTGCAACAAACATGTTTGTGTACACATGCACAAACACACACACGCATGCATGCATGCCCGCACATACAACACACATGTTTGTGTACACATGCCTGTGCACATGTACAAACCAAAAAAACACACACACACACACACATATACTATATATATATAGACATAATGTGGGAGGTAGCAGCCTCACAGCCTCTGGGTCTTGTCATGTAAATCATGTCTGACCACAACGACAATGAGTACACATTCTATACAGTTCCACTCCAATAGCAAGTTATCATTCACACTGTCAGTATCCTGGCAAAAGGGTAAGAGGAATCACTTAGCTAGGTCACACTAGTTACATCCCCAGAAAGTACAGCTAGCTTCACGTTAGCTTCTTGTCAGGGAATCCGATAGATAGCATTAGTTCCGCAGTAGTTTTTTTCTTTCTGAGGTCTTTTGGTTTGTTGTGGTTGTTTTTGGGTCTGCCTCTCAACCAAATCAGCTGCAGGGATGCTGATTGTTCACATCTTGTTGATGTTACTACATTGGTGCCAACATGCACGGACAAGGCAACACTGCAGCGGTCTGTAGCCTACATATGCAACCATAGCTTTCAAAAGAGAAATCAATTACTGGAAATTATATAATGTCCCTGGTATGTCCCAAGGACAGGTCGAAAAACATTAGTCAGGAGGAGTGCAGGAAGACAGTGCCAGATCCCATAGTCCCTAAAACATATGGATGTTTCAGGACACCGGACATGGACACAGACAGTTGCCTATGTTCAACATAATTGCTACCTATCCAATTAGAACCTGGCCTTTTCAAATTAATTCCCCATCTGATTCCCATGGGATTGGTAAACGGTTTAGATAGTTCACTGGCTGTACAACACAACACATATCCACCTCGTTATGATGTCTAAAGGATAGTTATCTAATCCCTGAATCCATCGGTTTATGGTCCCTCTCTATCCCCATCCATTAATACATATAATCTACGGTGGAGCTGCTAAATGAGCTGTGTTCAGTCAAGTGAAGGAGCCATTCCTTTAGTCTCAGAAAAGCGGCATAATGGAATTGTTGGACTGTTGAAAAACCCATTTGGAGGAGCGCAACATTAGCCATTAACCTAACCCCTTGTTAAGATGGATGGTTGTGGACAAAGCGGAGTAGAGTTTAGCTACGCTTACACGGTGACAGTGACAAATAGGCACAGCTCTATAGCATCTACAGAAATACCATCTCAGATGATGGGACAGTCAGGTGGTCGATTCAGGACATCAACACAATGGATGCTGTGAGACAAGATATCTTTATTAATCCTGATGAGCTACATCCTCCCTCCTCCTCATTCCTCCACCTACTCTTCCTCATCCCTACTAGTCCTCCACCTCCTCCTCCTCATTCCTTCACCTCCTCCTCCACATCCCTACTCCTCCTCCTTCTTCCTCCTCCTCCTCTCTCCTTCTCATTCCTCTTCTTCCTCCTCTCTCCCCCTCATCTGCAGTCACAAGCTTGGATGTGTGTACATATATTTGTGATCAAGTTCAAGTTCTTTATTTGTCAAATGCGCAACAAAAACAGGCAGTAGCTGTCATTGCTGGCAATATGATTATTGTGTTCAAAGCTCTCCTCGAAAATGCAGGTAAGTAAGATAAACAAGTCAAATTTCCAAGTATAAAGTATTATATAGGTAACAAGAGTAACAATGAAAGTTTTAAGTAAAGGTATTGTAGTCATTTGTTTTTTAAATTATATGTACAATGGCTAATATATATCGTTCAGTAGAGCGGTACAGTGAATGCATCCCATTGCACTAGTGTAAACGATGTTTGACCATAAAGTGATGTAGTGTTAGGATTGTACAGAGTAGTAGTTTTAAGGTGTGTGCTGTGTGTAGGAATCGAATAGAGTGTGTGTTTTATGTGTGTGTGTGTGTGTGTGGGGGGGGGGGGGGGGGGGGGGGGATGTGTGCGGCAGATAGATTGGGGTTTAAAAAGTAACCGAGGTTTTATTCAAAATGGTGAGGGCAAAGGGGAGGGGAGAAAATCCCCAAACTCAGCATTTTCCCGACCAGGGAATGTTTCCTCCAATGACCTCATGGTAAAACCTGAGCCTGTGTAGACGACACGGGGAAAGGGTTGAGACACGGTAGGCAGTTCACTCCTCTGTAGCAAGATTCATCTTTTTCACATTGGTTCCTCTTCATGGCTGCTAGCCCTACACCATACTCTGCCACGGCCCTTCCTCAACTGGGAAGGTTCTGCTGGCTTTTATAGCTGGCTGACTGGCTTGTGGCCTCATGGCCGGCAGGTGTTTCCCCTTGCCAATCATGCAGCAGGTGCACTGGATAATAGTGATTAATCATCACTTCTCTTGGTGTGTGTCTTGTGGAGGGAAAAGGCGATGTCCCTGATGCTGAAACCCTTTACTCCTTGTGGAGGGTCTTTAGCATCTCGGCCCTCCACAGCACATACTGCAAATGAAAAACACAACATCTTATTCGTATACATATTCATATACAGGCATTTATAATATTACAAACATCAAAGGAGGAATAATATATAGCTTGCAGAATGTGTAGATTATGTAGAATTGCGTGTTGTCTGTTGGTATATGGTCTTCCTGTGGCAAGAAAACGTAAAAAAAAACGACCTTTGAACCCTGACATTGACATAACCGTATCATGTGAGGGTTTCCTGTCAGCTCAGCTGTATATCTCTTCAGTACAGTGAATCACACACACACATCAGGGTGTGACTTGTTACACTCTCGGTACTGTACTGAGCCAACTGCGTGTTGTTCAGTTATCTGGAGCACGCAGAGAACGCCACTTTGACTTTACAAATGCATGTCAGGTGGTTCCTGAATGATATAATTGAATTGAATTGAATTGAATTGAAGAAAACCAAGACATAGAGGTTTTTGGATAAGCTAATACAGATCCCTAGAATCAGATGAATTAATCAAAATAAATTTTATTTAGAAAAATATTTCATGTTTGTCTGAGTGTAACTGTAAAAAAGATAATAATATATGAATGTATTCCACCATAATCCTACGGGTATGATAATCAACTAACGCACATCACTTTTCCACTCTAAAATACTTCCACATTGTTTTGGCTGTTCCTAACACATCTTTTTGGACTCAGGAATACAAATAGGACATATTTAAATGCATTTTACATAATGTCAAAGCTTTGTGAAACATTGTCCTTGCATAACTACATTTAATGTCAGACCGGATGAAATCACAACATCCACCCCACAGCAAATGAGCCAAAGCCATCAGCAATCATGTTGCAGAATGTACAAAATCCCAAATCATTTCACATTATCTTAATCATTCATGGTGCGGAGAATTACTTGCTGCATTTGTATTATTCTGTTTTTGACGAAGATCTCACTACCTCGATAAGGTCAATGACGTCTCTGAGTTCAAGAAGGACAACGTCAATTGTGTTCTTTTCTATGACTAGTAGATGATTATTTAGACTGAAATGGCTCATATAGGCCTCAACGCAAGGCTCAATCCCTCTAGCCTTGCGTGATGTTTCACAACCGCTGACCAACTCAGGGTGCACATTTCACACGTTGTATTCTAAGTCCTGGGGATGTATTTGACCTAAAAGCAAGAGAGAAAAAATCACGCCCGCTCTTGTGATATTTAATTCAATTTTAGAAATGTAATCAGAAACCTTCACGTTGATTTGCAGCTTAGGTGTTAGATTAGTCTCTTGTTATCTCCTTTATGTATATATATGTGTGTATATATATAGAAAGAGAGAGGGGGTGGGGAGAGGGGGAGAGAGAGAGAGAGAGTGACAGAGTGAGAGAGACAAAGGGGAGAGAGATAGAGAGAGACAGAGAGAGACAGACAGAGACAGAGACAGAGAGAGACAGAGAGAGAGAGAGAGAGAGAGAGAGAGAGAGAGAGAGAGGGGGGGGAGAGAGAGAGACAGAGTGAGAGAGACAAAGACAGAGAGAGACAGAGAGAGAGGGGGAGAGAGAGGGAGAGGGAGAGGGAGAGGGAGAGGGAGAGGGAGAGGGAGAGGGAGAGGGAGAGGGAGAGGGAGAGGGAGAGGGAGAGGGAGAGGGAGAGGGAAGGGAGAGGGAGAGGGAGAGGGAGAGAATAATACAGCTAGTTAATGCTCGGGCCAGGGCTGATCTGCTTCTGATTGTTAGCCATTTCCCTCTGTAATGAGTAATTATTGAGTGTCCTCACTGGGGAGTACTCATGCAGTGGGGGGCAGGGTGGTGGTCGGTGGTTGGAGAAGTGGTTTTGGGACGGATTACGGCTGACGTCAACGGCACGTGTTCAACGTGCTGCCCCTCCGAGAGTCATGCAAACGCTTGGGCTTGGAAAGCCTTACTGGAGAGTAACGCTTTGTCCATCAGTTGCGACCCATTCTTGTCAGCTCTGGAAGAGGATGGGTGTAGATTGGGGGGAGATGGGGGTGGGGAGGAGGAAGGAAGGGGGATTGGGGGGGTGGGGGGGGGGGGGCTCTAGTAGATGGGCTGGACCAGCGGCTTCCTCAGCTTTGAAGATGATAAACCCTTTAAAACCATGACAAATATTTTCCCTCAATTTTGCCTGAGGGAAAAAATGGAATGGGGGAGGTGGGGGTGGTTCTAGGTATTCAGTGCAGGAAAAGCTACAAACATATTGTGTGTGTATATATATCAACTCCATCCATTTCAGTCTCACCATGATTTGTGAGTTGTTTCTTCTGTGAAAATAAGGATAGCGATGGATAACATTGAGGAACCTCTTTAATTTGATGGTATTGATGGCCTCCTTCAGTACCTCTCTATACAGTAAGACAAAGCGGACCCAGCATGGACATGGCAACGTTTACAAAAACATGACAAACATTACGTGGTTCGGTTAGGCAACGAAACAGTAAATAAACCTCTGATGTCAACGGCAGTCGTGGCAAGTTCGACAGCAAGGTTCAGACCATCCAGTTTCCATAGTGATACGGTTGAATAGAAGAGATTAGCGGAGGGCCGGTGTGGTGAGCAGGGATTGCAGGCTTCCGTCAAAGCCTTATATTTCAAGAGCTCCCTGTCTTTGTTCACTCCTATTCACTTTGGGAGATGGGCGCTTTCCTCCACTGCTGCTGACACAGAGATGCTTTTTGGTGGCACTATAGTTTATATATTTGAGGTGTTTACCCTGTGCACTTCACACCCCTACCTCCACAAACCACAGATCCTATCTTAAAAGTATTCTTATTTTAAATGTAACATTTTGAATGGTCATTTTATGCACAATGTTAAGCTAAATAATGTTCGTGGGAATGTAAATTGATTTAATAGAAATGCATCAATGAAACAAGGGTATATTGATGGTCTTTAGTAAATGCTATGCCCTTATTCAATGTATGAACAATGTTAGAATGTCTGGGTGAATTTCAACAATAAATAATAATAATATATGCATTTATTTCGGTTTTTATATATCTTTATTTTTAGTTTGTTTGTTTATGTTTAGTCCATTAATAGTATGAGCAGGATTGTTCGTAGAATACTACTATACGAATCGTAGCATATGAAGAGGGAGTTTTTAAGGAATCAGTTATCACTCTAGTCGAGTGGTCTTACACAAATGCTTCCTGTTTGTTTATGCCAGTGGCATGACTTTTAAAACACTCAGAGAACAAAGATAGACTGTAACTGTGATTAACGGCTCAGATTTTTACTTGATTTGAATTGACTTGCACAGCAAACAGAATCCACACATCTAAATAATATAACCATGTTGATATTTAATATGCCATAAACATTTGGTGATGTCAAATCAATAAACTACTACAGACATATCTTTACTAATATTTAGACAGAAACTCCCTGGTCAGCTGCAGAGTTCTATGGAAAAATATATATTTCTAATGTTATATAATTTATTTAGCAGAAATTAATAGTATCACATTAATAATGATACAGCACATTTTGTGTCTGATTACTATCATTAACTAGTTGGTTAGAAAATGCCAAATGTCAAAACAAATCACTAGAGTAAGGGTACATTCTCACATTCAAGATGAAGATATTTGAAATTTCAATAAAATAAAAGCAGGGTGCTGGTCATTTTATGCTGCTTTTATACTGCTTGTAGTGTACTAAAATAGCAATGTAGAAATGTACTAATTGTTTAACATTCTGTTTTGTAATGTTCTTATGCAATCGATTCATTTCAACTATCGTTTTGTTCTATAATTGATATAATATTTTAAGGTTGGATTCAAACCCATGCAGAACGATTGGGTATTCCTTTTAGAGGTTTGTTTCCAATCTCCCATTCACATTGGTAAATGTACATCTGTGGCTGCCTCCCGATGTGCTTTTGATCACTTTCTGAATCCTTGCCATCCTCCAATAATGGACTTTCTGTAGGTTCATTAAGCATTTCCAATGCTAGCAGCATGGCGGTGCCCCAGCAGAGAGAGAGAGAGAGACGTATAAGAAAAGAGAGTGAGAGAGAAAGAGAGAGAGGAGAGCGATTATGGTGTTGCCTAGCAACACATGTACAATTTGAAGCAATTTAGTAGCCCCACTTCGCCTTCAAAACCCCTGCATATATATCTATTATCATGGAGGTCATAGGTTTACACAGACTGGCTGTCAGACTGTGGACAGACCAACAGACCAACACAGACCCCCCCCCCCCCCCCCACCCCCACCCCCGATACTGCTTTGGGAAACAAAGGAAATGCTGATGCTTCCCATAACATTTGGTATCAAACACTAGGCTGTCTGTCTGTCTCTCTAGTCGTCTTTCCTTCCACAGCTGCAGCCGCCCAACTCAGGTTGGGTTTGTGGAGCTTTCTACGTTTCATGTGGAAGGAAAGAGAGTGGTACTATGTAGGTCACGGTGGATCTCTAAGTGGTCTTACCTTACATGGAGTGAAAGGAGCAGGATCTGAAGAATGCTGCATATTGATAGCATATATTACCCAATCTTGGTCACTGATTAATGCATCATGTAACACAAATGTAAACACTGTCTATGTAAATATTGTGAGTGTGTGTGTGTGTGTGTCTGGGTGTGTGCACATGCGTCCACCACATGTACGTGTGCGTGTGCGTGTGCAGGTGTGTGTGTGTGTGTGTGTGTTTGCATGTGTGTGTTTGATTATGTCTGTCATAGAGTGAGCACACATGAACACGTGGATTTGTCTGTTTGCATACATAAATATTGGTACACATCTGTGTGAGGGGCATCTGAGTGGGACACTCACAAATATATATAAGGAAATGAGAAAGAACAAGAGAGAGAGAGAGAGAGAGAGAGAGAGAGAGAGAGAGAGAGAGAGAGAGAGAGAGAGAGAGTTGAGGCAGAGCTGCTGCGGCATTCACTTCACAGCAATTTAGGTCATGCTAAACAAATGTGTTACTGGAAGCAGCACAGACAATTAAGAGCATGGAGTCTTGAGGTGATATCAGTTTTGAAGGCGGCTACACACGGTCTCATTCGCTTTGGCCTGAGACGCACTGGCTCTGGATCATATGTTAAATAAGACCCACGATACGGGCTGTGTTTCCCGGCAATGAATTATTCCTGCAATAGCAAAACAAACCTCTAGTTTGAAACCTGACTGATCTAAGCTATGCTGTGTTTATGAATACGATTTGTTTCTGTTCTGTTTATTAATTATATGCATAGGATTCATTGTGACAATATGTTCATCATGTTCAGAGAACAACGCAAGCAACATTGTTTTTACATTAAATGCAAGTGCAAACAACGTTACTTAGCACTAATGTAACTACACACAGTACATTTATATTGTGGCTATCTTTAGCAGATGAATCACTAACAGTTGACATACACAGCAACTGTCCTTTTTGTCATGTTTTGAATTTCCTTTTATTGTGAAAGAGATTATGGATTTGGACAATCCCCATCAAGAAACATAGGTTTTAGAACTCTATTAAGATCAGCATCAAGGGAGATATGGTTGATGTGGTTTAATTGATCTTTATGGATCTTCTACCCCGGCCACGTCTACTTCTGGACACACGTTGTCATGCAGATGATCTAGCATTTGATTGGCAAACATGTTTGGAACAACAAAAAAGTGTGCTGTGGTGGGCACCATTTTAGCATCGGCTAGGGGTAAACAAGGCTGCAATAATATGAATAAAATATGGGCAATACTCATGATTAGCATGCTAATGACTAATCATCATGCTAATCAGTTGGTGTGCGACCTCAAATGGCAGATTGGTAGTGAGAAACATGAGGCCGTGAATCATCCTCCTGTGGCTGAGAAAGCCAAGGCTGAAGGACGATCTGGTGGAAGAAAAGACCATTTCAATGTCTAGTCTTGTTTTTAATATGGGGAATGTCTTATAAAGAACAAAGATTTATGTTTTTTACAGTCTAGACATGGGAAATTATGGGAATAAATTAGCCTTTTTTCATATTAAATATTTATTCCACTATTTGAAAAAAAAACAGGAAAATCCCAGTTTGCTAATGAGCCTTGTATTACATTGCCATTGGTAATATTTATATCGCTCACTTAAAAAAAATAACGTTTTGGAGGCAATGATGTACATCGCAAAGTGGTGGAAATATTTCAATCCTTCTTCCTTAACCACACAATATAAAAGGCATCTGAACTCAAGCCAATCCATCTCAACAGAGCCTGTAGTGGACGGCAGCTTATAGAGTTGTCATGAGAAAATAAAGTGGCCTGAAGGATTTCAGCACAACAGCGCTTCACTGCAGACAATCCATACAGAGAAAAAACTGAAAAACAGAACGCATGAGTGGGGCGGGGTCACGGGGTCACCAGGCGGAGCAGCCGTGGGGTCGCCAGGCGGAGCATCCGCGGGGTCACCAGGCGAAGCAGCCGCGGGGTCACCAGGCGAAGCAGCCGCGGGGTCACCAGGAGGAGCAGCCGTGTCTCCACCTTCTTTCAGCAGGTGTGTAAATATGTGTCGTGTCACACACACACACACACACAGACGTGCGTGCACGCCATGTCCGGAGGGACAGACACACAGATGGGATTTTAAATGCTGCATTTGGTGTGGTATCATTTAATGGGCTAGTTCACCCATCATTGGTTCACCATCTGGTGCACTCCAAGCCGCAGTGTGTGAACATTTACACTTTAGTGAGCTCTGCTGTTTTCATCCTTCTGATTACCCTATCACAACACTACCAGCTCTGTACTCTACATCGCTCACACACTCGCTCACCAAACGATATAGTGGGTATAGTCTGCATGCAACAGGTATCCATGTTGAACACAGTAAATATTACGAACAAATCTTTTTTATAAGTGGAAAAGCAGTGCTCAGATAATATGTTTTAAAGACAAATACTAATTACGTGCATAGTCATGTTGATGGGTCCACCAATGCACATGGAAAAACTACAAATGCACATTGTGCTCTTCAATTTAAAACTCCCAGGCCAGCCAAGGATTATTAAATGTTACAAAGCTATATTACCTCATCTGAAAGTCAGTTAAGGCCTATTTGAGACTAGTAACACAGACGAGACAACACTTACCCCTTGATCTCGAAACTTTAAAAAAGAGTAAGTCCTTCACTAAATGTTGTCTTTCATCCATCTTGTCCTTGATTTTTCGTGTACAGGAATTTTTCCTACCGCTTTTTTTCCTCTTGGATAAACGTGTCCTCTCAAATCATTCTTCTTTAAAAAAAAATGATGAATTTGAATCCGATAGTTTATCCTTCGTCACTATTCGTTGATATTCGAAGACGCCAGGATGAAGAGCGATTAGAGACACAGTTAGACAATCGGCGGTTGTTCCCTCCCTTGATTGACGGACTCATCTCGTATCTCGTAGCCCCACAAAGCAGCCACTGTCTGGGTGCTTTCAACTCCCCAAATGTTTGTCTGAAATTATTAACACAGCTCTCAATATGTTTCCATCCAGCACAAGAAAATTGCACTTCATTCCGGGGGAGTATGGGGTGTCTTGAAGGTGGAGCTGCTGAGCACATGAGTAGCCTCGTCATGTTTTGTATCATTAAATGTGTGTAAAATACCCCAAAGTAAATCTTCAATGAATCCGGTATATATCGCTTTCGATTGAGCCACCTGCAGCTTGCATAGCATATACGGGTCATGACAGAGGGCCCCATAGGTCTATGTCTGTCATATTTTGACGTTGAAAAAGTCGTTCATGGTGTTTAATAAAAGACGATAAAAGAAAAAATAACATTTAAAAAAACGTATATAAATATATGGAGGAGAGCACGCTCAAATGCATTGTCAGTACAGACTAGAGAGACGAGAGGAGAAGGGGGGGGGGGCGACTTTCAGATGACATTGGCGCTATGTAGATGGGAGTTGAAGACTGGCGCTCTGCTCAGCGGTTCTTCTGCGTGTGTTGATGTTGGAGACGCGCAAACGGCTGTTCCTCTCGTGTTGATTCAGCCGCCTCTTCAGCACCGGGTGCTGGACAGCTCCCATTCCTCTCACTGGTTTGTGTGTGGGTTTTGTTTTTCATTTACGTGCACGCGATCTCTTGGACACCTTTTTGTTGAAAGCTCGATCCAAGCCTTTTCTTTTAATGGAAATAAAGTGTATGCATGCTCCAAGAAAAACGGGAAGTTTACAACTTCAAGAGGAATCTCTATACCGGATACCTCATTTCATCAAGACTCGGGGTGGCAGCAAGCGACACAGCCTCGGAGCCAGAGAACACAGACTCATTGTGAGTAAACCGAATATTGGTTTTGTATCCCCGTGTATGTGAAATCCATATGCATGATTCCCAATGAGAGCTAGACGCAGTATGTTGTTTTGTTTTTGCATATGTTAATGATCGCTAATAGGCCTATATTTTATGATGTTGATTCACGTGCATTTGAACCTGTTAGTTTGTTTGAGACAACGCAGCGTCTATACACTAAAGGCTCTGACCTATATGCTTTGGCCAATTAAATGCAGAATTGATTGTTGTCCCCGGTGCATTGAATGGTGCAAAGGTGTCTACGCATATTGCTTTGTTAAATAGTGCGTTCGGTTCACATTCACGTTTATTTCGGAAAGTATAATTGTACATTTGTACACGCTGATGGGGAAATAAATGATTAAAGATCTGATTATTTGTCACCAATAATGCGATTATGGTGTAGTTTGTTTAGGACCGAGGTGTCTGTGTTACTGTCTTTATTGGTGTGTTTAAATCGGTTGTTACTAATCGAATCTGCAAATGACATGATGACTAGGTGTTTGCGTAAATCTCGAGGTCTATTTGGCATTGCTGTGGCTCGTCCTTCGCGTGATGTGTGTGTGTGTGTGTGTGTGTGTGTGTGTGTGTGTGTGTGTGTGTGTGTGTGTGTGTGTGTGTGTGTGTGTGTGTGTGTGCGTGCGTGCGTGTTTTGAATGCCACATTTTGTCAGAAAGTTTTTTATTTTGTCTTCTTCATTGATGCTGGAAACGTCAGTGTTTTCATTCGCGGATTGACGTAGTTAATTGGCGCTTTTGATTTGTTTAGCCTATCATGTGTGTTCTCATCTGGCTGCTGTTGATTCATACGCAAACATTGATTCTGATTTATTTAGGGGAAATCATGATTATGCTTTCGGTACTCTTGATTGACTTATGGATTTGACAACAAAAAAGTATACATGTATATATATATATATATATATATATATATATATATATATACATAACATTATTATAAAAGCATTATTGCGTGGATTTGTATTACGCATAGTCTTTCGAAATTTGCGCACAAACATTTAGTTTTTTTAACGTATCAGCAAAAGCAATCTTCAGCACAAATTGCCAAATGATCGCATCCCAAGAAATCCACCAATTACTCTTTGCACGATTTCAGGTTGACGGCAACTGACGAGCTGTGTCTGTTTAGACTTCACCTCCTCCTCCGTCAACAATTTTGGTCCAAGGGGTTTTGTGTTAAACCGCGAAGCTGCTGTCTACGTGGACTGGTGCTGAAGCCTCCCGTCCGACTGCCAGGACCTTTGCCAAAGCCAGAGACATGGCGACGAACGGCACCAAAGCGGATGGACAAGTGACAGAACTTAACGAAGTGGCCACTAATGACAAACCCAAGTCGTTGGATTTGAAACCCGAGAAGCAGAAAAAGGATCTACCTGATAGAGAAACATGGGGAGGGAGATTTGATTTCCTTCTGTCGTGTGTTGGTTATGCAATTGGACTGGGCAACGTCTGGAGATTTCCCTATCTCTGTGGTAAAAATGGTGGAGGTAAACATTTGTTTTTTATTATGCCTATAGTCAATGCAGCTTTTGATGCTTTTTCTATTCTGCCCAGATACTGATTCATGAATCATCATATCCATATAACATGTCTGGCTATGTTTTATTGGGATAGTGCATATATGCTTAACGTGCTCTACCTTCTTCCATCTAGGGGCCTTTCTGATTCCCTATTTTCTGACCCTGATATTTGCTGGGATGCCCTTGTTTCTTCTGGAAACCTCCCTTGGTCAATACACTTCCATTGGGGGTCTTGGTGTGTGGAAGCTGGCCCCTGTGTTTAAAGGTATACAGAAAACACAGAGGGGGGAGGGGGGTTAATGGTACATTATATTCATTGCTTTCATACTCACACCTCAAAACACTTAGAGGGAAAATGATACTTCCGCAATTGGTTGTGCAGTGTGGAGGGTTAATTGAATCGATCCATGTGATGATCTGTGATAGGTGTTGGCCTCGCAGCAGCTGTCCTGTCCTTCTGGCTCAACATTTACTACATTGTTATCATTGCTTGGGCCATTTACTACCTGTACAACTCCTTCACCTCTGTAAGTATCCTGCAGTGGCCTCACCATGACTTAGACTTAAACGGTGGCTTCAGTCCCTCTTCAAAGCATCCCATTGGTCCTTGTACCATCCTCAATCTCCTCACAACAAAGAAACCAACAAAAATTTGGTTTTATTTTCCAGGACCTTCCGTGGAGCTCATGTAACAATTCATGGAACACAGACAAATGTTATGCAAACTACAGCATCGTAGACACCACCAACCTCACCAGTGCCGTGTTGGAGTTCTGGGAGTAAGAGATTCACTAGTTCATTCTAGCAGGCATTTTGTTGTGTTTTTGTCTACCATGCAGCAGCCTACAGAAATGAGATGTGTAAAATGTCTCTATCTCAAGCACAGATATCTTGCAGTGTGTGCATGTGCATGCGTGCCTGCGTGTGTGCGAGCTATTGGGCCTGTGTGTGTGTGTGTGTGTGTGTGTGTGTGTGTGTGTGCGGGCCCGAGCGTGTATGCAAGCGAGCAAGTGTGTGTGTGTGTTTGTGTGTGTGTGTGTGTGTGTGTGTGTGAGTGTGGATAATAGACCTATTGTTGCCGGCTGTGGTCTTACAGGCGCAACATGCACCAGATGACGGATGGCTTGGAGAAACCAGGAGAGATCCGGCTGCCACTGGCGATAACACTGGCTATCGCCTGGGTGATGGTGTACTTCTGCATTTGGAAAGGTGTTGGTTGGACAGGAAAGGTACAAGATGATGAAACAAAACAACAACAATTAAACACTATGGGCCTCCGAGGTGTCGTTCCCCACAAGGCTTGCAATGTATGACAGCGACGCAATATGGATCAAGCTCATATGAGCTCATCCATCATTTAGATGAGCATTACTATTGTCAAATGGATATTTTTCCTTTTTTTTTACCACCAGACATCCAACTCGCATGTTTGCTAATCCTATTGCTACGCACGGTTCGCTCTCCGCTAATTCAAATTGTCCCCTGACACCAGTGTCGTCTACACTGTGTGTGTGTGTTTATGTGTGTGTGTGTGTGTGTGTGTGTATATGTGTGTGTGTGTGTGTGTGTGTGTGTGTGTGTGTGTGGATGTGGTGATAGGGGAACACAATTCAGTTTTCACAATTCATGCCCTTCCCCTATCACCACATCCCAGCATCCACACACACACTCAAACACACACACACACACACACACACACACACACACACACAAGTAATGGTACAACATTTTCCAAGTCAAATGTGTCACGTGACCGTGGCAAATAACATTTGTTCTGGAAGACAAATATCGCATTCCCCCTTAGACTCCTCACAGTGCACACAGCGATTGTTCGCTGCAGGGAATGTAATCACGTTGAAGCTTTAATCATTTCTACAACTGAACCACTCTGTCTCTGTAAAACGTTTCACCAGACTCTGCAACCCTTTTTTCAGTCTTTGTTTCAATGGTAAATAACCACATTATCTATGTCTGCATGCTATACCATTACTAATCTTATAACCACAGCATTGGATTTAAGGTTCTAACTTGCCTGCTAATAATTGTTAAATGATACCGGTTTTCTCTTTGTTGTAGGTGGTCTACTTCTCAGCGACCTACCCTTATTTCATGCTGTTCATTCTCTTCATCCGTGGGGTGACTCTGCCTGGGGCAAAAGAAGGAATCCTCTTCTACATCACCCCTGACTTTCAGAAACTGAAGGAGTCCGAGGTAAAGGCATATACTGAGCTCCGTCACGTTTGTCTGCTGGTTCACTTTGCAGCAAGCCCGACGACTGTGTGTCTTTTGACAGGTATGGCTGGACGCTGCCACGCAGATCTTTTTCTCTTACGGATTGGGCCTGGGGTCACTGATAGCGCTGGGCAGCTATAACCCCTTCAAAAACAACGTTTACAGGTAAGAAGGGATGGAGAGTGGAGAGGGATGTTATCAGTGTATAATAACATCACATTGAGCCAAATGCCTAAGCATGCAAAAGAGGTCTGTATATCAGGACCGATCACTTGTCTGAAATGATAAAACTGCTCAGCGCTCTTATGAGTCCTTAGGAAAAGACCCTTATTAAATTGACCAAGCGTTGCCAGCAAGTGAAACATAATTACACTCACAAGGAGTATGCTTGTTTCTTTGGGCCAGGACACTGCAGCACAGCTAAATGGGGAAACAGGCCTTCTGTTACCGCAGTGCCACATTGTATGTTGGAATCCTTTCGATTTGATCTACTAAGACGTAAAAACAAAAATAATAATTACGTTGATGTTGTTTTGCCAAATCCTATTGCAAAGCAAATATATCTACGCACAAGCATGATCTTATCCCCCCAGTTATTGAAAAAATAAAAATAAGATATCACCATTTCTTTCAACGAAACCTCAAATACAGGAAGACAACCAAAAGAATGAGAGATGTACAAATCACTTAAACCTTTGACAACAGACATGTTTTATGTTGACTCTCCCCAGAGACTCCATCATCGTGTGCTTTATCAACTCGTGTACCAGCATGTTCGCTGGCTTTGTCATCTTCTCGATCGTGGGCTTCATGTCCCACGTGACTAAGAAATCCATCGCCGACGTAGCGGCTTCAGGTGACAGAGACACTTCTTCACAAATTGTTCACTTCACCTTAACAGAAACTGCAATTCTGTCGCAATCCTGCATGGGGACTTCTCCCACCCTCTCCCGCTACCTGAGATGAATGCCTACCGCTAATACTAAAGCTTAATCTTCCCCCATTGGTGATCCAGGTCCGGGCTTAGCATTCCTGGCCTACCCAGAGGCTGTAACCCAGTTGCCCGTGTCTCCACTGTGGGCCATACTGTTCTTCTCCATGCTGCTCATGCTGGGGATAGACAGCCAGGTAGGGTGCTCGGAGACAGCGAGTGTGAGGTCTGACCTGAATGTGTACGTGCAGGTGCATGTCAGGCATGCCTCCCCTTGCTGGTCTCCCTAACTCCCACTCTTGGCTTCTGCTGTATGATGTAAGCATGCAATTGTCTCCTTGTGGACAGATGTAGCTGCACTTTGACACTGGCCGTCAAGTGCTGTTAATGCAACCGCGCTACCTCTATCTGGCCATCTGTGTTCTTCAGTACCCCCTCGTGGCCTCATTTTGTTTGTATGACATTTGGAAACAGAAAGCCCAAACTCAGAAATGTTTTGCTAAATGCAGAATCGCACCAGATGCCGTGTGCCTACGAGCAGGTAGAACACATCGGAGTGATAAGTGGTACCGTGCCACTGTGCTACCACAGTAATAGCTCTTTTGCATGACAGGGATAGATCAATATGTTCTTGTAATGACTCTGCATTTGTTACCATTTAGTTTCAAGGTGAACATTCAGCCAAGTTACTATGCAAAGGCAAACACTCCGATGTATTGCATACTGATAAATATGCTTACTCGTTGAGCTCCTTGCATCCAATGAAAGCTCGTCCAGTGTTAATATCAAAGAACTCACACATGTTTGACTGGGATTTCACCCTGCAGTTCTGCACAGTGGAGGGTTTCATCACCGCGCTGGTGGACGAGTTTCCCAGGGCGCTCAGGGGCAGGCGAGAGCTCTTCATTGCCGTGGTCTGCTTCGTGTCCTATCTGATTGGTCTGTCCAACATCACACAGGTACACATCAGACTCAACTCCTCCTATAGTATCACTCATATTGCCAATGTGTAAAATATTATAGGAATGGTAAGTGACTTTGATGACCATTTAAAATCAAATATGGTTATTCAGAGATGATGTACTGTGAGGGATTTGAGATAACCCTTTAGTGTTTAGTGATTTATGGAGGAAGATAATAAATCATTGCACGACTGTTGTTTTTTCTCCAGGGTGGCATCTACGTGTTCAAACTCTTTGACTACTACTCGGCCAGTGGAATGTGTCTGCTGTTCTTGGTCTTCTTCGAATGCATTTCCATATCCTGGTTCTACGGTGTGTATCACAGCGTAGTACAGGGCCTCACAGCCGTTACTTCTCTGTTGAGAAATAGAAGATATGAATGAAAAACACAGCAGTTAAAACCACAGAAGCAAAAAAACCAAGGTCAAACGATAGCATAGCCTTCTCCACACACCCATTCCCTTCCCCACCACAACCACACACACGAGTGCAGCCTGACATGCCGCTGAGCTCCAAGGACGCCAGTTCTACCTCATTCACCTCATAACCATGCATGAAAAACCAGCGGCAAATTGAAATAAATTGGATGGGAATTTCCATTAATGTGTCCCCACAGGTGTGAACAAGTTCTATGACAACATCGAGGAGATGATTGGCTACAGGCCGTGCATATGGTGGAAGATGTGCTGGGTGGTCTTCACCCCTCTCATTGTGGCCGTAAGTGTGCCGCACCAGCATGTCTGCAGTCATGGACTACGTTATGAAAATTGATAAAACGATCAGTTCAATCGATACTATTTGCCGCCAGCCGGTGTTGTGCGGATGCATGAAGCGTGTTTCCTGTGTTCCCCCAGGGAGTGTTCCTGTTCAGTGCTTTTCAGATGGTTCCTCTGAAGATGGGAGACTATGTGTTCCCAGGCTGGGGCCAGGGAGTGGGCTGGCTCATGGCCCTGTCCTCCATGATCCTCATACCTGGATACATGGTGTACATGTATTTCGGACTGAAGGGGACTTTCAAAGAGGTGAGGAGTAACATAGCACCAGTTGCTGTCTGTGTCATGAGGATCCTGTCCAGCTAGATTGGAATCTGTAGACAAATGTTTCATGTTTTTGGAAGTAATTGTATTGACTCATTTGTCACTTACATTGTAATCCTGATGGTTGTGTTTCTCTTTCAGCGCATTCGGATAATGTTCCAGCCCCCCATGGTGACCAGGAGGCCTCTGGAGAATGGACCCGAGCAGCAGGCAGAGACCAACGTGGCTAATCTCGCTAGTACCAGCAACGCACCTCCTACTAACCCCACTAGCCCCACCAGCCCAGCTCCAGGCAATGCTGCTAGCCCCACGGCTGCGGCTAACCCAGCTCCCCCTGCTGCTGCTACTGCTACTGCTACTAGTCCAGCTCCAGCTCCAGCCACGGCCACTAGCCCCGTGAACCCAGTACCTAGCCAAATCACCACCACTACCACCACCATCATCACCACCACTGGCCCGGCAATCCCTGCCGCTACGACCAGTCCGACTAGCCCACCGACTACCCCCAACCCAGTTAGTCCGACCACTAATTTGACCAGCCCAGAGGCCAACGTGTAGACATGGACGAATTCCCTCATGGAGAGTGTAGACAAAATGGAACATTGCAAATGACTTCCAAGATTATAATTGATTCACCTACCTCCGGGGGCAATATGTGATCCAAACAGATTTTCCAAAAACCATGTTTAATTTTTCAGCATTTGTAAAAAACTAAACAAAAAAAACGACAAGCCAATGATGTATTGTTGGTTGTGGCTCTGAGAACAAAAGACTGTTAATGTCGACTTATCCCTCTACCATAAATCTGAAAGTAAAATGTAGACATACTGTGTAATACTGTGAGTCAAGAAAAAAATATACAGATCTAGAATAGCAATTTGTTGAATATGTCCATGAATCCAGTGAATCCAGTGTGAATATTTAGTAGATGAAATAGTGAACCAAACTGACATCAAAAGGAGAAAGTGCACGAGATGTGGGGGGTGGGGGTGGGGGAGGGGGGTCGATTCTAATTGTGAACGTTTTACAAAAACCTCTTCACAGTAGATTTAGCAGTTCCCAGCGTTGCACTCTGTGGGGTAAATTACCGGCCACATTGGGGAGAGGCGATCCATAGGTAAGCACAATGCCAACAAGACGTTCATGTTTAGGGAGCCTGGAGGAATCCAGTATGTGTTGCAAAAGAATTTGTGTGTGAGAGAGACTGTTATTTTTCATTCTTTTTTTGAGTAAAAAACAAAACAACGAAAAACCTTTATGTGATTGAAACATTTTTAGAATTATTTTTAGGATCTTTTCTACTATAGCGTGTTGTTATGGAGGACCAAAATCTGAGGCAGACTAAAGCAAAAACTATGCCATGTAGTGTTTGGTTGGCAAAAGCA
Organism: Lota lota; assembly: GCA_026745465.1. NCBI lineage: Eukaryota > Metazoa > Chordata > Actinopteri > Gadiformes > Lotidae > Lota > Lota lota. The sequence continues at coordinate 6,471,706 of JACYXH010000175.1, read as the reverse complement.
CAGAGTACAGTAAAAGTACATTACAAATCAAACGTAATATATCCTAAAAAAAAACAACAACAGGGTTAGAGAAATGATTTACAAACATGGACTATCCCTTAATGCTGACAGTCAATCCTGTTTACGTCTTGCATGCTTTCCTCAGGAACATCAGCGAAAAGTTTCTGAAGTGTTTCCTGATAAAAAAAATAGATATAAATAACTGAGGTTAAAGGCCTTAAGCCACTTAACCATGTGATTTATACCAAGCCACCGGCTGTTTACATGACCAGGCCCATCTAAAGAATTACACTTTGGATGTTAGCACAAAATTAATCGGACCCACTCTGTGTTTTAAAATAAACATTATTCAATTTTATTTATATTTTTTAATATGTGATGATCAACTATACTTTGATCATGTATGTATTCAGCGATACATAGATGTTTAGGTTCAGGCCCAGTAGCAAAAGGGTCACATTTATTTTCATGATTACTTTATTTCTTCATCTTTATGTCGCCTTTGCTTTACCAGTAAAAAGCACAAAGCTTTAATTTCCACAGACTTTTGCCATGGCGTGTGAGGACAATGCTAGTTTGCTTCTATGGCAGCTATTGTGAAGGCAACTGGTTAAAAAAAATAATACATAAAAAAGGAAACATGTTTACGTCGTATGAAAATGTGAAATGGCTACAGTTCATGTCCTGTGAATTTTGTATAAAGTTACTCAACCACAGTTTTCTCTGGAACTTTGTTGTAAAGCTGTATTGTGTTAAAACATGTAACTGTGAATGTCTGTAATACATTGGAAGTTATTGTCTTAATGTTGAGAAAAAAAATCTAAAGGAGTTGCTGTTTTCTGCAATAATATTTTGATCTCAGAAACTAAAGCACATATCTTACAGAAATATATGAAATGATGATGACAATGAAGATATCGACGATTATATAAAAAATAGAAGCTATGTCTAGTTAAAATCATATTGTTTTGTATATTTTTAACTGTCTCACTGCCTAATATGAAACATAATATAAACATGATATGTATCTAAATGGTGTCACATGATAAAGCACGATTGTCATGTTATACAAAAAAAACTCAATAAAAATAAAGAATTCTAGAAAAATATGAATATAATTTATGCCTGATGTGTATGTTGCAGAATGTGTGTTTTATGGAATAGGCCAATTTTCCCATCTCAGCAGTCAAGCCATTGTTCTCTGGAAATTAGGTCACCAACAATTCCCCCCATCCACAAAATGTACGCTGCACGATTAGCATTGCTCGAGTAATCGTTAGTTATAGTCGCTTTCCGTCCTGGAAAATCAATTTCTTTTATATATTTTGATGAAACATTTGTGTTACATGCGTAGTAAAAAAAAAGAAGAAGAGAGATAAGGTTTGATAGAGATGAACGACAGTAAGAAAGGAAAGGAGGAGCAATGTTTTGGTAATTGGAGTGGATATGTGGTTGAGACGGTGGGAGAATGACAATTAAAAGAAAAGCCACCTTTTTGTTGGCGAAGGGAAATGATTATCTGTTGATGCATACCACCATTCACTGGGTTACAAGGAAGAACCAAACTACATTGAAATAAAGAGATACATCTAAGCATTCAATGAGAGAAGGAGTCCAAAGACATTCCTTGTGGTAGAGACTTTGTGAGGAAAGCACACTGATAGCAAGACCTCAGTGGGTTAGAAAAACATCACCACAGAACAAGT